>CAXKVI010000003.1:88526958-88651047 GCA_964058755.1 Campiglossa producta | reverse complement strand
AGTACAATCTTGAGCTGGTTGGAAAAAATATCGAACGATTTAGACACATTTAAATCCAGAGACTCTACACCAGTTTCATTTCCTTCTGATGCTTCTTCATACAATGTTTATGATCTCTTGAAATCGACTATCAGAGGAAAACTTGCGCTAGATTTTCACGAACAAAATGGATATATCGATAATAAACATCAAAAGACGATCACGCATTGCATTGTTGAAAGCTACGCAGAAACCGGTAGGAAAATGAATTACTCAGACATGAAACGATGGGCAGATGCAATTTGCCAAATATTCCCCAAGGAAAAGCCGGTAAGTTAAATACAGTGAATTGAAAAAGTATGTGCACATCGATCTCTGCTAATAAAAAGGCCGAAATTAAAATTTTCTTAAAATGGGAATTCTAGTTATGTTAAAAAGGTCATATCTCAGCGACATCATTAAGAAAGTCGTATCTGTTGCCCAGGAAAGTGGGAAAAATCTTGTAACCTGTCGTGAGATGCAGATATGTACAACTTTATTAATGACATTGCTGATATACGACTGTTTTAATGTAACTGCGAGTTTCACCCTTTTCGACTTTTTCTTGGGATAGATCGAAATAGAGAGATGCGAAATTATTAAATTTTATTTATTGGTTTTTTTTTTAATCTAAAAAAGACGTGAAAACCAAATTTCTAAGCTTTGCGTGAACTCAGTGAAATTAAATAAACTTGTATAGAAATTTTTCAGCATGGCGAAACTTGCGCTTTGTTTGGCTATAAAATGACATACCTATTTAGAATTGTTCTTAGAAATCAGATGGGAAAAGTAGTCCAGATAGTTTCTATGCACATTTATTAAATTTTAAAAATGTTCATGTTCAATAAAATTTATTTGAATTTAATCTAATTGTTGTCTATTTTAGGAAACATACTTTCTAGATAGGAAAAAAGGAAAGAAGAATCCCTCTGGAAAACTGTGGGCCAACACTGTAAGGATTGAAAGGCCTTCAAATATTGAAAACGAAGCAGAGGAAATTACGAATGGTTAGAACTAGTGTCCATTCAAAAATAAAATTACTAAAATTTTCTTAAAATTACAGAAGAGTTCTTGGTAAAAAAATGTTGGCTAACGTACAACTGCTCAGCATGGGACCAAGTGAAATCATATTGGAAAGAGACATCCATCATGAGGCTAAAAAGTGAAAACTCTTTGAAAGATTTGCTGGAGGATTGGCCACGGTATAGCGACTCGTCCGGCTATGAATTGGTAGGTTAGGTTAGGTTCAAGTGGCTGCCGCAGAGGCACACCTAGGCCAGTATTAAAAGGCCCGTTGTGATACCACCAACACTAGGAAAGTCAGTTCCGGGACCCTGCCATATGGAAAATCCCGGTATTAACGGAATTCTCCACATATCATAATCCCGGGACTGAACCATTTAGATGACTTGATGAAGGCCATCAGGTCCTTTATGTCCAGCTCCGTGACCAGGCGTAGGCTGACCAGGAAGGGAACGCCCAAAAAGCGCATTCTCGCGCCACTTAAAGCCGGGCAGTTGCAGATGAGGTGCTCCACCGTTTCCTCCTCCTCATCATCCTTACAACTCCTACTGCATCGTCGGTAGGGCACACCAAGTCTTTCTGCGTGCCTACCAATGAGGCAGTGCCCAGTTAATACGCCTATTAATATGGAGATTTCTCTTCTCCTTGGGGCATAAATTTGTCTTGATCTTTTATGATCCCATTTCGGCCAGGTTTCTTTGGATATCCGGCATCCTGGAGATTGCAGCCATCTTTCGTTGGCTTGGCGGAGTGTGTACTCCTTCAGCATAAGCTTGCATGTGGCAAACGGCATACCGAAGCGCTCTTTATCGCGAAGAACCTGCTTGGTCGTGCCCTGCCTCGCAAGTTCGTCTGCCCTACAATTTCCCTCAATGTCCCTATACCCCGGGACCCATGTCAGTTTAACGCGATTCTTTTGGGCCATCTCTTGTAGAGATTGACGACAGCTGAGCGTCAGTTCAGAGTTGAACGAGTAAGGGCCAAAGGATTTGATGACCGCCTGGCTGTCGCTGAATATAAAAATGTCCTGTCTGATAGTGTGTTGGCCTATCCAAGCCGCGGCGTCCATGATTGCTGAAACTTCAGCCTGGAAGACACTGCAGTGAACAGGTAGTCTGAAGGAGAGCTCAAGGTTCAGATCCTTTGAATAAACCCCTCCCCCAACTCTGCCGTCTAACTTCGAGCCATCAGTATAAATGGAAGTGCCGCCATGAGTGACGGGACTCCGATCCGTGCTCTCCCATTCTTCCCTGCTGGGAATGTTGATTTTAAAACCGCTATCTCCGACTGTTGTGGTCGCACAGCGTTCTGTGCTCAGCGGAAGAAAGCTATAGGATCCCAAAATACAGGCGTGTCCAGTAGTGCTGGCGCCCCAGCCGGACGTTTCCCTTAGACGCAGAGCCGATGCTGCTGCTACTCGGTGCCCTATGAATTGGTAAGTAATTTGATTTTTTGATGTGTAAACATCTTTGCGCGTAACATGTAGCATGCAAGAGGTAGAAGATGAGTAATTTATGACTCATCCATGAGTCATTTTTGACTCATCCATGAGTCTTTTTTGATTCAACTATGAGTCTTTTTTGCATCAACTATGAGTCATTTTTGACTCATTTATGAGTCGTTTTTGACTCGTATATGAGTCATTCATGATTCTTCAATGAGTAATTTGTGAGTTATTTATTACTCATCTTCACTTGGCGAACACTAGTTTAAAAAAAATTTAAGTGCAGAATACACATGTTTATACATCAAACTACACGAGTACTTGGCACTCTCGCCTTTTTTTCCTTTAAAATTACTAAAGAGCTATTTTTATAGGTCGAAATAGATTTCGAACATATGTATCGTGGCAAATCCAATATGTTATTTTTAAAGCTGGACAACTTTTATAAAAAAATACTGCCAATATTGCAATGTGATGTTAAGGATAGAGCAAGCAGAGAAGAACTCCTTCCTAAACTTTCAAACAAAAATATTTCAAATGGTATTCATATATAAATTTTAAATTTAAATTAAGACTAACCTTATACTCTTTAACAGATTCTAAATACTGTATAACTATAACTGTATTCTCCAGCCACTGCGTCGTAATAGGAGTGAAAACCTACGATAGCTGATGCCCAACACGATTTCATAACTCTCGCTTCAACACCAAATGACATAGTGCCAAGTATTCATGCACTAATTAAAGATTATGCTGACAAAAAGCAAATATTACAGCCCCGAATAATAGCCGTGGGCACAGATTTTTCGAATATTTCAGAATTTTATGTATTTTGTGACGGTCTTAAATGGAAATGTTTCTCATTTATGAAAGCTGTTGAGTACATTATTAAGTTAAGCCATGTTTTTCAAATTGAATACGCATATAATAGCAAGCAAGTTTGAGCATTTTTAGAGCAATACTTTTTTGAACTAAAGTCTGAGGATTTCCCCTCAGTTTCAAGTTTATTAAGTAAATTAGATTCGTCTTAAATAAAAATCATAAAATATTCCAATTTAGACAATTGTAAGGAACTTTTCTTTAAAGAGATTTTGAATTGTATATCTGAACCATTTTCGTTTGTCAATACTGAATATAAATTTTTAAAGGAATTGGAAAATATGCAATACTTTAAGCCTCCCCAAAAATATGTTATAAGCAATGAATTATCAGTAATAGTTTTAAATAATAATCCTTCTTTAACGGGAAGAAAAACAGAAATAACCCTTGTAGATATTCCATTTCAGATTAAAAGTTTTCTCGAAAGCGAAAATGTATTAAAAGAAATATTTTCTTTCATGCAAGAAGGGAAAAACTCCCGCACATTTTCAAATTTTCTAAGCGGAAGTCATTGGAACATTTGTGATACCGATCCGACCTGCTTAACAATACCTCTTTTCTTATATTTGGATGACTTTGAAATCAATGATCCATTAGGATCGAAATCTGGACAACAGAAAATTTGTGGTATTTATTATACATTTGCATCTTTGCCAAAAGGTCAAAGCAGTCGCCTTTCAAATATATTTGTGGCTGAATTTATAAAATCTATAGACATGAATGAAAATGGTGTTAATACAGCTCTTAAGCCACTAATTGAAATATTAAATAAATTGCAGACTGATGGTTTGACCATCGTAGTAGATGGCAACAGTTGCCAAATATTCATTAAACTTGCACAAATATTAGGCGATAATTTAGGCCTCAACGCAGTGCTGGGGTATGTGAAATCATTTTCGGCAAATTCTTTTTGCCGTATATGTAAAAGAATGAAGCATGACACACAAAAAGATTGCATAGAGATTTCCAATTATTTAAGAAATAAAAGTAATTATGATCTTGATATCTCTTTAAATAGCCCAACTGAAACTGGCATAAAAGAAATTTCTGTATTTAATTCACTGCCGGATTTTCATGTTGTTGATAACATAGCATGCGACATCATGCACGATTTGTTTACCGGAGTTTGCAAGTACAATTTTTCAAAAATTGTAAACTATTTTGTTTATGAAAACAAAATATTTACTTTAGAGACTTTAAATTACAGAAAACAAATGTTTCAATACGGCCAGTTAGAAATTGGTAACATGAGCCCTCCTATTCAAAAAAATCACATCAAAAATGCAAATTTTAAAATGAGTGCCAAGCAAATGAAAACATTTACCCATTTCGTATTGTTAATGATAGGTGACCTAGTTGACAAAAACGATGCTCTTTACAAATTTTGAATACTTTTCGTGAAAATAGTTGATATAGTTTTATATCCAAACTTTGACAACAGTATTCTTCTGAAATTACAACTTTTAATAAAAGAACACAATGACTTGTATCAAAAATTATTCAAAGAAAACTTAAAACCCAAACATCACAATCTTCTTCATTATACCACTGTTATTAAAAAGCTAGGTCCTCTTAGGTACTTATGGTCACTTAGATTTGAATCCGAACATCAAATACATAAAAAGTATGCACAAAGTATTACATCAAGAGTTAATGTACCTCTGACATTAGCCACAAAAGCGTCTTTAGCATTTGATAATACCATTCTTAATAAAAAATTCATCCAACCTGAATTTATAATAAACGATTTGTCCCCTTTAAGAGTAGAGAATAATGCATATATTTCCGCAATAAACCTGCAGGATTTTCATTTGTATAACACAACAAACGCTATTATTTTTAGGGGCCATCATTTTAAAATAGGCCAAATTGTCACAATATCTAAAGAAGAGATTAAAATAAATGAAACTTGCGATTTTTTAGTTAAGGAAAAACAAATTTTTATAGTTGTAAAAAGGCATGTTTATTTAAATTTTTCCGAAAGATTTCAATCATACTTAATTGGAAACGAAATAAAAGAATACAATTTTATAACTTTTGACATGATTGATGGCCCACCAGTTCACTTTTATATTTTGAATAATGGTATTAATGTTATAAGACCAAAAATATATTGGAATAAATGTTATGATTAATAATAACTTACAATAAAACCAAAATAATTTTTATTTTTGGTAATTCAATTATTACTGAAATTCGGAAAAGCGAAACAAACAAATACAAGCCACGGCGATGGATTCCGTTTCGATCTTGGTTAAGGAAGTGTACGAGAAGTTTTTTTTCTATTGGGCTTTATATACCTATATGTATATATTTTGAAAATAATAATTGAATTATCAAAAATAACAGTTATTATTTACTGGTAATTAAAATAATTTTCAATGTATAAATTAAAACGACCACAAATTTGATAAAAAAATTATAATAAAGCAAACATTTTATAAATAAAGACAAATGATTTGTTTTATTTTAAAGTTATTCTGTTCTCATAAAAATAAGAAGATATCCCCTTAATATTTAGAAGGGGCTATTATTATTTCCACAGGATTTCTCATTGATTAAATTAAGAGGAAAAGTTATAAATACTAGAAGATATCTTCTTGACCTAACTTAGAAGGCGCTCCTCTTATTTTTAATGTATTTCTTCTTGATTTAATTAAGAGGAAATTCGTTTTATTTTCTTACACTGAACCAAAAACGTACATGTTTTAGGCGAACAAAGTTTCATAAAAGTTCACGCATTCTAAGAAAAAATCATTTCATTACATATAATTTAAGAAAAGTTTCTTATTATATATTAAAAAATACGTTAAATTTTATTAATGTCAGAACTTCGTTCTTAAAATATAAGAACTAACATTCGTGAAGGGTGGATACCTTGCCGCGGTACGAGGGCTTAAGTCGATAGCCACAGGGCTACGCTGCCCTTGTGATCATAGCTCCGTACGGCACTTCATCACGAGAGCAGCCTAGCCTCTCTGGCGCGACGACAAAGATCTTCCCCCTCCCAATCCAGGGTGTTATGCGAAACCGTGCCCATTGGACGTTTGCAGCCGGGAGGCAAATCGTGGCTGTATTTGAACGGAGCCTCTCTGATACCGGGTCGCCTCAGAGAGTAAGCATGGCCTTACCGCGGTACGGGGCTCTGCCGCGGCGGACGACACATTTTCCCCTACTCTTCCCTTGACCCTAAGCTGGCCGTGTCCGGCGATGGGTCGTACGAACAAGATGAACTCAAATTATCCAAATAAAAACGATAAACCTAAAAAACAAACAACGCCAAATTTCACTCCTCAGCAAAGGAGAGCTATGGAGGAACAGGCGAAAAGCAACAACAACGCCGTAGGACAACCTCCGTTCCACAATCAAGGGGGGGATCGACAGCGATGGCAACTACGAGTCGGTCAACCAACCCTCTATCGACTAAGATTGACTTGATGGGAGCTAGCACCAGTGCGGTTGCCAACGCAACTAAGCGGACAACGGCAGATGCTAAACTCCCATCAACCGCTGATATGAAAACCAGTATCTTTACGTCTGTGGCAGCGGTCTCACGACCTGGCCTCGGAGTTTCGAAGGAGAAGGAAGCTGCAACTGAGATTTCGGCAAGGAGAGCGACCGCGATGGCAACTACGGGTCCGCACTCCCAGGAGACATCTCCCCGCCGCTTCACATACCACGAGAAAAGATTGGCTGCAAAGATCCTGAAGAGGTATGAAGGGGTACCGCAGGAATCGCTGTCGCCGAATTCCAGTAAATCGGTAGAGCTAGCGAAAGCTGTGATACCGGATTTCCAAAATTCTTACATGCCAAAGAGGTTAAAAGTTAACCCTTTCAAGCGCCAGAGATCGGACCTGGAGTTGAATCCCCCTCCCAAGCGGCATCAGAATACCCCTGGAGCGGGCAAACTAAGCTTTGCTGAGGTAACCAAGGACAGGATCCTTATAGGCGTCCTGGACCGAGGCAATGACCGCCTGGCCATCCCTAAGGACCGGTGGCGTTACGTGCGAAATGAACTCGGCAACATTCTTCTCAATGTTGCTCCAGAGTTTCCGGGTAGTTCGGCGCGAGTAACGGATGCGGGTTGGCACCAGGGTCAGATTAAATTACTCGCATGCGAGGATGCAAAAACCGTAGCACTGTACAAGGCAGCAGCTGCTAAGCTGGGTGAAGTCTACAAGGGCGCAAAGATAGAGGTCGTCGACTGGAAGGACATTCCAGCTCGTCCAAGGGCAAGGGCGTGGATTCCGGCCATCCCTGACGAACCCGAGAGAATTCTCGGGATGCTACGGCTAATGAATCCGTCCCTGCCAACGCATGACTGGAGTGTCAATCTGGTCGGGGATGCGGTAGGGCCCGACAGACAGGTGGTGTTCACCATGAATAAAGAGTCAATCGAGCCCCTCAAAAGGTGCAATGGCCTAGTACACTACAGCGTAGGCCAGATCGTTATCCACGTATATCGTGGTGATGCTCAGCGCGCTGCCTTCTCGGCTGCTCCGGGGGAACCGGAAAACGAATTACCAGAAGAGGAAGCGGAGGATTCCGATGCGGAAAGCATGTTATCCGCCACGTCCCTTGGCGATAGTGCTGTGAACAACTCGGAGATGGAGGACAGCCTACAGGACGAGGAAGCCCTCGACGTCACGGTGGTAGCAGCCAACGCTGAGCGATTAACATCTAACGCTGCAGACAGCAAGACTCCTGCAACGCCATATCGGGCAGTTAATCGGAACAACTCGTCGTTGATAGGCAACCTCCGGGATGGGGCAAACCTCGACGATATGGGGACGGCAGGGAAGTCTGTGCGCTCTCATGTTGGTGGTGCTTCAGATTAATCTGCACAAATCTAAAGTAGCTTCGGCTGCTTTAAGTAGTCGTCTTTCTAAAGGCGACGTGGATGTGGTCCTCATCCAAGAACCCTGGGTCAATAGCTCGAGAATCTGCGGATTGGGGACTAAGGGCTTCAAGCTCATTCGAGCCAGCGAGGAGAGCAAAGTCAGAACGTGTATTTTGGTCAAGTCTGAGTTGAACTCCTTTCTCCTACCTAACTACACCAATGGTGATATTACCGCTATCAGTCTAACGGTCGACAGCACCCGCCTGACGGTGGCGTCGGTCTATATGCCCTACGACGCCGAAGAACCCCCACCACAAATGGAGGTGAAAGACCTGGTGCCAAATTTCTGCACGGGTAATCTTATTATTGGAGCGGACGCTAATGCTCACCATGTCCAATGGGGGAGCTCCGACATCAATGCCAGGGGCGAGTCTCTGTTTGATTACCTCTTAACAACCAACCTGGTGATTTGCAACTTGGGTAATGAGCCTACTATTATCACTAAGACCCGCAGGGAGGTCATAGACCTCACTCTCTGTAGTGAAGGCGCTTATGAGTGGGTCAGAAAATGGCGGGTTCTGGAAGAACATTCTTTCTCCGACCACCGTTACATAGAAATGGTTTTAGACTTTATTGTAGAACAACCAATCATAAAACGCAATCCACGTAACACTGATTGGCAGTTACACAATGAAATATTAGACAGAGACCTCCCAGTACTGCCCTCACAAGCCCCCTCATCAGTAGAGGAGCTGGAGGATCTTGTTACTACATTTACATCGGCGCTCTCAAATGCTCTAGGACAGGCTTGTCCAGTGCCAAAACCACGCGGTAAACACAGGCCACATTGGTGGTCCTACGATTTGGACTCGCTCCGAATATCATGCCGGAAACAATTTAACAAGGCCAAGAGCTTCGGCTCTGAGCCTCATTGGCACGAATATAAAGCTAAACTAAGGGCCTACAAAAAAGCTCTGAGACAGGCGAAGAGAACCTCGTGGAGAAATTTCTGCACTGGCGTCGAAAAGGTCGACGACACAGCGAGACTTAGACGAGTCCTCTCGAAAAGTCAAACAACCATCAGCTATTTGCGAAAGCCTGACGGATCCTGGACCAGCACGGAAGAGGAAACCCTTGAGCTGCTCTTGAATACACATTTTCCGGGGAATCTGCATGATGCACCACTAGCACCTGCAACAAACCTGGCAGTAAATATACCCATCACTGAGGAAAGAGTAAGGTGGGCAGTTAAGAGCTTTGAACCGTATAAGGCTGCCGGGCCGGACGGGATTATCCCCGCGCAGCTTATAAACACGTTGGAGACATCAGCTAAATGGCTGGTATTTCTCTTCACAGCCTGCCTGGCTCTCAACCACATTCCGGGCTCCTGGAGAAGCGCCACGGTAGTGTTTATCCCTAAGGCTGGGAAGGCATCCCACTACGAGCCAAAAGACTACAGACCGATCAGTCTCTCGTCGTTTGTACTCAAAACCTTTGAGAGGATACTAAGCGAATACCTCTCAACGACTATTGATAGCAACCTAATCTCTAGCTATCAGCATGCAAACACCAAGGGATCAACAGAAACCGCTCTGCACAGCCTAGTGTCTGTCATTGAGAAATCGCTGTGTGAAAAGGACTACTGTCTCGTGGCCCTCCTAGACATTGAGGGGGCTTTCAACAATATAAGCCCGGAGGCTATCAACTCCGCTCTAACTAATCTGGGCGTAGATAGACCTCTAACTGATTTAATTGACCAACTTTTAAGGGGAAGGAAAATAGCTTCTTCACTTGGTACGGTTGAGTTATCACGTTATGTCACAAGGGGAACACCCCAGGGTGGTGTTCTTTCCCCGCTTTTATGGAACCTCACAGTCAACTCGTTGCTACGTGACACATGCTGGGGGGGCGGGAAGATAGTGGCATACGCAGACGATTTAGCTATTGCATTCAGAGGCAAGTTCCCACAAACTCTGTGTGACCTGATGCAAGTAGCACTGCTAGAAGTTTCGACGTGGTCCTCTCGCTGCGGACTTAGTATCAACCCAGGGAAGGTGGAACTTGTCCTCTTCACCAACCGGTACAAAATACCGCCACTAAGCCTACCAGAACTAGATGGCACGCGCCTGGGCTTGTCGGATAAGGCCAAGTTTCTAGGCATAGTTCTGGACAGGAAATTGAATTGGAAGGAGAATGTTCTTCAGCGCCAGAAGAAAGCTTGCATCGCTCTTTACACATGCAAAAGAGCCATTGGCAAAAAATGGGGGCTCAGCCCTACAGTATGCAGTTGGATCTACACGGCCATCATTCGCCCAATCATGCTTTATGGAGTCGTCGTATGGTGGCCTGCGCTGAGCAGGGCAACATACCTGAATCTGTTGCGGAAAGTCCATAGATCCAATATGATCTGTATAAGCGGTGCGCTAAGGACAACGCCCAACGAAGCCCTCCAGGTCATTCTGGGCATTTTGCCACTTGATCTGGAAGGGTTTCGGTCAGCGGCGGCATCAGCTCTGCGCCTAAGAGAAACCTCCAGTTGGGCTGCGGGTACTATTGGACACTCCAGTATTCTGGAATCTTACAGCTTTCTCCCTCTAAGCACAGATCGTTGTGCGACTACTACAGTCGGGGATAGCTGTTTCAAAATAAACATTCCCAGCAGAGAAGACTGGGAGAGGACGGATTTGTGTCCCGAAACAAATGGTGGCACTTCCATATACACCGACGGCTCGAAGTTGGACGGCAGAGTTGGAGGAGGAGTTTATTCAAGGGATTTGGACCTTGAGCTCTCCTTCAGACTACCTGATCATTGTAGCGTCTTCCAGGCGGAAGTCTCGGCAATCCAGGACGCCGCGGCCTGGTTAAGCAAACGTGTTATCGGAGAAGATATCGCTATTTTCAGCGATAGCCAAGCGGCCATCAAATCCCTTGGCTCATACACGTTCAACTCTGAACTGACGCTCAGCTGTCGTCGATCTCTTCAGGAGATGGCCTAACAGAACCGCGTAAACCTCATATGGGTCCCGGGACATAGGGACATTGTGGGAAACTGTAAGGCAGACGAGCTTGCCAGGCAGGGCACGACCAAGCAGGTTCTTCAGGATAAAGAGCGCTTAGGTATGCCGTTTGCCACATGCAAACTAATGCTGAAGGAGCACACACTCCGTCAAGCCAACGAAAGATGGCTGCAATCTCCAGGGTGTCGCATATCGAAACAAACCTGGCCAAAATGGGATCTTAAAAGGTCTAGACGCATTTATGCCCTAACTAGGAGGGAAATCTGCATATTGATAGGGGTATTAACCGGTCACTGCCTCATTGGTAGGCATGCAGAAAGGCTACACACAGAATAATTTTCATGTTGAATCAACACTTTTTTAACACTTTTTCAGGTTATTATTTTTCAACACTATCGCTCATGTTGTTCTAACATGAAGCTATTGTTTCACTGTTCCTACATGTTAAATCAACATGAAGGAACAGTGTGAATTTAACATGATCACAAATGTTTGAATTAACATGATTTCCTGTTGATACAACATTATTTTTCTTGTTAAATCAACACGATCAGACATGTTAAATTAACACTATACTATGTTGAAATAACACTTTCGTCCTGTTAAATTTACACGATCTATCATGTGAAATTGACACGATATGTTAAGTTAAATCAACACTATCTATCATGTTAATTTAACAGGATTTTATTGTTAAATTAACCCTTAAACTAAAACACCTTGTTTTTGATTTTTTTAATAATTTTTATTTAGTTAATTCATTTATCGAAAACCTTTAACATACATATTTTCAGGTATGAAAGAATATAATGCTTGTATAATTTATTAACACGATCTGTCATGTTAATTCAACATGTTTTTATTGTTAAATCAACCCGATCTATCATGTTAAATTAACACGATAATCATGTTAAATTAACACGATCTATCATGTTAAATTAACACGATCATCATGTTAAATTAACACGATCTATCATGTTAAATTAACACGATCAGCATGTTAAATAATAAAAGTACACATATGTACATACATATACATATTCTTATTTTAATGCAATCATTGGCAACTTCTCCATCGAAAACAGCAACAACAAGCCCCAATCTGAAAATTAAATAAAAATTGTTTCATTGAAAGCTCTTTAAATTATCCAAGCGATTGTAAAACTGGTAGCACACGTCCAATTAATGTAGGGATCAGTATCAAACGACGCCTTTTCTACCCGGTATCCCTAATCCTAAAGCGTTTCCATGGTATTTATGTATAGTGCGCGTTGTTTTTAACCTACCCCGACATTTTTGGACGTGCTTTAGCAGGAAACGTTTACAAAATATGAAAAACAACACAAATTACTTACCCAAAACTTTTTGCAAAACTTCACAACTTATTCGCAAGAAACTATAAATTTCACAATATATTAATTATTTATAATATCTACAACTTTTCATCAAGTCGGTATCTACACACTGACTTAAATTCTGTTCTTTTTAGAACAATTCTGTTCACAAGCTTTGATGGGGAACAGATGATGCTCGAAAACAACACTTGTTCATGTTAAAACAAACCGAATATAGTGTAAGGGATACACACTAATGTAATTCTAATACAGAAATATTTCATGTTATTCTAACCATACGCTTCATGTTAAAATGTTGGGGAACAGATGGCAGTCGAAAACAACACTTGTTCATGTTAAAACAAACCGAATATAGTGTAAGGGATACACACTAATGTAATTCTTATGCAGAAGTACTTCATGTTATTTTAACCATACGCTTCATGTTAAAATGTTCGTGTTGATTTTCCGAAATTGTTTTTGTTTTACGTACAAGAGGTGTTCATGTTGATTTAACATGAATCATGTTAACTAAAAATGTAAGAAATTTTTCTGTGTGTAGGTGTGCCCTACCGACGATGCTGCAGGAGTTGCAAAGATGATGAGGAGGAGGAAACAGTGGAGCACCTCATCTGCAACTGTCCGGCTTTAAGCGGCGCGAGAACGCGCTTTTTGGGAGTTCCGTTCCTGGATAGCCTAAGCCAGATCGCGGAAATGGACATAAAGGGCTTGATGGGCTTCATAAAGTCATCTAAGTGGTTCGAGGAGGAGTACCGGTGTCGGTTTAGGAGTGTCAGTCCCGGGATTCTGCTATGTGGAAAATCCCAACAACTCAGGGATTTTCCATATGGCTGGGTCCCGGGACTGACTTTCCTTGTGTTGGTGGTATCACAACGGGCCTTTCAAAACTGGCCTAAGTGTGCCTCTGCGGCAGCCACTTGAACCTAACCTAACCTAAAACGAAGGCTTTGAAGTTTCCAAAACGGTAAACCGTGTGCGATTATCTAAACTATTAAATTAATTACAGCCATTTAAAAATGTACTGCACATACACCCCTTTGCCTCCAAGTACTTCGAAGAAATTGGTAAGCACTATTTCTTTTAGCGGGTAGATGTCGCTATTGGAATATAATTTATATATATCCTTTTGCGACCAAATAAAATGGTGTTTTATTAATGTGATGGTGCACTTAACTCGTTTTTTGTGAAAAAGGTACTTACACCCCTTTGCTTCTAACCGCCTCATATATTATATATATAAATATTATAGGTCCATCCTAGTGTAGTGCAAATAGTATTATAAGAATGTTTAGAGTTCTGCTACTGAGAAACAAAATTAATTTGGTTTCTGTTTCGGTTTCTGTTACAAGGAACAAAATTAAAATAGTTTCGTTACGGGTTTTGTTACAAGGAACACAACTAATAATTTTGTTTCTGTTACAAGGAACAAAACTAATAATTTTGTTTCTGTTACAAGGAACAAAACTAATAATTTTGTTTCTGTTACAAGGAACAAAATTAATTTAGTTTCGTTACAGGTTTTGTTTCTGCTGGAACCGTTTCGGAGTTTTGTTACGACTTTTGTTACAAGGAACAAAATTTATTTAGTTTCGTTACAGATTTTGTTTCTGCTGAAACCGTTATCATTTTGTTTCGAATTTAGTTTCTATCCTTTAAAGTTTTTGAAGTTTTTGAAGAATTTTATAAGAATGTTTAGAGTTCTGCTACTGAGAAACAAAATTAATTTGGTTTCTGTTTCGGTTTCTGTTACAAGGAACAAAATTAATTTAGTTTCGTTACAGATTTTGTTTCTGCTGAAACCGTTATCATTTTGTTTCGAATTTAGTTTCTATCCTTTAAAGTTTCTTGAACCAGAAACGCCAGAAACGCGAGTTTCGTTGCGGTACGAGTTTTGTTACAAGTCTTTACTATATATATTGCTGTTGCCACTTGGGGCGGTTAAAAGGGTTGCCACCTATCTATTTTTTTTTTTTTTTTAATATTGAGCAAGATATGCCTATATGGGTACCAAGTAAAAGGTATTTGCGACCGTGTTCCAAATATTTAAATTTCAAGCAGGCTTGCCACCTAGTCTTCCTCTCTTTCTCCCTACAACTCTCTTTCCTATCTCCCTCCCTTTTGCTCTTCATTGCCCTCTTTCCTTCTACCAAGTCCCTCTTCCTCTATATCCTATTCGTATTGGCCCCTGTTAATTTAGGCCTAATTCTACCCATGTACCAAATTTTTTATGGAAAACGCACCATATATAAGATATTTTCGAAAGGATCGTTTCCCTGGTCCACTTCGCGGAAGTAAGATATTGTGAATCTAAACCATTCTCGAATACATCTTATTCATATTTCGTTATTTTTCACGTGAACTGGCTACACGCGGTTTTTTTAGTAAGCTAAATAATGATCTGCGCGACAATTGCACGATCCACATTGAAGACTGCGACCACAAAGCGACATCTGTCATAATATTTTTACACACGTTCTTATGGGAACGAATTTTTTGGCAGCTACACAGCAAAGCGACCATCAATCACAAATGCCGCTGTCGCCAGTTTAACCCTATTTCTATTTTTCGCAGGCGACAGAGGGGTTTTTCTTGTTAATAAAAACGATAAGAAAATCAAATAACTAATAGAATTAGTTACAATTGTTAAATTATATATTTATTCAGCACAATCTGTACTTTTACCTATTTTTTTGCTTATTTGAAAAAAATTCACCCCCGTTGCGTTTATTGTAATCAAGTAGCCAATGATTGACTACAATTGTTGTCAAGCTTTGTTTTTTTTTTGTAAATGTGGTTTGTAGTCACCGTCGTCAATGAGGGCAGGCTAAATGCCAGAGCTAAGAGAAGAAAAATGAATAAAATAATAAAATAAAGTCATATAATATGATTCCTAATATATTTTCAATATAGTAAACGAGTTTTCACGATTTTGGGTATTTTTTGTACTTTGAACATTTAGTACAGCATCTCATTCTTACCCGAATTTACTCCTCTGCGTTGGGTCTGGCTAGAACTCTCCTTTGTGGGGCGCTATCCCAAACGTCGTCACTGGCTAGATGAGCTGGCTTGAGACGTTCCACATTAACATTCACCGATTTTCCGTTTACTTCAATTTTATATTCTTTGTCGTGGATTCGGCTAATGACTTTGTGTGGTCCGGAGTAAGGGTGCGCAAGATATCGTTTGGCGGCATCAATTCTGATAAAAACGTAAGTGCAGTTCTCCATATCTTTCTGGCAGAAAGTCTTATTGTGGCAAGGATGTGATGTTGGAGCTGGTTTGATCTTTTGATTGTGCGTGCGAAACTCTTCTAAGAAGTAGAGCGGATCCACCGGTGAGCTCTCGTGCATGAAAAATTCGCCAGGAATACGCAAAGTTGTTCCGTATAGGTATTCCGCCGGGGAGGCTTTTAGGTCTTCTTTATGGCAAGGTACTACTTGTGTCGAGGACAAGACAAAGTATCTGCTGTCATCAAAGAAAGAATCGGCGCACCTGCGCCTTGGCAGCCAAGTCACCGTTGATAGCTACAAGTTTGAAACGGTGAGAGACTTCGTATATTTGGGAACCAGCATTAACACCGAAAATAATATCAGTCTAGAAATCCAACGGAGAATCACCCTTGCCAACAAGTGTTACTTTGGACTAAGTAGGCAATTGAGAAGTAAAGTCCTCTCTCGACAAACAAAGATCACGCTCTATAAGTCTCTCATAATACCAATCCTGATGTAAGGCTCGGAATCATGGACAGTGTCAAGAGAAGATGAGATGGCCCTTGGAGTATTTGAGAGAAAAGTTCTCCGGAAGATTTATGGTCCTTCCCGTGATGCCAACGCCGAGTATCGAAGGAAATTTAACGATGAGCTGTACGAGCTTTACGCAGACCTGACCATAGTTCAGCGGATTAAAGCCCAAAGGCTCCCCTGGCTGGGTCATGTTATGCGAATGGACAAGGAGCACCAGCACAGAAAGTTTTCCTATCAACAACCGTATTCGGCAGCAGAGGAAGGGGGAGACCTCGACTGATATGGAAACAACAGGTGGAGGATGACTTGAACTCCCTTGGGGTTTCCAATTGGCGTCAGTTATCGCTAAAAAGGAATGACTGGCGTGCTTTGATACGAAACGGCCAAAATCGCTTAGGCGGTTAAGCGTCATTATGACGCAAACCAAGATTAGATTAGATTAGTACTTGTGTCCCTTGAGGTACTTCATGGCACATGATTGTTGCTTTTAATGTCCGGTCCCACCTTTCCACAAGGCTTAACTGCCGGATGATACGCCGTCGTTCGAATACGTTTTCCACCAACTAAACGTGAGATGAACGTGAAAATCGCACTTTCGAATTGGGTGCCTTGGTCGATTGTCAGTAACTTGGCGCAACCGAATCGTGCAATCCAATGGGAGTAAAACGTATTGGCGACCGTACTTGCTGCGATATCCTTAATAGGTATCGCTTCTGGCCGCTTGGTTAATCTATCTATCATTGTAATGCAATATTTGAATCCCTGAGACGCCGGCAAGGGTCCGACCAGATCCAAATGTACATGGTCGAATCTTCCATCCGGAAGAGGAAATTCAGCTGCTGTAGTTTGAATATGGCGGCCAGTCTTTGATCGCTGGCATGGAATGCATTCGCGCGCCCATCAAGTAATGTCCATATTTATGGATGGCCACACATACCTTTGCGCTACCATTTTGACGGTGGCTCGGCCGCTGGGGTGTGCGAAATTGTGTATGCTGTCGAATACCTTGCAACGTAGTGACGAGGGTATGAACGGTCGGAGATTGTTTGTAGAAACATCGCACGTTATTTGCTTTCCGTTGTTACCATAGTTAAGCGCTTCAAGCTTTAAGGAAGTATTATTGTTTGGCATCAAATTTTGCAGCTCTTCGTCAGCAGACTGGGCATTTGACAACTTATCATGGTCGATGCACATTGGTAGATGCATGGTGTCAATGCGAGAGAATGAATCGGCTAAATTATTGTGCCGGTGAAAGTTTTTTGGAGAAGAATCCCAAAGGTTGCCACACGCTGTTCTGGCACTGCGCTAATACAGCACCCAAAGCTGAGCTGGATGCATCGCATGTAATACGTAGTTCGGCACCTGGGACAGGGTGTGCGACAAGAGTTGCTGAAGCGAGTTCCTCCTTGATTGTGTCGAACGCGCGTACTGACTCCTCTGTTCAAGGGATAGGTGTTTTATCATTTTTTTTTAATCCTTCAGGAAATCGTTGAGTGGTGCTTGTGTTGTGGCCGCGTGTTTCAGAAATTCACGGTTCCGATAAATCGCCTAAGTTCAACTATGGTCTTCGGCTTAGGGAAATCTCGCAGAGCTTAAACTCGGTCGGGAAGGCGTGCTGAGCCTTCTGCTGTGATTCTGTAACCCAAAAAATCTACAGTTGAGACGCCTATGGTGCACTTTTCGAGGTTGATGCACAAACCATATTCTCTAAGTCGCTCGAACACCAAGCGGAGGTGTTGTTCGTGTTGTTGTCTGCTGCTTGAGGCTATAAGGAGGTCATCGATGTATGCATAGACGAAATCGAGACCAGTGAGAACTTCGTTGATGAATGGTTGAAACGACTGCGCTGCGTTGCGTAGCCCGAACGACATGCTGGTAAACTCATAAAGGGCGAACGGGGTTATGACGGCTGTCTTCCTCGGCTACCGGTATGTGATGGAAAGCACGACGAAGATCCACTGTTGAGAAGATATGTTTGCCAGCTAGAACTGTTGCGTAGTCGTGTAGGAGTGATATTGGGTACCGATCTGGTTTGGATTGGTCCAGTCCCCAATCTTCTTTTAAGCCATGTGTAATGGGCTGGCCCATGGACTCTTAGAAGGTCTTGCGTGATCCAGGTCGACCATAAGTTGAAACTCCTACTTAGCTACCCGTAACCGTTCCGGACAGAGCTGCCGAACTCTCTGAACACATGGTGGTCCACTAGTTGGGATATAGTGTTTCACTAAATGCTTGGCTGCCATACGACTTGAGGGGTTACCCAGTAATTCAGGAAATTGTTTAAAAATACTAGCGAACTCGGTGTTGTCGGTGAGAGCTGTTATGGACGTGAGGGGGGCTGCGGCGTATGTGCCCAAGCAATCGAAAGAAGGCAATAGCGCCAATTTTTAGGGGATTTTAGTTTTGTGTGGATTATACGATTTATCTAACAAGCAGTGATAGTTTCAAATTCAAGATATTTTAAACGCATATGATATAATAAACTTTATAATTGAAAATTTGGAATTAAAAATCGCGCTTTTGGAATACATATGATAAAATTAACTTCATAACATAAATTGAAAATTTGGAATTAAAATCGCGTGATTTTTTATTCCAAATTTTCCCCTACGGCGCTTTTTTCAAAATATTTTAAATGCATATGACATAATAAACTTTATAACATAAATCGCGCGATTTGTATTCCAAATTTTCGCCTACGGCGCTTTTTTCAAGATATTTTAAATGCATATAATATAGTTTACTTTAAAACATAAACTGAAAATTTGGAATTAAAAAGTTTAGGCTGCACTTTTTTAAAAACATTTTTTACGTATACGATTATAGCCAAACCATAAAAAATGCTAAATGCTAAGGAAAGGAAAACGACACTCGTGGGCTTTATTTCCTTTTGTAAGGAGTAAAAACGCCCACTTAAAAAAGATTTAATGCCTGCGGGCTTAATTGCTTTTCCGCGGGCCTTATTGCACTGCAACGTCGACGAGGTATTTCGTTCCGCTCACATGATCGTGGACGAAAAGTCGGCGAGCGTTGAGTTCTCCACCAGAAGTCGCCGAGTCTACTGGGGGGTGTTGGAGTTTCCCTGACTGGTGGTCCAGGAGCAAGGTTGGGTGCACTTGTTGGCTCGTGCCCGGAATTTGCGATGGTAGTAGCATATTGTGCTGTTTGCATTACTCGAGGATGATGTAGTGGCGTTTGCGCTTGTTTGACGAGACTGACGGTCATTATTTGAAATTATGTGACTCAGCTTGCTAGATCAATTGCTAACTTGCTTAGACAACTCGTCGAGACGTTTTTGCATGGTGTTACCGATGGCGTCAACCGGCATAACGTGCCTGTTTTCGGAGTCGCCCTGATTTTCCACTATTTTGTTGGATAGCAAGGCAAGTTTGTCGTTGTCGAGTTCCCCAGAGGCGGTTAGTGCTGTCTGTGCGTACTGAGGGAGTCGATCTAACCAGATAGTCCGAATAAATGTAGAATCTAGTTGGCTACCACCCAAACGTTTGACCTCCGCCAAAAGTTCCGACGGGCGTCGGTCACCTAGTTCTACCCCCTGTAGAAGCATTTTCAATCGTCGTTCCTGGGAAATTGAAAAATGGTTTACCAAAACCTGTTTGCTGTAGCATACTTATCGTTTTCAGGAGGATTAAAGATGACGTGTTCTACGATAATGAGTGTCTCTTGATCGAAACGAGCAACGACTGCCTGGTATTTAGTTACGTCTGACGAGATTCTGCGTATTTGGAATTGCACCTCGATTGCGGCAAACCATAGCTGTACGTGATTGCCACCAAACGGTGGAAGCTCCAATCTCTCGACTCTGTCGATGTGCGGGGTTGCTACAGCCTCGAAGAACTCATCTTGCGGTTGGTCAACACCTGTAGGTTGTGTATTGTTTTCAGCCGAATCGGGTTGGTTATTTTCCATTACGCTTAAATGTACGACAGTGCGCTTGCTTTTCGTAAAAAATGTTGTCCAATAGTTGTAGGGGTCACAAATTTATGTGGGGGTTAATGTCCACACATCAAGTTTGTTAATACAAATTAAGTGATTGATATATTTAATTAAAAGAAGTTACAGAGTTATTTTTTTTTATTTTTAGTTTTGAGTTGCAACGGCCAGGAAAAACTAAACGAATGTCGAAGAAAAAAGGAACTGAAAAAATCCCATGTTCGAATCGTGATGCCAGGGTCTGGATTCCCTAACGATGAGTTTTCAAATGTACACTGAAAATTGTGTACACTCTAACATTCCAATTCAGTAACAATGAGTACGAGTTTTTTCTATCAAAAAAATTTACACAGATTGTCAAAAAATTTCACTGACTTTTTTCAGTGAGCTTTGGTGTAAAGGGTATTTCAACAAGAGCATGAATATTTTGAAATGGCATAAAATAAAATATTCGAAAAACATTTTAAATGTATTGTTTACAAATGCCATTTAAAAACTTAAAATCAAAACGTCATACATTGCCTACTGTACACAAAATAGCTGTGAAAATTTACATGGTATTGACCGCCACATGGTATTCATGGTATTCACCCCAATGGAAACTCCCTTTTTGTGTTTGTCAGCGCTCATTCGGCACAAAACTGTAAATAATTTCCAGAATCGCATGAAAATCTCATGTGTAAATTTTCGATGCAAATGAGTTTTGAATCAATGTACATTTTTAAATAGAATCCAGTCCCATATGTGACAGCAGTGTGATGAGTCCCCACATTACCTTCTCCTTTATTTACCTTGATTTTTACACACACTTAAGCAAATGTTTTAGTATTTGTGTAGCCGCCTCTGTTTCAAAATGTTAAAATGTCATTTTCAAGTTTAAGGGCGGATTTCTCGACTGCCTGTTAACGTCAAAGTTTACTGTCAATTCACTGTCAGTTTAACAGCCAGTTCATTTGCCCTTTATTTAACAGGAGGATCAGCTGCCCGATAAAATGAGCGTTAAGTTGACGGCTAGTTGAAAAATCCGCCCTAAGTAGATAAAACTATTCTAATTTGACCATGAATACGGGCCTATATGTTTTCAGCCAAAGTGTTAATTTTTTTTTTTTTTTTTTTGGTCGATACTGAATATGCAAGTATCAGATGACAAGGCACTTATAATAGCCCTTAAACTGCCAGGTTATCATTAAATATTCACTATCAGGTTACCTTTCAGTTTTAGAGGTTATCTTTTTCATTAACAAATTATTTATATACATTCACAAATACGCCGTGAGTGGTTGAAACCACTAGCACCACCAAAAAAGACTGTTAACTTCTTAGGCGGCGATATGAAGTTTTGATTGAGAGTAAAATTTGAGAAAATGGATGACGATGAAACGGAAGTTATGGCACGAAAATAGAAATTGTAGCCGACTTTGGGTTGAAACTACTAGCACCACCAAAAAAGCCTGTTAACTTCTTAGGCGGCGATATGAAGTTTTGATTGAGAGTAAAATTTGAGAAAATGGATGACGATGAAACGGAAATTGTGACACGGACATAGAAATTGTAGCCGACTTTCAGGCGTATGTTGCAGACTTTCAGGCGTAGGCGTTTTTCTTATATCTCGGGAACAGCTGAACCGATTTGGATAAAATTTGGCATTATACATAGTATGATTCATTCTAAGATTATATGCGTAGGTGTTGCCACTTGGGGCAGTTCACAGGGCTGCCACTTATCTCAATTTTTTTTAATATTGTGCAAGATATGCCAATATGGGTATGAAATGAAAGGTATTTTCGGACGTATTCCAAATATTTAAATCTCAAGCAGGGTTGGCACCTATGGTTGCCACCTAACCAAGTTTGGCATTATCGATAGTATGATTCATTCTAAGATTATGTGCGTGAGTGTTGCCACTTGGGGCGGTTCACAGGGTTGCCACCTATCTCAATTTTCTTTTAATAATGAGCAAGATATGCCAATATGGGTATGAAATGAAAGGTATTATCGACCGTATTACAAATGAAATATGAAATATGTAAATCTCAAGCAGGGTTGGCACCTAGGGTTGCCACCTAACTGCATTTTATTTATTTTTATTTATATCTCGGGAACCGCTTAACCGATTTGGATAAAATTTGGCATTAGAGATAGTATGATTCATTCTATGATTATATTATGCGTGGGTGTTGCCACCTGGGGCGGTTCAGAGGGTTGTCACCTATCTCAATTTTTTTTAAATATTAAGCAAGATATGCCAACATGGGTATCAAATAAAAGGTATTTTCGACCGTATTCCAAATATGTAAATCTCAAGCAGGGTTGCCACCTAGGGTTGGCACCTAACCGCATTTTATTTATTTTTATTGATATCTCGGGAACCGCTTGACCGAAGTGGATAAAGTTTGGCATTATAGATGGTATGATTCATTCTAAGATTACATGCGTGGGTGTTGCCACTTGGGGCAGTTCACAGGGTTGCCACCGATGTCAATTTTTTTTAAATATTGAGCAAGATATGCCAATATGGGTATCAAATAAAAGTTATTTTCGACCGTATTCCAAAAATGTAAATCTTAAGCATGGTTGCCACCTAAGCTTGCCACCTAACCGCATTTTATTTATTTTTATTGATATCTCGCCCTCGTGAAGGGTGGACACCTTGCCGCGCTACGAGGGCTTAAGTCGATAGCCACAGGGCTACGCTGCCCTTGTGATCATAGCGCCGCCCGGTACTACATCACGAGAGAAGCCAAGCCTCTCTGGCGCGACGACTAAGATTTTCTCCCTCCCAATCCAGGGTGTTATGCGACCACGTGCAGCCGGAAGGCAAATCGTGGCTGTAATCGAACGGAGCCTCTCTGATACCGGGCCTCTTCGGAGAGTAACTATGGCCTTACCGCGGTATGGGGCTCTGCCGCGGCGGATGACACATTCCCCTTACTCTTCCCTTGATCCTAAACTGGACTTGCCCGGCGAGGGGTCGTACGAACAAGATGAGAAATAGTAATAAAAACCCTAAAACTAAAGATACAACCATGTATAGTGCACATCAGACCCTAAACTGGACTTTCCCGGCGAGCGGTCGTACGAACAAGATGAAAAATAGTAATAAAAACCCTAAAACTAAAGATACAACCATGTATAGTGCACATCAGAGGAGGAAAATGCTGGAACAAGCGAGAACGCAACGTCGGACTGAACTCCATTTCATTATCAGCCGAGAGATCGACAGCGATGGCAACTACGGGTCGATTAGCTCTGGATAATAAAGGGGCAATCCTCAAAGTAAGTACCGGTACAAACACAGTGAAGCCAACAACGGCTGAAGCTAAACCTCCAGTAAGTGCTGGTACCGAAACCAAGTCTTTAACGTCTGTGGCAGTGGTCTCACGACCTGGCCCCAGAGATCCAAATAAGGGAACGCCCGCGATGGCAACTACGGGGCGAAATTCACCCCAAAAGACATATCCAAGTCGCTCTGAGAACTTGGACAAAATAGCGGCCGCAAGGATCCTGAAGAAATACGAGGGTATTTCACAAGAGACGCTATCGCCGAATGCCAGAAGGACGGTGGAGATGGCTGAAGCTATCTTACCGAACTTCCAAAGCAATTATGCGCCAAAGAAGGTTAATGGAAATCCCTTCAAACGCCAGAGATCGGACGTGGATTTAAAACCTCACCCGAAGCGGCAGCAGTACGCCCCCGTAGTGGGTAAACTCAGCTTTGCTGAAGTGACCAAGGACCAAAGCTGGGCCATCCCTACGGACCAGTGGCGGTACGTCCGGAACGCGATCGGTAATGCCCTTCTTGACATTATGGATGAGTCTCCGGGTGCCACGCCGATGGGTTCTGATGCGGGATGGCACCAGGGCCGAATCAAGGTATTCGCTAGCGAGGATGCAAAAACTGTTGCACTGTACAAGGCAGCAGCTGCAAGACTGGGTGAGATCTACCAAGGGGCAAGAATCGAGGTTGTCGACTGGAAGGACATCCCGGCTCGGCCAAGCGCAAGAGCATGGATTCCTCCCATCTCTGCTGAACCTGAGAGAATTCAATCTAGTTGAGGATGCGGTAGGGCCTGATAGGCAAGTGGTCTTCACTTGGAATAAGGAGGCACTCGAGCCCCTTAAACGGTGCAATGGACGAGTGGACTACGGCATGGGTCAGATCGTGATCCACGTATACCGCGGCGATGCACAGCGCCACGTCAAATGGCGAAGGAGCAGTGAACAGCTCGGAGATGGGATACTGCCTGCTGGACGGGGAAGACCTCAACCTCACAGTGTTAGCAGCTTATCCTGAGCGCACCAATGTTGATACTGCCACAGTTAGGAGGGTTTCCGCCACGCCAAATCGTGGTCTGAACAAATCGTCGTTGAAAGATAAGCCTCCAGACGAGGTGGAACTGGACGATACGGCGGTGGCAGCGAAGTCTCAGTGCTCTCATGTTGGTGGTGATTCAGATAAACCTGCACAAATCTAAAGCAGCCTTGGCTGCTTTAATCAGTCGTCTTTCTAAAGGCGACGTAGATGTGGTCCTCATCCAATAACCCTGGGTGAAGAGCTCAAGGATTTGCGGTTTAGGGACTAAGGGTTTTAAGCTTATCCGAGCCAGCGAGGGGGCAGGGTTAGAGCCTGTATTTTGGTTAAGTCTGAGCTGAACGCCTTTCTCTTGCCCAACTATACCAATGGTGACGTTACAGCTGGCAGTTTAACAGTAGACAGTACCAGCCTGACGATGACGTCGGTCTATATGCCCTACGACGCCGAAGAACCTCCGCCGCAGAGGGAGGTAAGAGACCTGGTGGCAAACTTTTCCATGGGTTACCTTATTATCGGAACTGACGCTAATGCTCATCACGTCTAGTGGGGAAGCACCGATATCAATGCTAGAGGAGAGTCGTTGTTTGACTATCTGTTAACAACTAACCTGGTAGTTGGCAACGTGGGTAACGAACCTACGTTTATTATTAAAACCCATAGGGAGGTCATAGATCTCACTATTTGCAGCGAAGGCGCTTATGAGTGGGTCAGAAAATTGCGTGTTCTCGATGAACATTCATTACTAATATGGCAGCTACACAATGAAATACTATCTAGGGACCTACCCGCACTGCCCCCACAAGACCCCTCATCAGTAGGGGAGTTGGAGGATCTGGTAAAGACCTTCACAACGCCGCTCTCGAATGCCCTAGAGAATGCCCGGTAAACATAGGCCGCATTGGTGGTCCTACGACCTGAACTCGCTCTGCAAATCATGTAGAACACAATTGAATAAGGTCAAGAGCCTTGGCACGGAAACGCAATGGCTCGAATATAAAGTTAAACTTAGGAACTATAAAAAAGCTCTGAGGCAGGCGAAGAGAGTATCGTGGAGAAATTTCTGCACTGGGGTCGAAAATGTCGACGATACAGCGAGACTTAGACGAGTGCTCTCAAAAACTCAAACAGCCCCAAGCTATTTGCGCAAACCTGACGGATCCTGGACCAGCACGGAGGGGGAAACCCTAGAGCTGCTCTTGAATACACACCCAGGGAACCCTTAGCACCTACAACAAACCTGGCTGTATACATACCCATCACGGTGGAAAAGGTTAGGTGGGCGGTTAAAAGCTTCGAACCGTTCAAGGCTGCCGGGCCAGATGGGATTATTCCCGCACAACTCATAAACACGCTGGAGACATCAGCCAAATGGCTGGTATTTCTCTATACAGCCTGCCTGGCTCTTGGCTACATTCTGTGCTCCTGCAGAAGTGCCACGGCAGTGTTAAGAGGATAATAAATGACTACCTCTCTTCTACTATTGATAGCAACCTTATCTCTAGCTATCAGCATGCATACACCAAAGGGAAATCTACAGAAACTGCGCTTCACAGCCTAGTTTCTGTTATTGAAAAATCGCTGTATGAAAAGGAGTACTGTCTTGTGGCCTTTTTACATATTGAAGGAGCCTTCAACAACATAAGCCCTGATGCTATAAACACCGCTTAAACAAATCTGGGCATAAGCAGGTCTCTTATTTGACTTAGTGATCAACTACTAAGGGGTAGACGAATAGTTTCATCACTGGGCTCGGTTGACTTATCACGTTATGTCACAAGGGGAACCCTCAGGGTGGTGTTCTCTTCCTGGAACCTCACTGTCAACTCGCTGCTGTGAGATACAAGCTGGGAGGGAAGGTATTGGCATATGCAGACGACTTAGTTATAGCATATAGGGGCAAATTCCCACAAACCCTGTGCGACTTGATGCAAGTAGCACTACGAGAGGTTTCCTCATGGTGTCGCGCTGCGGACTGAGCATCAACCCGGGAAAGTAGAACTAGGCCTTTTCACCAACCGCTATAAGATACCACCGTTAATACTACCAAAACTGAATGACGTGCGCCTGAACTTGGCTGACAAAGCCAAGGTCTTAGGCACAGTTCTGGATAGGAAACTAACCTGGGAGGAGAATGTTCTTCAGCGCCAGAAGAAAGCGTGTATTGCACTCTACACGTGCAAAAGAGCCATTGGAAAAAAATGGGGGCTCAGCCCCCAAATATGCAAATGGATCTACACTGCAATCATTCGACCAATTATGCTCTATGGAGTTGTGGTATGGTGGCCTGCGCTGAGCAAGGCAACAAACCTTAATCTTTTAGGTAAAGTACACAGATCTTGCATGATCTGTATAAGCGGTGCGTTAAGAACAACGCCCAGTGAAGCACTCCAGGCCATTCTTGGCATTTTGTCACTCGATCTGGAAGAGCACCGGGTAGCAGCAGCATCGGCTCTGCATCTAAGGGAATCGTCTGGATGGGGCGCAAGCACTACTGGACACACCAGTATTTTGGGATCCTATAGCTTTCTTACGCTGAGCACAGATCGTTCTGCGACCACAACAGTCGGATATAGCGGTTTTAAAATAAACATTCCCAGCAGGGAAGAATGGGAGAGCACGGATCGGAGTCCCGCCACTCATGGCGGCACTTCCATTTATACTGATGGCTCGAAGTTAGACGGCAGAGTTGGAGGAGGGGTTTATTCAAAGGATCTGAACCTTGAGCTATCCTTCAGACAACCTGATCACTGCAGTATCTTCCAGGCTGAAGTTTCAGCAATCATGGACGCCGCGGCTTGGATAGGCCAACACACTATCAGGCAGGATATATTTATTTTCAGCGACATCCAAGCGGCCATCAAATCCCTTGGCTCTTACTCGTTTAACTCTGAACTGACGCTCGGCTGTCGTCGATCTCTACAAGAGATGGCCCAACAGAACCGCGTGAACCTCACATGGGTCCCGGGGCATAGGGACATTGAAGGAAATTGTAGCGCAGACGAACTTGCGAGACAGGGCACGACCAAGCAGGTTCTTCGGGATAAAGAGCGCTAGGGTATGCCGTTTTCCACATGCAAGCTAATGCTGAAAGAGTACACACTCCGCCAAGCCAACGAAAGATGGCTGCAATCTCCAGGATGCCGGATATCCAAAGAAACCTGGCCGAAATGCGATCATAAAAGATCGAGACAAATTTATGCCCTAAGGAGAAGAGAAATCTCCATATTAATAGGCGTATTAACTGGGCACTGCCTCATTGGTAGGCACGCAGAAAGACTAGGTGTGCCCTACCGACGATGCTGTAGGAGTTGTTCGGATGATGAAGAGGAGGAAACGATGGAGCACCTCATCTGCAACTGTCCGGCTTTAAGTGGCGCGAGAATGTGTTTTTTGGGAGTTCGCTTCCTGGTTAGCCTACGCCAGGTCACGGAGCTGGACATAAAGGACCTGATGGCCGTCATCAAGTCATCTAAATGGTTCGAGGAGGATTAACGGTGTGGGCTTAGGAGCGTCAGTCCCGGGATTCTGCTATGTGGAGAATCCCGATAATACCAGGATTTTCCATATGGCAGGGTCCCGGAACTGACTTTCTTAGTGTTGGTGGTATCACAACGGGCCTTTTAATACTGGCCTAGGTGTGCCTCTGCGGCAGCCACTTGAACCTAACCTAAGGTATTGATATCTCGGGAACCGCTTGGCCGATGTGGATAAAGTTTGGCATTATAGATAGTATGATTCATTCTAAGGTTGCCACTCGGGGTGGTTCACAGGGTTGCCACCTATCTCAATTTTTTGTTTAATATTGAGCAAGATATGCCAATATGAAATGCCGAAAGATTTTTTCGACCGTATCCCAAATACGTAAATCTCAAGCAGGGTTGTCACCTAGGGTTGCCACCTAACCGCATTTTACTTATATTTATTAATATCTCGGGAACCGCATGACCGATGTGTATAAAATTTGCATTATTGATAGTATGATTCATCCTAAGATTATATGCGTGGGTGTTGCCACTTGGGGCGGTTCACAGGGTTGCCAAATGTCTAAATTTTTTTAAAATATTGAGCAAGATATGCTTATATGGATATCAAGTGAAAAGTATTTGCGACCGTATTCCAAATATGTAAATCTCAAGCAGGGTTGCCACCTAACCGCATATCGCGGGAACCGCTCGACCGATTTGGATATATTTTGATATAATAGATAGAATGATTCATACGCGTGGTGTGGCCACTTAAGACGGTTCACAGGGTTGCCACTTATCTCAATTCTTTTAAATATTGCGCAGAACATGCCAATATGGGTATCAAATGAAAAGTTTTTCGACCGTATTCTAAATGAATCTCAAGAAGGGTTGCCACCTAGGGTTGCCACCTAACCGCATTTTATTTATTTTTCTCTATATCTCGGGAACCGCTCGACCGATTTGGATAAAGTTTCGCATTATAGATAGTATGATTCATTCTAAGATTATATGCGTGGATGTTTCCATTTGGGGCTGTTCACAGGGTTGCCACCTATCTTAATTTTTTTTTTTATATTGAGCAATATATGCCAATATGAGTATTGTAACGACAGCCATTGAAGATTTCTCTGACTACGCGCAAGCGGGTATATGAGCAGATGTATGGGCAACCGCTAACCGAACTCCCTAATTCGTTTTTACGATATTTGCATAGCGGATGCTTAAGGGTGTGAGTGTGTTAAAATGTTGCTTGTACATATGCACATATACGTGCCGCTTAAGTGTCGAACGCGGATTGGTTTGACCAAAGCAGGCAGGCAATTCTTGCCGTACGGTGTCCGAAATGCCGTAAGGACAATGGGGTATAAAAAGGGGTTCCGCTGATCGACAGATCAAAGTGTGAAAAAAAAGTTTAAGTTTAAAGTGCGTTCTTGTTCACCTTAAAGTGTAGGTGCGCGTGTGAAAAAAAGTATATTTTTGCAAAGTGCGGTTTCACCAAAATTGTGAATTTCCTTACATCTAGGAATCCCCAAGAGGATCCTAGCCAGCGCCAGGAGAGCCGCCACCCAGGGCGAGAAAAATTCTCTCCAGCTATCTGCAGAGTAACCGGTAAGTCACTTTGTGAAATTTTTTGAAGAACCTTTTCTTTTTTTAAAGTTCATTAAAATAATTTTCGTGAAATTTTATTTGAATAACTTTGGTGAGGCTAGAGATTTTTTTATCGTTTTGTAAAGCTCCGATTAAAAATTAGATTTGTGTTAATTTAGATTGTGGTTTTCTGGCAAGGGTTTGAAACATTTTTTTTTAAATAAATTCGTATGTACACATTTTTTTTATTTGTTCATACCTAAAATGATGCTTCGTAATTTTTGATCTCTTTGTTTAGAAATTTTGGGGCCCTGAAAAGGACCGTTTATTTAAGTGCATCAGCATCCACTAAAATATTCCTGAAATATTAAGTAATATTTTTAAGCCCCAAAACCGTTTCTCAAATTTTTAAATTTTATTTGTTTTCTAAAATTTTATTCGAAAAATTCCTAAAGATTAAAAACTGCATAAATGCACTTACGTGTACATATGTATGTAAATATGTACACGAGCATGAACGCAAGCAAATAGGTTTGATTGTTGTTGTAAATAATTGTTTTTGCACTTTTGTCAAAACCGTAAAATTTTAAACCACGAGTTATAATTTTTGACCCAAAATCCCAATTTTTTTACCTTTTGGATTTTACTTGAATTTTAATTTAGATAAAATTTAATTTAATTCTGAAAATTCAAAAATATTAAAATATGCACAAGTGCACTTACATGTATATATGTATGTACATATATACAAGAGCACGTATACAAACAAAGAAGAAGAAGAAGAATTTTTTTTGAAAATAATTGATGTGGATTTTTGGGCAATTTTTTTGAGAAGAAAAAAAATTTTTATAAGATTTGTTAAGGTTAGTTAAAGGCCAGAAAAAAAATTTAATAAGGAAATCGTAAGAACAAAAATATTCGAAAAAATATCAATAGGCATTTCTTTATTGCAGCTCACGAAGCCAAACGAAGGCCGCGACATTTAAGTATATAAACCCTCGCCAGCAAAATACATAAAACCACACACAAATTCACACATAGAAAAACACGGAAAACAACAACAATACACCAACGTATACACCACAACAACCCATTGGAGGAATTTTTACTTGGCCAAAAGGCAGCATTTGGGCCAAAAACAGTCCTTGAAAACCAGGCCAAAAATTATATTAACACGCACACACACTCACTCATACAAAACACAGGGAATCGACATCAGACCAACATTTAACATCATACCGGCACCTCAAACACATTTTTCATTACAAGACAGCATCAGTATTAGCAACATTTCTAATTGCCACAGCGACATTCAAAGTGTTGGAAATCATTAGGTGGCGCAATCAACCACGCTTCAGCAACGTTAACAGAATTTGGGCAACATCATCAGCAACTTCAATATCCACTTGGCAACATCTACTCTGAAACATTCACTCATCACACCAATACACGGCGACACAAAACATAACACTAACACAGAAACACAGCAGAGAGGAGAGAGAGAGAGTAGCTAAGCGCGGCTCAGCGATACCGCGCTCACCAACTTCAACTTTTATTTGTTACTACCACCACCATCACACACACTCTTATTACATATTAGGGTGCACCACCCAAAATTTTTTTTTTTCGGAATTTTTAAATTTTAGTTTGAATTTTTATAAACTATTGAATTAGTTGGTTTTTTTTCTAATTTTTCTAATTTTTATGAATAATAGTTGTTAAGTAATCCGATTAGTATAAGTTAGCTTGAATTATTTGAATTTTTCCTACCTTTAATTTTTCTTATTTTTTTTTTACTATCGTGCCGACTCCGGCTAAGGCATACTCGTATGCATAAACACCTAAGTGCATGCTGCCACTCAAAACACAAAATTCACGCTCGAGGTATATTGCTCGCATGGCATTTAGCTGCCTTAATTCCCTTTAATAAATTTCTTTGATTTTGTCAAATTGTGCTTTCAATTTGCCCTCAACTTAACTTAATGCTTTTTTTTTGTACATTTGTTTTGCAATTTTTGAACCTGGGCACTTTTTCGTGACACTAACTTTTTATTCATTTTTGCGATTCGATTTTTCTTATCACTGTAATCATTTTTAATATCTTAAACAGTTCTTTAACTCGATTCCGCGATTTTTAAATTTTTTAGCATATGCACCGAACCGTTTTGTAAAACTAAAACCCAAAAGACAATTGTTCTTGAAAATTAGCCTTGACCACACGGTCAAACGGTCAAAGACCTATAACTGAACCACTGTCTTTAGTATAGCCCTGTGTATTTTGTTGGTTTTTTTCTCATTTCTTTTCAGCTCGCAACGTCACTTTGGTACCAACGTGGACTGTAAGGCGAGGTCAGTGTTTTGCAGAGACAAAAAAAATACACATACACACACCTTCATATATATAGTTAGATTTTTTATTCGGAGCGAGAATATCAATACACATGAACTTAGTTACAAATTTATTAGAGAGAGGGCACACACACACATACTTAGATCTTTGTTTTCAATTTTAGAGATCCACACATATCTTCAGACATACTTAATTATATTTAAATGTGTGCTTGTGCACCAACAAGTTAGATACACATTAGGCTGGTTGAATTCTAAGATTTTTTCGAAGTTTTCGGTCGCCAATAAAAAATTGAATATCGTGTAAGCATTAGGATTAGGATATAATTAATGGTAATTTTTGTATAAAAAATAAACTTTCAATTAGCGTAAGGGTTTTTCTGTCTTGGAATATTTTTGAATAAAGTTGTTAATTATTGAATATTGTGAATTACAAAGAAAATTTGCTTTGAAGTTTATGGGTTGAAGATTGTTTTGCTTTAGGTAATTGAGTCCATAACATGTCTGGCTAAAGACATATATTTGTTGGTGCAGGTGTTGGCCTTGTGGCAACTGATGGTAAGTTGGAGTAGTTGAGAAAAGAATGAAATAACGTAAGTACTTAGAGACGGACTTTAGTCAGGTTTAAGGGGACTCTACTCGGGAAGCGGAGCCATAGTAGAGTCCAAAGGCTGTTCACATCTTGTGAACAGGAGGGGTGGGAAGGCTCCCCCTGACTCGGACACGTTTTCTCCCGCTTTTTCTGTATTTCTATTTCCTTTTTTTGCATATATTCTTTCCCCAGGCATGAAGTCTAATTTTGCTTCGCAACTGTTGGGAAAAGAGAAGTGGCAAGAACTGCGCCCCAATGCCAACGAGCCTCAGCCGGGCTGCAACCATGCCAACCCGCCACTCCTCCTCTCCCGCACCAGGCAGTTACGTAACAGTATCAAATGAAAGGTATTTTCGGTCGCATTTCAAATATGACAATTTCTAGCAGGGTTACCAGCTAGGGTTGCCCCCAAACCGTATTTTATTTATTTTTCCTTATATCACGGGATCCGCTTTGCCGTTTGGTATTAAATTTGGCATTATTAGTAATATGATTCATTCTAAGATTATATACATGGCGGTTGCTACTTGGGGCGGTTCAAATTGTTGTCACATATCTATTTTTTTTTTCTTTAATATTGAGCAAGATATGCCTATATGGGTATCAAGTGAAAGGTATTTGCGACCGTGTTCCAAATATTTCAATTTCATGCAGGCTTGCCACCTAGTCTTCCTATCTTTCTTCGTACAACTCTCTTTCCTATCTCCCTCCCCTTTGCTCTTCATTACCCTCTTTCCTTCTACCACGCCCCTCTTCCTCTATATCCCATTCGTATTGGCCCCTGTTAATTTAGGCCTAATTCTACCCATGTACCAAATTTTAAGGAAAACGCACCATATATAAGATATTTTCGAATGGATCGTTTCCCTGGTCCACTTCCCGGAAGTAAGATATTGTGAATCTAAACCATTCTCGATAAATCTTATTCAAAGCGACCACTCACTTCGGCCTTAGGCTAGGCTCACACTGCAATCGACGTCGGCCGTCCGGCAGCAATCACACATCCACACACATGTGTTTTAACCCTAGAAAGATAATCTGCGTCAAATTGACGCATGTGCTTACGAAAAACTGTATTTTCTCTGTAAATAGCGAAAGTGTGTTGCTCTCCGTTTTACTTATCTCAGTCGTGAAGTAAAACTTTCGAATGGCACACGCGTTGCGGATGTAAGTGTTGCCAGTTTCGAAATATAACGGCTAGGTGGGTCAAAATGACGCATGATTATCTTTTATGTAACTTTTAAGATTTTTAGCTTTATGGATAATTGGAATAATGGAAATTGCGGATCCCCTCGAAAATAATGAAGACGAACAGCCAGCACCCAAAAAGCGGAAATACTGCTGCTACTGTCCCTCAAACATAAGACGAAAAGCAAGTGCTTCGTGCAATATATGAAAAAAAGTCATTTGTCGTGAGCATAATGTCGACATGTGTCTAAACTGTATCTGGCGGATTTTTCTAAAATATTCATTCTTGAACTTTAAAATATATCTTCCTTATTTATTCTTTAAATTAATTTGTCCCACGCAAGGCAGAAAATTAGTTATTTTTCACTGAAAGAAATGTGGCTCCTAAGTTTTGTAAAAAACTGAGGAAGTTGAATTGCTTTTGTTTTTTTTCGTAAGAAATGAATTATAAAATATTTCAATTGTTGTTATTTGACTTTTATATGTATGTTAGAATATATTCCATAACATTTTGCTCCAATTTAATGAGTAAGTATTATAATATACCCAATTCTAACTCGTGCGTCAACTTTACGCATGATTATATTTTACGTATGTCAAAATATGATTATCTTTCTAGGGTTAAATGAGCTCTGCGATGCTGAGCACAAATTTAATCAGGCCGATTCTAAACAATTTCTCACTTGCGGATTTTCACTCTCATAATTTGTGAGCAAAAATGAATGAAAATGTGAAACGGTTTGCACCGGTTCACTAGTGAAACATTTTTTAGAATTGGCAGGAATAGTGTTTTCTTTTCTCCACGAAAATGTTGCCATTTCGTAGAGCAACATATTTATAATTTTAACTTCGCCCTGTGAAATTGCCGCACACTTAAAATGTTCAGCGTCACCCTGCATGTCTTCAGAAGAAGAAACACGCGGAAATGAAATGTCAAGATTGCGTAGCCCTACGGTGCTGATTTATCGTGTGTTAGAAAGTGACAGATAGTATAATGTTTTGTTTGTTATTGCCATTTATCAGGGCAAATAATCGCACCGTCTACGACAGCGAGGGCAAGAAATGTTGCCTTTTTGCAATTTTAAAGGGGAGGGTGGTTGAAGGTAATGCCCATTTTACAACAGAACATGGCTTTAAGCGGGCATGAGGTGAGGGCGAAATTTTCGTGCAGAAAAAAACGCTATAATTGTCTCACTGATAAATTATATGTACATATAAGGGGTATTCGTTCTAAGTGTATGTGAAGTTACAAGGGTCTAGAAAGTACACAAAATACAATTGCAATAACAAATCACTCAGAAATTGGTGTTACACTATTATCACAACCCTACAACATTTGCAGATGATTGTAGAAATCAAGTGGTGTAAGTGTGAGATCAGTGTAAGCTTTTGACAGTTGAATTTGAGATTATGTTTCTCAAATGGATAGATTTTTTGTTTATACATATGGCAACTACTCTTTTCTGTGCTTCTTGGCATTTTGCGTGCGCTGTTTTTTGTATCAAAATAAAAATCAGCTGATTGTTGTAACCCCATGATAACAAGGTGCGCTCACGCTCATCTAATGCTATGGATACACACACGGAGATTACCTCCAATAAATCTTCTTTAATCAGATCCAAATTTTACGCTGATACACACAAAATTGAAGATTAACAATCAGCGCACTAGATGGCTTTGGTTGTAGTACTTGCGGTTTAAAATTAGATGTCGCTCTTTTTTGGTGACATCTAGTGTCCAGTAGCGGCGAACTCGTAATTTAGGTAGTGGTCGTTGCGATGTTTGTTTATTTATCGATGACAGTAGCGGTCAACCCGCCACGTAAAAAATTTAGTCCAATGAAAAATGTATTAAAGCCTCGGATGAGAACCCCCTTTAATGTTGACGACCCGGCAAAACGAATAAGGCATAATGATTTGGATATTAGGGCATGTACCGGGAATGTCCGGACCCTTTCAGGGGACGGTACCGCTGCCCGACTGGTTGATGTCCTCGTTAACGCAAGGGCTGACATCACCGCCCTGCAGGAAATGCGATGGACGGGACAAGGAAAGACGACCATCGGACCTTGTGACGTATACTACAGTGGCCAGACACGCGGCAAAGCGCGTGGTGTAGGATTCGTGGTGGGAAAGAGACTTCGCCGCCAAGTACTAGCGTTCACCCCCGTGGACGAGCGTCTCGCTGCGATCTGCATCAAAGCGAAATTTTTCAACATAACATTTATCTGCGCCTATGCGCCGACTGAGGAGACGGATGACGCAGAGAAGGACTCCTTCTACGATAAACTTGAACAGACTTATGATCGCTGCCCCCAACATGATATCAAAATCATGCTCGGCGACTTTAATGCGAAGGTGGGCAAGGAAGGAGTCTTTGGTCCAACAGTTGGAAAATTTAGTCTCCATGATATAACATCCCCCAACGGCCCTAGGTTGATTGATTTCGCCGCTGCTCGCAATATGGTCATCAGTAGTACCAGGTTCCAGCATAAACGAATACACCAAGCCACATGGCTGTCTCCTGATCAAAGAACAAGAAACCAGATTGATCATGTCATGATCGACGGCAGACATAGCTCCACCGTTCTAGACGTGCGTACCCTTCGTGGTCCCAATATCGACTCGGACCATTATCTTGTTGCAGCCAAGATACGCACACGCCTCTGTGTAGCAAAGAAAGTGCGCACAGTAACGGAAGGAAAGTTTGACGTCGAGAAGCTGCGCACGACACAGACAGCTGACAATTTCTCCACTCGACTCTCACACCTGCTATCGGAGAGCAATCCTCGACCTAACGATGCCACCGAGCAATGGAAGCATATCTCTCACTCATTACGTACCGCCGCTGAGGCCACTATAGGGTTCCAGCGAGCCCGCAAAAACAACTGGTACGATGAGGAATGCAGCACTGCCTCGGACAAAAAGGACGCTGCCTACAGGGAGACGTTGCGAACGGGCGCAACCCGCAGTGTATGGCAACGCTATCGTGAGGCAAAGAAGGAAGAGAGACGCCTTTTCAGAAAAAAGAAACGTGAGGCCGAAAGGCGTGAGTGTGAGGAGCTTGAGATGCTGGCTGACAGGAATGATGCCCGAAAATTCTATGAAAAGATCCGGCGGATGACGGAAGGTTTTAAGACCGGGGCAAGTTCCTGTAAGGACAATAATGGCGACCTGGTAACCGACGTACAGAGTGTACTTAAATTATGGAGGGAGCACTTCTCCTCACTGCTAAATTGCGAGGGAGACGTCGAACCCGATACCCCAATCCCTGACGATGGAAAAGTCGTCCCACCACCTGACTATGATGAAGTGAGGATAGCTATATCCCGGCTCAAAAACAACAAAGCGCCTGGAAAAGACGGACTACCCGCCGAGCTGTTCAAGCACGGAGGCGAAGAGCTGGTAAAAAGCATGCATCAGCTCTTATGCAGAATATGGTCAGACGAGTGCATGCCTCCAGATTGGAATTTAAGTGTGCTCTGCCCAATCCACAAGAAAGGCGATCCCGCTAACCGCACCAACTACCGCGGAATCAGCCTTCTTAATATCGCATATAAGGTTTTTTCTAGCGTATTGTGTGAAAGACTGAAGCCCATCGTAGACAAGCTGATTGGACCTTATCAGTGTGGCTTTAGACCTGGTAAGTCTACCATCGACCAGATTTTCACGATACGCCAAATCCTGGAGAAGACCCATGATAAAAGAATCGACACACACCATCTCTTTGTCGATTTCAAAGCCGCTTTTGACAGCGCAAAAAGGAGTTGCCTGTATGCCGCCATGTCTGAATTTGACTTCCCTGCAAAGCTTATACGGCTTTGCCAAATGACGTTGAGCAATACTAACAGCTCCGTCAGAGTCGGGAAGGACCTCTCTGAGCCATTTGAAACCAAACGAGGCTTCAGACAGGGCGACTCCCTTTCGTGCGATTTCTTCAACCTGATGCTGGAGAAGATAATTCGAGCAGCAGAGCTAAACCGCAATGGTACAATCTTTTACAAGAGCGTGCAATTGCTGGCGTATGCCGATGATATTGATATCATTGGCCTTAACAACCGCGCCGTAAGCGCTGCCTTCTCTGGACTGGATAAAGAAGCGAAAAAAGTGGGTCTTGCGGTCAACGAGGACAAGACGAAGTATTTGCTGTCATCAAAGAAAGAATCGGCGCACCTGCGCCTTGGCAGCCACGTCACTGTTGATAGTTACAAATTTGAAACTGTGAGGGACTTCGTCTATTTGGGAACCAGCATTAACACCGAAAATAATATCAGTCTAGAAATCCAACGGAGAATCACTCTTGCGAACAAGTGCTACTTTGGACTGAGTAGGCAATTGAGAAGTAAAGTCCTCTCTCGAAGAACAAAGATCGCGCTCTATAAGTCTCTCATCATACCTGTCCTGATGTATGGCTCAGATTCATGGACAATGTCAAGAGAAGATGAGATGGCCCTTGGAGTATTTGAGAGAAAAGTTCTCCGGAAGATTTATGGTCCTTCCCGTGATGCCGACGGCGAGTATCGAAGGAGATTTAACGATGAGCTGTACGAGCTTTACGCAGATCTGACCATAGTCCAGCGAATTAAAGCCCAAAGGCTCCGCTGGCTGGGTCACGTCATGCGAATGGACAAAGAAGCTCCAGCCCAGAAGGTTTTCCAATCGTCACCCGAATTCGGCAGCAGAGGAAGGGGGAGGCCTCGACTGAGATGGAAACAACAGGTGGAGGATGACTTGACCTCCCTTGGGGTTTCCAATTGGCGTCAGTTATCGCTAAAAAGGAATGACTGGCGTGCTTTGATAGGCGACGGCCAAAATCGCTTAGGCGGTTAAGCGCCAATAAATGATGATGATGATGATGAGTAGCGGTCAAATAGTTATGATATCTGCTGAAATCTTCTTAATTTTTGAGAGTTTATAATGAAGATTATGCTCAAGTTAACTCCCGAAAGCGGGGATAATTCGGAATTTGCGCTAATGTATCAGCCGTATAAGTTATACTTACAATTGTACATTGCATACACTAAAGAGCGAATACCACTATAGTTTTGTTTTGCTATTCCGAAATTAAGTACCTACTCGTATGTAGGTAAAATAAGCTAGTAAGTATACTTACCATTTTCAATCGTTTCCTTTGCACATAAGATGATTTTACCCCTTCGTCTTCGCAGACTCGATTCAAAGTTATTTTCGTCGGTAAAATCATCTCCAGCATCCAAACCAGCGTCCTCGCCTGTCGATTCGTGTACATCCTCTGACGATTGCCGTTCAGAAGACATATCTCCTCCGATGCCACTTTGTAATAGGTTTTCCAAACTTTTGTCCATGTCTATTTTAGCCGTATGTAGGAATAAAAAAAAATATACATATAACGCCTCGGGAGAGTTTTGTTTTATCTTAAAACACGTGTTTTATTATTGTAGATTTTTGCTAGTCATAAGCAAAGGCCGGCAAATACTTTCCTGGGAGTCGAAGTATGTTCGGCCATCTCACGCACACAGTTCGTAATTACACGTACACAACACGAACGTCAACAAGCAGAGCACAAAAGAATCAAATTTTATCTATGCCCTGTTTTTATAAAACGAAACGCGACGCGAAGAGTCACATTACCCAAGTGAAACCAAATTCGTAATTTATAAGAGCATTCACTCACTTCCGTGAGTGTCAGTGACTGTGGGTGAATATCAGTGCATTTCTTACGTTTTTTGGTAACATATAAGGATGCAAACAGTCATTTTGGCTGTCAAAATAAACACTTGCTTCTGGGCCGCGTTTGCTGGATTCATTTTACTTATTTCTGATATTTATACCTTTCATGAACATGAAATGGTATTATAACTTTGGTCCGATGTTTGTAAGTATGAGAAGAAGAAGAGATAGACCCACTAATAAGTATACCGTTATGATCAGGACGATGAGTTGATTCGATTTAGCCATGTCCGTCTGTCCGTCCGTCCGTCTGTCCGTCTGTTTGTACGCAAACTAGTCCCTCAATTTTAGAGATATCTCGATGAAATTTGGTATGGAGGCGTTATTTTATATTAGAATAATCATTCGTCGGAACCAGCAAGATCGGACCAAAACTACTCATAGCTCCCATACAATCGATTGTTCCGATAAACGGATTTCGGGCTATAACTTCTGTAATTAAAGAGCTAGTAACGTGAAATTTTGTAGGTATTGATGTTTTTATAGGTTTGTTTATTGGGCTGCTCTAGCTTACGCCATATTGAGATATTTCACAAAAATTGTGTTTAACGAACACTTTTCTTGCTCTAGGTTGCTCTATCTTTTGTTTCATGAGTACGCTCAAAACAGAACTAGAGTAATCCAGATCACAAATTTCTGCTCTAGCTTTTTTTTGGAGTAAGTAAGAGCAGAGAAGCAATTGTCAGTCAGGAAAAAAAACATTTTTTGAAAACTTCAAAAAAATTAGCTTGCAAGAAAATCAATGTTTTTGTATACGTGAATTTGCATTAATTTTGAAGATTTAAACAAAAAAACCAAATAAAAAGAAACTATCGAGATTCAAGTGTTTCATGGCATTTCTGCTCTGAGTTGCTCTAAATTGCTCTATTTCTATTTTGACAGCTGCCCTGCTCTGCTCTGCTCTAACCTGCTCTGAACTTTTTTTTGGTCAGTAAACAAACCTTATATGTGAAATATCGATGTTGAAAATCATTGAGATGGGATAAATATTTCATATAGCTCCCATACAATCGATTGTTCCGATAAACGGATTTTGGGCTATAACTTCTGTAATTAAAGAGCTAGTAACGTGAAATTTTGTAGGTATTGATGTTTTTATATGTGAAATATCGATGTTGAAAATCATTGAGATGAGATAAATATTTCACATAACCCCCCATACAATCGATTGTTCCGATAAACGGATTTTGGGCTATAACTCCTATAGTTGTAAAGGTAGGGTCGTGAAATTTCGTAACTATTGCTCTGTTAGAAAGTGGAATGTCGATGTTAAAAATCAATTAGATTGGACCAACAAAACACATCGCCTCCATATAATCGATAGTTCCGATAATTTCGGTATGAGCTAAAGTTAAATTCACACAGGCTGTACTGGGGATCGAACAGTGAAAATCGTGACGCTTATTCATAGGTATATTGCCTTCGGCACAGCCGAAAGAATTTAACAAAAAAGCGAAAATAATAGTAACAAAAAAGCGAAAATAATAGTAATTAATTCGATGAAAATAAGTGTCAACTAGGTTAAAAAGTAAAATAATATGAGGAGCTTCAAACCAAAACGCAATAAATTACCACCTAATTTTTTTTTAGATATTGATGGGACTCGACTTCCCCTTCTGAAATCTATGTAACAACATATCGTTACCTTAATTCACAAAGGCCCTAATTGTCACATTTTTCGAAAAGGACTTTTTCACATATTTAAGTATGATATAGTAAAATACACACTCACTACAAATTTTAAGGAGTTACTAGCAGTAATAACGGAGATATTCCAAATTTACAAAGCAATATTTGTATGCGTTCAATAAAAAAAAATTTTAGGGTCTCATTATGTATGCCGAATGATAGCTCAGACGAACGATTCGTCTGCTTCCAAAATCGCATTTTCTTTCATTTTGGTTTTTTATGTCAAAGAAAAGTCGATGATATTTAAAAAAATATACGGAGCGAATGAAAATGATTGATAATGCGATGGCTACGCGATATTGAGAGCAGACGAATCGTTCGTCTGAGCTATCGTTCGCCATGTATAAATCAAAAATTAATATATCGTTATCAAAACACATTAACTTCAGTAGCATTCAAACCAAAACGCAATAAATATAAATTTTCACACCAAAACGAAATAAATCCAAACAACTTTCTGCTTTAACTCATTAAGGACACGTAGTATCTTTTATAGCGGATCACAAAGATACGAAAAGTTGCCGTGACGTATACGTAACGTTGGTTCTGAATGGGTTAACTTTAAATCTAGTTATCTGATAAATGTAGTTTTTTGGGCATATGTTTTTTATTATTTAACTGGTATAATGTCATAAATGTTTTTTGAAAATATCTATCCATTTCCCGGTAATCATATTTTCTCATTTATCTACGAGTTTTTTATGTGTAACTTATTGCGTTTTGGTTTGAACCTCCTCATATTAGAATGAACTTAACAAAATTAGCCAGAGAGCTTAGGTTCGCCGTCAAAAAAAAGCTTCAAAAAGTCCCCATGTGTGTTAAAAAGGTTTTTCGGTGTCAAGGCTCAACATTTTTGGTTTTTTGGATTCATCTCGAAAACCGTAAGTTGTTCTGAAAAATTACCTGAGACAAAGTTGTTAACCTGAAAATTCTCTACAAAAAATTTATTTTTGTTGTAGTTGTTGTTGTTGTTAACAGCAAAAACACTCCCGAAGGTTTTGGGGAGTGATGCCGAAATTGACAGTCCTTGGCCGGATATTAACGCGGTACGCTGCGGTACTCCCTTGTGGTACTGCCCGACTGTCATGGTAGCGATTTGGTTTGACCTGTGGAACCTTCTAGGACATGTCATCCCTAATCAGTGAGAAAGGAGAAGATGGGTTATGAGAGGTGGGAGGCACCATATCCGTAGAACAACCATCGAGTTAGCACGTCATTACCTATGTGCATATTAGTCCTCTTACGACCGGTATGCCTACCTCGGGCATATTCTAAATCCCTAACACGCAGGGGCAACATTTTATTAAGTATTCGAGTAAAATCCTAAAAAGTGTATACATGGCATATAATGTATACAGCTAATTTCCCAATCCTATTATTTCAGAGCTGGCGACTCTTAGAGAAAAAATTTGAAGGTCTACAACTTTTTTCTAGTCATTTTTCGAAAAAACTTATCGTTTTCGAGAAAAATAAAAAAACGACAAAATTTTGACCTTTGACCCCGAATAACTTTTTTAGAATGCATGCGATCGATCTTACCCCGTCTTGATGAGAAAATAAGCCTTGCAAAAAATTAGTGCTCTAACTTAACTCTTAGGGGTGGCTATTTTGTATCGCCCTTTCCCATATCTTTTGTACTGAAAAAAATGGCATTTTTGAAACTTTTTTTCGAAATATTTTTACATACTCCTAAAGTTGAAGCTTCCAAAATGGTAAGCCGTATGCGATTATCTTAACTATTAAAATAATAACAGCCATTTAAATGACTGAGTTTTGTACTATTGCACACACATAAGCGGGAAACAGAATCAGTCCGCTAATACGTCAGTGGCGTGACGTACGACAATTTCAGAGCAAATTCTATTTTGACGTATCCGCTGTATCGTAAAGAAAATTTCTTTTATTTTAATTTGTTTTATGAATTTTACAAAACAAATTTTATTCATTCAAATTCAAATATCATTCTTTATGTGCATCTGAGGGTTTTTAACGTCGAGAAATCCATTTCTGGTATTGTTTTTTCTTTTGGCGTCCGTCAGATGGCGCTTCCGGCCATTTTTTGGATTTTAACACCTTTTTCCGAAAATCAACAACAATGTTCCGAAAATCTATGAAATTTGACTTTCCTGTAATGCAATTTCTTTTTTTAAATAGACTAACACCCTGATTCTGCGTTCTTGATGAATTACACTTTGCTAGTTATACACGAAACCCCCTTCAAAAGATTTGTAACACCCCAAAATCTGGTTTTAAGGCCAAAAAAAAAGTTTTTTCAGAATTTTCGTTGAAAAAAAAAATCATTAAAAATCGACTTTGTGCTTTTGACTTTGAGCGCCAAAGATTGAAAATACCTAAGTTGACCCATTTAGAGTGCCCCAATCGTATTGAAATGTAAGACCGACCCCCACTAACTGTGTAGGGCCGACCCCCCATGCCAGTGGCACATCCTCTTAGACCCCACCTGTGGGCGTGCCCATACAAAAATTTAAAAAAATTACCATTTTTGTCACTTTACGTGAAAAAATCAGCTAAACGACTTTTTTTTCTTTTTGGAGTTCATTTTTACCACGCTTTTATTAGCTTCATTCTCTTAAAAACTTTAAAAAGCATAGCCATTTTACTGATTTTTTCATGAAAAGTGCCAAAAATGGTTATTTTTTTAAATGTTTGTATGGGCAATCCCCCAGGTGGGGTTTTAGGGGGTGTGCCACTGACATGGGTGGGTCGGCCTTTCAAAATTAGTGGGGTCAGTCATACATTTGGACACGTTTGCGGCACTCTAAATGGGTCAACTTGGGATTTTTCAAACTTTGGCGCCCGAAGTCAAAAGTAAAAAGTCGGTATACCGGAATTGGTTTTAGAGGCATGCTTCCTTCGACAAACTTTCTTATTTTGATCCCTAAAATACGATTTTCCTTGTCACTGGTTGATTTTTAAATCGACTCTCCTAATCGCACACAGTACTTCTGAAGGGCGCTTGAGACCAAAATATCAGATTTTGGTTTATGCTGGATATCTTGAAAACTTGAAGTCCTTTCCAAAAAAATAAATTTGGCATAATTAAGTAGTAGTTGCCTCTTGATGATATATAACCAAAAAATATCATTTAGTGGAAAAAATGACGTCAAAACCAGAAAACCGGATGAAATTTCCAAAAATTTCAATTTCTGGCTTAAAAACTATATCATACTTTTTTTCAAAAAAATAAAACACTATATATTTCGAAACTGTCAACAATTCTCTACCCAAAACCGTTGAGAATTTTGAAATCGGCTGAAAATTGATGTTTTAATGAATTTTTGTTTTTAGTAAATTTCATAGATTTTCGGAACATTGTTGTTGATTTTCGGAAAAAAGGTGTTAAAATTAAAAAAATGGACGGGAGCGCCCTCTGACGGACGTCAAAAGAAAAAATCAATTCCAGAAATGAATTTCTCGACCCTAAAAACCCTCAGATGCACATAAAGAATGATATTTGAATTTGAATGAATAAAATTTGTTTTGTAAAATTTATTTAATTATTTATTTATTTATTTATTTAGTCTATGATTTACAAACCTTACAGACTGAGAAGTGAAAGAAAAAAAAATTTATAAATTTTACAACATTTTAAGAATAGTACATATACAGAGTTTCTTTAAATACAGTACGATTAGCAAAGATATCTATAGTTATTTCTCTATATAATAAATTAAATTCAGCTAATAGCCTGACAATTGGTTCATTTTGAGCATACCTTGTTTTACAAATATCAACAACAAACAAATCATTATGCCGAAGATTTCTTGATGGCACATTGATTTTTATGCAATGTAATAAATATGGACAATCAATGGTCCCATTCAGAACATCACGAATAAATACCAAACCAGATATTAGTCTCCTACTGGCAAGAGTATGCAAACTGATCAATTTGCACCGAGACAAATACGACGGAATAGGCATATCAAACCTTATGTTAAATAATGCAAATTTCAAAAACTTTCTTTGTACTCTTTCCAATCTATTGGAATGAACTTCATAATACGGATTCCAGATTATAGAAGCATATTCCAATTTAGGCCTTACAAATGTATTAAACAGCAGTTTTTTTGTGTAAGGATCCTTAAATTCAGAGCTGTTTCGCCTAATAAACGCTAGAGCGGAGTATGATTTAGGTATAATATAATTAAGATGATCAGTAAAAGTAAAATTTGAGTCAAAAACTACCCCCAGATCTTTAATTTTGTTGCTAGAGCTAATAATGGAACCAGAAATGTAATATGATGAAGGAAGTGGGAATCGAATTTTATTGTAAGTGACGGAGTAGCACTTTTCAATATTAATGGACAGATTATTAGTCCGACACCAATCTTGAAACTTGTTTACCGCATTTTGCAATATTTCGATATCTTATGGGCTATTTATCTTTTTAAAAATCTTTAAATCATCGGCATAAAGCAGATGTTCGCACAAAGTGAAACACTCAGTGCAATCATTAATAAAAATTACAAAGAATAGAGGACCCAAAATACTTCCTTGGGGAACCCCGGATGCTGCTCTATAAGAGAAAGACTTCACACCGTCAACAACGACATAGTTTACTCTGTTTATCAAATAAGAATTAACCCAGGATAAGAAAGAAGAATGAAATCCAAACAATTGTAGTTTATGGACTAATAGCCTGTGGGAAACTCTATCAAAAGCTTTAAATAAATCCGTATAGATGGAGTCTACCTGCAAGCCATCAGTAAAGCATGATATACAGTAATTTGAAAAAAACCGCCAGGTTAGTGACCGTTGACCGACCTGGAATAAAACCATGTTGAGATAATGCTATATATGGTTTAATAGCAAATGAAAGTTTAGAGCTAATGATTTTTTCAAATAACTTAGCAATATTAGTAATTTTTGAAATTGGTCGATAATTCGACACCTCCTTTTTGCTCCCAGATTTGAAAACAGGAGTAACAGATGTGACTTTCCACTCCTCCAGAAAATAACCAGACCTAAGAGACAGGTTGAATAGCAGAAGAAGCGGATCCACATTGGAAGAGATGCATTGTTTAAGAAAATAAGCAGATATTTTGTGGTCATCGACTTGCTTGGAAGATTTTAAGTCTCTTATAGCGACAAAAATGTCCTCTTCCGTTAATACTAACGAGCCAAAGTCAAGTGAGGATACAACTTGCCCAACACTAGAAACATTACACGGTATATCATCATCAACAAAATTAGACTTAAAAAATTCAGCAAACAGATTTGCACTTTCATTAGCTGTGCTTGAGCACTTACCGTTATATGACATTGAGGATGGAATAACTGACGAGGACCGTTTTGAGTTTATAAAGCTCCAAAACGCCTTGGGGTTAGATTTTATATTCATTTCAAAACCTAATAAATAGTTTTTATATAGAAATTTGTTTAGACAGTTAAATTGTGTTAGATAGTTCTCATAGAGTATTTTATGTTGCAAATTTCCAGAACACTTGTAAAGTCTATAAAATTTATTACGGAGATTTTTAAGCTTTTTTAAATTACGATTATGCCACGGAAGTTTATAACTTCCTCGAGATAATCGTGGGATATGTTCAAAAGATATGTACTCAATTTTACCCTTGAAGATGTTAAAACATTCTGTGAGACAACGATCAGTGAATAGAGTTGTCCAATCCTCACTTGAAATAAGATTATTAATCTTACTACTTATCTACTTATAAAACTCCAAGTCCAAAATTAAAATAAAAGAAATTTTCATAAACGATATAATATTGATACAAGTTATCCTTGAATGCACCTTCCATTCCCTTAGTTTTCAACGCTGAGCTGTTTAGTAACTGTATTTGCTGTTAAAGAAAATCAAATTTCATAAATTTCTGGAACAAACGGTCGATTTTCGAAAAAAACGATTTAAAACCCTAAAAACACAGCGAAAGCGCCCTCTTGCGGACGTCAAACGAAAAAATTAATACCGGAAATGAATTCCACGACCCCTAAAAACCCCAGATGCACATAGAGAATGATTTTTGTTAGTTTTCAACACAGCTATTTTAACAAGTGAATCACTTTTTGAAGAGAAAAAAAATTTCATCGCAAAAACTGCTAGCTCGAAATTCATGTTAGACCTATAGTTTCTTTGGCAAAAATGCTTTGAATGATCCAAATAACCATAATGGCCATGGGCCCCTAATGCAAAAAAAATCGACCCGCTCTAATATGTATCCATTTTCACCTTAAATTCACTTTGACAACTATAGATTCCCGAAAACTTTGTGGTGTAAGTGAAATCAAAGAGGGGCTTCAAATCAAAACGTAATAAATATATACTGAATTAGTGTACACTTATTGCGTTTTGGTTTGAAGCTCCTCAAATATCGATTTTTTAGTGCTACCACTGAGCTTCAAAATATAAAAGTACCAAGTAGGTACTTAGGAGGGGGATTTTCCTCCCATTTCTCACAAAAAGCAGAGTGTACCAAAATGTTGGGTACTTAAGCGGGTGAGTACTTAAGCGGGTTTTACTGTATTTATTTTCCTAATTTTTCCTGAAAAAGCTCAACGTACAGATTCGCGATTCCTCTAATTGGGTATTTTACTATTAGAAATTCCGATCCAAGAACAAAAACGGCGCAGTGAAATAACGCCGGCGGGCGTACTGTCAGAGCCATCGTGTGGTGATTTATATCGATAAAGCACGAGTAATGTTCGGCTTTCAATAAGCTAAAGGTAGTCCCATGAGGTATTACGAAGGATTACAATTCGAGTACTCCAATATCACGAAGTTAGAATAGATGATCCAAAAATTTTTGCAGAGAAAGGAGACCTGTGCCGGATTTCGGTAACTTTTTAAGGGCCACTTGCATAAAAGCCGATAACGCCTAATCGGTGATTAACTTGACAGCGAACCATACAAAATACGTCAATTAAACTCCGATTAGTCGTTATCGGCTTTTATGCAAGCGCCCCTAAGAAGATTATTTTGGCGATATTGACAAATTTTGTACAGAAAATTGTAACAAAAAAACATTTTTTTTCTAAATTGGGTGGTTTTTATTTAAACTGTATCTAGGGAAACACATCACAGCAAAGTATCAGTACTACGATCTATATCACATGTGTAAATATGAACTTCTATACTGCAAACAATTGTAGTATACATACGGTGACCATAATTTTTTTCTGAAAAAACAGAACTCTTTTTTACTCAAAGCTTGGTATTGTCCTCACGTGAAAATCTCGCTACTCGCTTATAAACTATTTGACGTTACACTTTCAATGTTTGGAATAAAAAAGTGTTCCTGATTTGCATGACGTAATCATCTTTTTGCAGTAAAAAATGTTGTCAACGTCTGTAAAACATTGAAATTGTAATCTCAAATAATTTCAACTAAACTGCATCAATTAAAAGTCAGTATTTTTTGTGAATAGTATTTCTTGATGGTGAGAGACATTTTCCTTGTTAATATAAAACCTAGAATAACTGGTTTGTTTGTGCTAAGAAAGTTCAACTATGATTTTGCGTCTATCTCGGCTGGTATGTAAACTCTAACCCTCTTATTCATAAAAAATAAAATTCGTTTATAAAGCTTTGAAAATTACATTTTCATACAAATTTTGATTAATACGTCGCTCCCAACGAAGACTAACTCGGTTCAGTTAGCGTGGAAGGCTAACATGGTGCGTTCTCTGCGTCGAAGACTAGCGCACTTCATTTTCTGCGTGGAAGACTAACACGCTTCAGTTTTCTGCGTGGAAGCCTAACACACTTCAGTTTTCTGTGTGGAAGACTAACACACTTCGTTGTCTGCGTCGAAGACTAACACACTTCAGTTTTCTTCGTCGAAGACTAACACACTTCGATCTCTGCGTCGAAAAATTCGCAAGTGTATGCAAACCCAAAGCAAACACGCTTTGAAAAGAGGATTGAAATGAGCTTGGGTTATGAGATTCGTATGAAATTTTCGAATGGTGTTTTGTTTGCTTGTTGTAGATATTATAAATAATTAAAGTTAGGTTAGGTTCAAGTGGCTGCCGCAGAGGCACACTTAGGCCAGTTTTGAAAGGCCCGTTGTGATACCACCAACACAAGGAAAGTCAGTCCCGGGACCCAGCCAAATGGAAAATCCCTGAGTTGTTGGGATTTTCCACATAGCAGAATCCCGGGACTGACACTCCTAAACCGACACCGTTACTCCTCCTCGAACCACTTAGATGACTTTATGAAGGCCATCAAGTCCTTTGTGTCCAGTTCCGCGATCTTGCTTAGGCTATCCAGGAACGGAGCTCCCAAAAAGCGTGTTCTCGCGCCGCTTAAAGCCGGACCGTTGCAGATGAGGTGTTCCACTGTTTCCTCCTCCTCATCATCTTTGCAACTCCTGCAGCATCGTCGGTAGGGCACACTTAGCCTTTATGCAGATTTCCCTCCTAGTTAGGGCATAAATGCGTCTAGACCTTTTAAGATCCCATTTGGGCCAGGTTTGTTTCGATATCCGACACCCTGGGGATTGCAGCCATCTTTCGTTGGCTTGACGGAGTGTGTGCTCCTTCAGCATTAGTTTGCATGTGGCAAACGGCATACCTAAGCGCTCTTTATCCTGAAGAACCTGCTTGGTCGTGCCCTGCCTGGCAAGCTCGTCTGCCTTACAGTTTCCCTCAATGTCCCTATGTCCCGGGACCCATATGAGGCTTACTTGGTTCTGTTGGGCCATCTCCTGAAGAGATCGACGACAGCTGAGCGTCAGTTCAGAGTTGAACGTGTATGAGCCAAGGGATTTGATGGCCGCTTGGCTATCGCTGAAAATAGCGATATCTTCTCCGATAACACGTTTGCTTAACCAGGCCGCGGCGTCTAGGATTGCCGAGACTTCCGCCTGGAAGACGCTACAATGATCAGGTAGTCTGAAGGAGAGCTCAAGGTCCAAATCCCTTGAATAAACCCCTCCTCCAACTCTGCCGTCGAACTTCGAGCCGTCGGTGTATATGGAAGTGCCACCATTTGTTTCGGGACACCAATCCGTCCTCTCCCAGTCTTCTCTGCTGGGAATGTTTATTTTGAAACAGCTATCGCCGACTGTAGTGGTCGCAGAACGATCTGTGCTTAGAGGGAGAAAGCTGTAAGATTCCAGAATACTGGAGTGTCCAATAGTACCCGCACCCCAACTGGAGGTTTCTCTTAGGCGCAGAGCTGATGCCGCTGCGGACCGATCAAGTGGCAAAATGCCCAGAATGACCTGGAGGGCTTCGTTGGGCGTTGTCCTTAGCGCACCGCTTATACAGATCATATTGGATCTATGGACTTTCCGCAACAGATTCAGGTATGTTGCCTTGCTCAGCGCAGGCCACCATACGACGACTCCATATAGCATGATTGGACGAATGATGGCCGTGTAGATCCAACTGCATACTCTAGGGCTGAGCCCCCATTTTTTGCCAATGGCTCTTTTGCATGTGTAAAGAGCGATGCAAGCTTTCTTCTGGCGCTGAAGAACATTCTCCTTCCAATTCAGTTTCCTGTCCAGAACTATGCCTAGAAACTTGGCCTTATCCGACAAGCCCAGGCGCGTGCCATCTAGTTCTGGTAGGCTTAGTGGCGGTATTTTGTACCGGTTGGTGAAGAGGACAAGTTCCACTTTCCCCGGGTTGATACTAAGTCCGCAGAGAGAGGACCACGTCGAAACTTCTCGCAGTGCTACTTGCATCAGGTCACACAGAGTTTGTGGGAACTTGCCTCTGAATGCAATAGCTAAATCGTCTGCGTATGCCACTATCTTCCCGCCCCCCAGCTTGTGTCACGTAGCAACGAGTTGACTGTGAGGTTCCATAAAAGCGGGGAAAGAACACCACCCTGGGGTGTTCCCCTTGTGACATAGCGTGATAACTCAACCGTACCAAGTGAAGAAGCTATTTTCCTTCCCATTAAAAGTTGGTCAATTAAACCAGTTAGAGGTCTATCTACGCCCAGATTAGTTAGAGCGGAGTTGATAGCCTCCGGGCTTATATTGTTGAAAGCCCCCTCAATGTCTAGGAAGGCCACGAGACAGTAGTCCTTTTCACACAGCGATTTCTCAATGACAGATACTAGGCTGTGCAGAGCGGTTTCTGTTGATTTACCCTTGGTGTATGCATGCTGATAGCTAGAGATTAGGTTGCTATCAATAGTCGTTGAGAGGTAGTCGCTTAGTATCCTCTCAAAGGTTTTGAGTACAAAGGACGTCAGGGTTTCGCAAATAGCTGATGGCTGTTTGACTTTTCGAGAGGACTCGTCTAAGTCTCGCTGTGTCGTCGACCTTTTCGACGCCAGTGCAGAAATTTCTCCACGAAGTTCTCTTCGCCTGTCTCAGAGCTTTTTTGTAGGCCCTAAGTTTAGCTTTATATTCGTGCCAATGAGGCTCAGAGCCGAGGCTCTTGGCCTTGTTAAATTGTTTTCGGCATGATTTGCGGACCAGCACGGAAGAGGAAACCCTTGAGCTGCTCTTGAATACACATTTTCCGGGGAATCTGCATGACGCACCACTAGTACCTGCAACAAACCTGGCAGTAAAAATACCCATCACTGAGGAAAGGGTAAGGTGGGCAGTTAAGAGCTTTGAACCGTATAAGGCTGCCGGGCCGGACGGGATTATTCCCGCGCAACTTATAAACACGTTGGAGACATCAGCTAAACGGCTGGTATTTCTCTTTACAGCCTGCCTGGCTCTCAACCACATTCCGGGCTCCTGGAGAAGCGCCACGGTAGTGTTTATCCCTAAGCCTGGGAAGGCATCCCACTACGAGCCAAAAGACTACAGACCGATCAGTCTCTCGTCCCTTGTACTAAAAACCTTTGAGAGGATACGAAGCGACTACCTCTCAACGACTATTGATAGCAACCTAATCTCTAGCTATCAGCATGCATACACCAAGGGTAAATCAACAGAAACCGCCAATGTGGCCTGTGTTTACCCCGTGGTTTTGGCACTGGGCAAGCCTGTCCTAGAGCATTTGAGAGCGCCGATGTAAATGTAGTAACAAGATCCTCCAGCTCCTCTACTGATGAGGGGGCTTGTGAGGGCAGTACTGGGAGGTCTCTGTTTAATATTTCATTGTGTAACTGCCAATTTGTGTTACGTGGATTGCGCTTCATGATTGGTTGTTCTACAATAAAGTCTAAACCCATTTCTATGTAACGGTGGTCGGAGAATGAATGTTATTCCAGAACCCGCCATTTTCTGACCCACCCATAAGCGCCTTCACTACAGATAGTGAGGTCTATGACCTCCCTACGGGTCTTAGTGATAAAAGTAGGCTCATTACCCACGTTGCAAATTACCAGGTTGGTTGTTAAGAGGAAATCAAACAGAGACTCGCCCCTGGCATTGATATCGGAACTCCCCCATTGGACATGGTGAGCATTAGCGTCCGCTACAATAATAAGATTACCCGTGCAGAAATTTGACACCAGGTCTTTCACCTCCGTTTGTGGTGGGGGTTCTTCGGGTCGTAGGGCATATAGACCGACGCCACCGTCAGGCGGGTGCTGTCGACCGTTAGACTGATAGCGGTAATATCACCATTGGAGTAGTTAGGTAGGAGAAAGGAGTTCAACTCAGACTTGACCAAAATACACGTTCGGACTTTGCTCTCCTGCGTTGCAGGAGTCCTGCTGCCTGTAGCGTTAGATGTTAATCGCTCAGCGTGGGCTGCTACCACCGTGACGTCGAGGACTTCCTCGTCCTGTAGGCTGTCCTCCATCTCCGAGTTGTTCACAGCAATATCGGCATATGACGTGGCGGATAACATGCTTTCCGCATCGGAATCCTCCGCTTCCTCTTCTGGTAATTCGTTTTCCGGTTCCCCCGGAGCAGCCGAGAAGGCAGCGCGCTGAGCATCACCACGATATACTTGGATAACGATCTGGCCTGCGCTGTAGTGTACTAGGCCATTGCACCTTTTGAGGGGCTCGATTGACTCTTTATTCATGGTGAACACCACCTGTCTGTCGGGCCCCACCGCATCCCCGACCAGATTGACACTCCAGTCATGCGTTGGCAGGGACGGATTCATTAGCCGTAGCATCCCGAGAATTCTCTCGGGTTCGTCAGGCATGGCCGGAATCCACGCCCTTGCCCTTGGACGAGCTGGAATGTCCTTCCAGTCGACGACCTCTATCTTTGCGCCCTTGTAGACTTCACCCAGCTTAGCAGCTGCTGCCTTGTACAGTGCTACGGTTTTTGCATCCTCGCATGCGAGTAATTTAATCTGACCCTGGTGCCAACCCGCATCCGTTACTCGCGCCGAACTACCCGGAAACTCTGGAGCAACATTGAGAAGAATGTTGCCGAGTTCATTTCGCACGTAACGCCACCGGTCCTTAGGGATGGCCAGACGGTCATTGCCTCGGTCAAGGACGCGTATAAGGATCCTGTCCTTGGTTACCTCAGCAAAGCTTAGTTTGCCCGCTCCAGGGGTCTTCTGATGCCGCTTGGGAGGGGGATTTAACTCCAGGTCCGATCTCTGGCGTTTGAAAGGGTTAACTTTTAACCTCTTTGGCATGTAAGATTTTTGGAAATGAGGTATCACAGCTTCGCTAGCTCTACCGATTTACTGGAATTCGGCGACAGCAACTCCTACGGTATCCCTTCATACCTCTTCAGGATCTTTGCAGCCAATCTTTTCTCGTGGTATGTGAAGCGGCGGGGAGATGGCTCAAGGGAGTGCGGACCCGTAGTTGCCATCGCGGTCGCTCCCCTTGCCGAAATCTCAGTTGCAGCTTCCTTCCCCTTCGAAACTCCGAGGCCAGGTCGTGAGACCGCTGCCACAGACGTAAAGATACTGGTTTTCATATCAGAGGTTGATGGGAGTTTAGCATCCGCCGTTGTCCGCTTAGCTGCATTCGCAACCGCACTGGTGCTAGCTCCCATCAAGTCAATCTTACTCGATAGATTGTTGGTTGACCGACTCGTAGTTGCCATCGCTGTCGATCCCCCCCTTGATTGTGGATCGGAGGTTGTCCTCCGGCGTTGTTGTTGCTTTCTCGCCTGCTCCTCCATAGCTCTCCTTTGCTGAGGAGTGAAATTTGGCGTTGTTTGTTTTTTGGGTTTTTCGTTTTTATTTGCGTTATTTGAGTTCATCTTGTTCGTATGACCCATCGCCGGACAAGGCCAGCTTAGGGTCAAGGGAAGAGTAGGGGAAAATGTGTCGTCCGCCGCGGCAGAGCCCCGTACCGCGGTAAGGCCATGCTTACTCTCTGAGGCGACCCGGTATCAGAGAGGCTCCGTTCAAATACAGCCACGATTTGCCTCCCGGCTGCAAACGTCCAATGGGCACGTGGTCGCATAACACCCTGGATTAGGAGGGGGAAGATCTTTGTCGTCGCGCCAGAGAGGCTAGGCTGCTCTCGTGATGAAGTGCCGTACGGAACTATGATCACAAGGGCAGCGTAGCCCTGTGGCTATCGACTTAAGCCCTCGTACCGCGGCAAGGTATCCACCCTTCACGAGGGATAAATAATTAATATATTGTGAAATTTATAGTTTCTTAACTTGCGAATAAGTTGTGAAGTTTTGCAAAAAGTTTTGGGTAAGTAATTTGTGTTGTTTTTCATAATTTGTAAACGTTTCCTGCTAAAACACGTCCAAAAATGTCGGGGTAGGTTAAAAACAACGCGCACTATACATAAATACCATGGAAACGCTTTAGGATTAGGGATACCGGGTAGAAAAGGCGTCGTTTGATGCTTATCCCTACATTAATTGGACGTGTGCTACCAGTTTTACAATCGCTTGGATAATTTAAAGAGCTTTCAATGAAACAATTTTTATTTAATTTTCAGATTGGGGCTTGTTGTTGTTGTTTTCGATGCAGAAGTTGCCAATGATTGCAATAAAATAAGAATATGTATATGTATGTACATATGTGTACTTTTATTATTTAACATGCTGATTGTGTTAATTTAACATGATGATCGTGTTAATTTAACGTGATAGATCGTGTTAATTTAACATGATGATCGTGTTAATTTAAAATGATAGATCGTGTTGATTTAACAATAAAAACATGTTGAATTAACATGACAGATCGTGTTAATAAATTATACAAGCATTATATTCTTTCATACCTGAAAATATGTATGTTAAAGGTTTTCGATAAATGAATTAACTAAATAAAAATTATTAAAAAAATCAAAAACAAGGTGTTTTATTTTAAGGGTTAATTTAACAATAAAAACCTGTTAAATTAACATGATAGATCGGGTTAATTTAACAATAAAATCCTGTTAAATTAACATGATAGATAGTGTTGATTTAACATAACATATCGTGTCAATTTCACATGATAGATCGTGTAAATTTAACAGGACGAAAGTGTTATTTCAACATAGTATAGTGTTAATTTAACATGTCTGATCGTGTTGATTTAACAAGAAAAATAATGTTGTATCAACAGGAAATCATGTTGATTCAAACCTTTGTGATCATGTTAAATTCACACTGTTCCTTCATGTTGATTTAACATGTAGGAACAGTGAAACAATAGCTTCATGTTAGAACAACATGAGCGATAGTGTTGAAAAATAATAACCTGAAAAAGTGTTAAAAAAGTGTTGATTCAACATGAAAATTATTCTGTGTGTTGGATCGGAATTTCAAATAGTAAAATAAATATTTAGAGGAATCGCGAATCTGTACGTTGAGCTTTTTCAGGAAAAATTAGGAAAATAAATACAGTAAAACCCGCTTAAGTACCCAACATTTTGGTACACTCTGCTTTTTGTGAGAAATGGGAGGAAAATCCCCCTCTTAAGTAACTCCCCGCTTTATTAACCAACCCGCTTAAGTGACTCAATTTTTCGAGCGCCAATTTCCATTCCTCATATAATTTTCCCCTCTTAAGTACCTACTTGGTACTTTTATATTTTGAAGCTCAGTGGTAGCACTAAAAAATCGATATTTGAGGAGCTCCAAACCAAAACTCAATAAGTGTACACTAAATCAGTATATATTTATTACGTTTTGATTTGAAGCCCCTCTTTGATTTCACTTACACCACTAAGTTTTCGGGAATCTATAGTTGTCAAAGTGAATTTAAGGTGAAAATGGATACATATTAGAGCGGGTCGATTTTTTTGCATTAGGGGCCATGGCGATTATGGTTATTTCGATCATTCTAATTACCTATTCCGTTTTGCATTCCTCTGGAATGGAAAAATTTAAAAGCATTCCGCATGTTAATAAAAATATATTTTTGGAGTCACTCCTTAAAATAAATGAAAGATTAGTTATTCAAATTTACATAGAAACGTCCTTTATTAATAAAAAAGTTGGTGCTACTTCGGGCTAACTTCAACGTTCCCAGATAATCACTGAATAAGATTTCAATAAAATTGTACACTTTCGAAGATACATACATATATAAACATTCCCCTGCATTCCCCTTTCGGAATGCATTCCATCAAATGAAAAGGAGGAATGAAAAAGAGGAATAATTATTCCGGTGTAACAAAAAGGAATGCGGACTTCAAATTTGAACTCTACAAGCTATGGAATAATTATTCCGAAAATAATGCATTCTTTAACAACTCTGATACAGATGTTCCAAAGCGCAAAAACGTGGGGCCAGCAAGTTATAAAAAAAAAAAAAAGTTATAACTACCGATCTTGCAACAAACCACGGTCTGGAGAGAAAACCTATGGTGACCCGAAAAATCTGACTTTAGATTCAGATTCAGCACTTTTAAAAGCTTAAGAAACCGATGATCTTGTGGCTGTTCTATTATTATTATTTTTTTTTTTTTCAAAGAGAGTTTTCACACGATTTTTGGAGTTTTTTCAGAAATATTTACATACATTTCCTTAAGTTAAATGCTTTGCACTTTCCAGAAATCCAGTTCTGCTACTTAAGTTCTTTGCAGATATAATAACAACATTTTGGCGCGAATAAGTCAGAGTTTTTCTTCCGTTGCGTGGTGTGTTACTTTTATTTTTATTTTTTAGTTTTATGTCAACTCCGAACAGGAGCTGCTAAACTAATGATTTTAATAGAAACTCAATTATGCCTTTGATTTACCGCCAATATGCAATAATAAAAAACTAGGTTTCACTTGACCCACCCTGTATGTAATATGTAATAATTATACATGCATACATATCTGTAAATAAATAAGTATAAATAAGTATAGCGAGATTCTTAAATTGAAATACGGAATTGCCTTTTTTGCGAAAAAAAAAATCAAATGTATGTTTTATCTGAGCTGTAAGGACATTTCAAATTGTGCCTCAAAAACTTTGCAAACAGCGCTTTATCACATCACTCAAAATCACTATTTCATAACATTCCCACTAAAAACACCGACACTAGCGACACCGAAAATTTAGAACATGTCTGGAGTTCAAATTAAGGATTTATTCAATTCACAACTTTATGTTTGAATTTTTCATTTAACATTAATATTTAACAATTTTTAGACTTAAATGAATAATTCAATTCTTTTCTATTATTTACATTTTCTTTGTGAAAACTACCATTAGCCATTAACAAGCACTCCCTTTAAGTATAGACTCCCATGAAATACTACTAAGAAATTGGTAGTAGGGCATATCGTGGTCAAGTGCTGTTAGTGAGGTGAAATTCTTTGTGGAATTTTCATTAATAATATTGATTTTTCGGTTTGACATAGTCGTCCACACACACCCTCAACGAATGTAAACGAAAACTACCCTGTCAACCACTACTGAGAAAAAATCAGGATAAACAGAAATGCGCGAACCAAAGTTGATAAAAAAGTTAAAGAGCAGTTATTCGAGGAACTTTATTTTCTAAACATGGTCAAATGCTTCTCCGTGTAAATGTGAGGCCTGAAATGGCTACATAATTTAGGCGCTGTTTTTTTTTTTAGACAAATTCAATAATAAATCGACAGAAAGTGGTTATAAATCGCTGATAGGGTGGTTGATGGGGCATATACATACATACATCCATATATCGTCGACGCCTTTTCAAAACCATCTATCGACTAACTGCAAAACCACCTATCTGAAAGCAAACAGGAGAGCGAAACAACTAATTTCCTTTTAATTCTATGTATAATCTTGCAAATGAATTTTTGCTTCTGGTTTTCAAGGATGATATTTATCTGAATAACCTACAATTGAACTAAAGTTTCAAGTTGCTAGTTATGTTTTATGTGAAATTATTTCGCCTATAGACGTCTTTGCCAATAGTTTTTTTTACTGAGCGATGGGTGGTTTTGCAAGTAAAATTTAACTACACCACATTGGCTAGGCAGTTTTCCGTTTTTTGGGAAATTTTTTGTTGGTATGCGAAATCTATTATCAACAAATAAAAAACGTATCAAACACATCCTGAAGATGAATGATTAATAAGCTGATTAATAATCACAAAAACGGTGCTAAATCGAAAATATAAGGTAATAGGTATTCTTATCGGCAGCCGCCGGTGGAAGTAGAGGAAGAGGGAGGCCACCACTTCGATGGCAGGACCAAGTGGAGGCAGATCTCAGAACACGCGGTGTCTCCAATTGGCGCTAGTTGGCTCAACAAAGAGCGTAGCCTATTTTAAGTAAGTGAGTTTACACGGTTTGTATTTATATCCACACCAAAAAGTGAGATGTATATGTAACAAAGCATATCGTGTAATACCAGATTTAATGGTAGAACCGCATTTGACACTTATGAGTTTTTTTTAGCTCTGGGGGCTAGGTCAAATTCAAATCTAAATAATTTTCACTAGTGAACCGGTGCAAACCGTTTCACCTCTTTCATAAATTTTTGCTCACAAATTATATCTCTGATCCCGTACTCCAATTTGACAGTCAGAAACAGTCAGAAATAGTCAGAAACAGTGACAAACTACAGGAAAGTGATCCCGTACGCCACTTTTCTGACTGGTGAGAGCAGAAAATTTAGTTCTCTTTAGTCAGAGAGTTGCAGGATTTAGTCAGCAATTTTGTTGCTGGTAAATTCTGACTACTTGTTGTAGAAAGGACATTTCTACACTTTTTCGTTTGGAGGGACATTGCAATAAAAAGAAAGACATGTCCTTCCGAAAGAAGGACGTCTGGCAACCCTATCTTCCAGTGCCGTTACGAATCTCTTTCGACGCTTCTATGCAAAATAATGTATGTCACTTTAAATTACCCTACTATTTTTAAATGGGTTTTTACATTTTTGGCGTGGCAAATTTTAGAAAATTTGTTATCTGGACAATGCAAGTGGGCAATACAAAATGTTATATGCAATAAAATGAAAAAAAATGATACTTAGAACGTTATTCGCGATGATGCTTCAGTTATCGTGGTCAATATGAAGGTCAGAATTTACACTGTTGTTGTTGTTGTTGTTAACAATGCATTGCCCTGGACAGTTGAAGAGATTTAGGTTATCGTGGGGGGTCCTACCACATGCAGGGTATGTGTTTGAAATGGTGTCATTCAGTCTGGATAAGTAAGAGTTTAACCTCACACTGTATCCAGACCGAAGTTGTACCATGGTGACTCTCGTCTCCCTTGGTAAGGTGCGTTCTTCTTCAGCAATATCGGGTGGAAGACTGTTTAAAACCCTGTTTAGAATTTACCCTAGCCCAGGGGGCAAAGTCAAATTTTGAAAACCAAAAGTGAGAGCACAGGGATGCATACCCTGTTGACATTCATATTATTTTACATACAGGCCGATTCTAAACGATTTTTCTTTTTGTGGATTTTCTCACACTCATATAATTTGTGAGCAAAAATGTATGAAAAGGTAAAACGGTTTGTACCGATTAACTAGTGAAAAATTGTTTAGAATTAGCATGATAAATTTATGTTCACACACGTTATAAACACTAAAATAATAGGTATAATGCAAGAAGTGCGCAATATAAACGCATGAAAAACATGTAAATTTAAAATTTATTCACAAAACATCTGCTCCAGGGATGCAAACCTTTCTAAACATGAACCGGTTCACGAACCGGTTCAGATATTTCTACCAACACCCAGCCAAAAAAGATAAAAAATAAATAAATAAAAGCCAATTAAAATGAAAATGATATGGAAATGTCATTTTAAAAAGATTTATAAAATTTCGTTAACTTTTATAATTATAATAATATCTATCGACCCCATACTTTATTTATAATTAGGAAGTTGGGACTATTCTGCATCTAATCCTATTTTTCATAATTACTTTTCATGGATGAAATATTACCTTTTCTTTTCCCCCTGGGTAGCCAAATCTTGCATCCCAGCAAACATTTAGGCTTGAGTTACGTTTGATCTAAGGGGCTTCTCCAACCTCAAGCGTTGTTTCTCAACAGGAAAAAACACTTGAGAACGACGGCGTTCTCAAGCAAAAGGGCATTTTTTTATATTAAAAAGACGCTGTTTCTCAAGTTGAGAAAGGGATAGTTCTCAACTTGTACTCCAAATGGGTTCTCTAATTGAACTCAAGGGTATGAAACCATGATTTTTCTAAGTTAAACGCCATGAATTAGTTGACAAAAATTTAATTTGAATATTAGAAGCTGGAGAAATTGTTGGATATCAACTTGAGAACTACAAAGTTATCTAAGGTTGGAGAAAAATTGGAGAATTGTGTTGGATATCAACTTGAGAACTATACAGTTTTTCAAAGGTTGGAGAAAAAGTTGAGCCATGTTTGCTGGGAATTTATTTACTTAGGTATTGGCATTCAAAAATGAAAGCACATGGCGTTGCCAGAAACTCAATAAATATTTATGTTGGAAATACATTGGAATCTCATTCGAGATCAAGTCCGTTTTCCAATTTCCAACGTCGTTTTTCCATTCGAGCAACATTGTTGCAACAACCCATTTTCCAGCAAAACGGGCATTTTTTGTATGAAAATATTCTTATTTTTCCAATTGAAAAAGTAATGGACTCCAACAATATTTTCCAATTGGAATCAAGCGTCAAAATTGCATCCATTTGACATGAGGAAAAGTATGACTGGGAATAAATGGCGTGTTTATTTAATAATATTTAATATACTACTACTATAGGCGGCCACCGTGGTGTAGCGGTTAAGTGTTCGGCCTTCTACACCAAGTCGTGGCGGTTCGATGCCCGGCAAAAGTAACATCAAAAATTATTTAGAAAAAGAATTTTTCTAAAACGGGGTCGCCCCTCGGCAGTAGTCTGGCAAACTCTCCGGGTGTATTTCTGCCATGAGAAGCTTCTCAGCAAAAAATTCATTTTGCTTTGCAAGTGCCGTTCGGAGTCGGCAAAAAACTGTAGGTCCCGCCAACTTGTAGGAAAAACTCAAAAAAAGCAACACACCACAAGTTGGAAAGAGAAGCTCGGCTAAAAATCTCGTTAGAGGTTATGATGATAACCTGTAGGTGTATCGCCGCCATTAGTTTTTTTTTTTTTTTTTAATATACTACAAGTCAAAAGCAACAAAGAGTTTAAATGTTTAAATGAAAAAATATTCGTGCATTAAGCATAGAAAATTCTTTCATAGGTTTCACACCAAGTCCTAAAAATTCGCAAATCTTTCATATAAGTTAGCATTGAAATTAAAGAAATGTTCTATATGGAAGTATAAATATATGCATAAATGGACACTGAGAAGGGTTTACCTTCAAGCTGGGTAGTGGCCTAAGGTGTTAGACCTTCTAGCATACAAGTCACTACAGTGTTGTGAGTTCGACTCTCACAATGCCGGGAAGAAAAGTCCATGAAGAGATGTAATTCCAGTATCACCGAAACATATGTCGGCTTGTCTGGTTCCTGCAGCGCGTGGGTAAATTTTTCTCAAAAAAACAGATTTTCATAAATTATGTAATATAATATTATAAACACTTTTTTTAACACAAATATTAATAACTTTTTATTTATTTACCACTTTTTAATATTTTTGACAGAAAACTGTTTGGAATTTTTCGTTCGCGCACGTGTGCTTTGTTTAATTTTTGATTTCAGATATGAGAGAGAATATGAGTATTGCCACGTGTAAAAATTAAAGCATTTGCTGCAACATTGTCATAACTCAAAAAATGTATATATGTATGTGCATATGTATTTATTTATTACAGCTCTATTGAGCCTAGATTTTTACAACAATAATAAAGCTTAATCTAAGACTTAAGCCTATAGGAACTCTTTGGTTATTCATTCATTAAGGTAAAATCATTCATTAAACTAAAAACTTAACTAAAAATAAATAAATAAGAATATGGAACAAAAAAAATAAAAGTAAAAGTTAAAAAAATAAATAAATAAATAAAAGTTAAAAAAGTTAGTAAAGAGGCAGAACAATTCATTTCGTATGTATATCCAGATGTATTTAGATTCCAACTTATTAGAGCTAACTGACCTGAGTCTTCCAGATCATACCATTACGATGATAGTCCCAGCTGGCTACAGATTACAGGCCGGCTACGCATATAAAGCGAGAAAACATCTGGACGACGGTGCACTGTTATATGAGAGTTCTGTTTTTTTTGAAGCTTGTAGATTTGACTGTCTCTCATTATAAAGAATATGGTTGGACAACAGATAAAGTGAGGCTCGATTAAAGATCGGTAGACCATAGTTTTATAGCTTTTCTTTAGATATTTACAGGTTCTTTGCGTAAAGTATAGTTTCTTTGCTATTTTTCCCACCGTGTAATCAATGTGATCATTAAAGTTCAGTTTGTTGCCTATTTTTAAGCCCAGGTATTTAAAAGTGTTTACTATTTCAATTGGCTCGTTGTTTATTCGTAGGGGTTGCAACTCATTGTTTCTTAAGTTTGGTCTTGAAATAATCATAAATTTTGCTTTATTGACGTTTAATTTTAGTTTGTTAGAAACAAGGTATGAAACCGATTAAAATAACGTTCCGGTTTCGGTTTTGCAACGTGTTTTGGTTTTGGTTTCGGTTTCGTTCCGGTTTCGGTTTCCAAACAAAAATACAAACACAATAAATTTTACTACTACAAATTTCAAAACCAATTCTAAAAATTAATTACTTTTTTTATTAGAAAACTAGCAGATGCCCGCGTCTTCGTCTGCGTAACTTACCTCATTTCAGTGGTTATATGTTGTGGATTACAAATTGAAAGATCTCTAATATCTATTTTGCGCTACTTCAAATTATTTATTCACAAAATTTCTTTTACAAATATGGACTAATGATACTACAGATATGTAATAGACTGGTGCAAGTTTTATTTACTTTTTTGACCAAGCACTTCGCATGAAGCATTTGCGCCGTTTTACAGCACATAGCTCTTTTTACAAATTATTTCAATTTGCTAGTGGGGGTAAGAAATCGTGAAAGATGTGTATACAATTCTTGCTAGGGTCCGATGCAATTATCTATAGCTTGGAACTGCATTATTTAATTGACCAGTGCCCCTCCTATTTTGAAAAGTGGTCAGATACGCTGATTTTACTTTAAGAAAAACATGTCAGACGGGCACATTTTGTATGAACCAAGAATAACCTAAAACTGTTTGGGATGCAATAACACTTTGGTCAGCACAATAGCTTGACCACAAGATATTTGTTTTGTAATGTAATTTAAGAATCCCTTATTTCGATTTCCGGTTTCCGAGTTATCAACCAATATTTGGAGAAGGGGTGACCAAACATGTGTTCGTACAATACGCGTATATTCGTCGATAACCCTGAAACCGGTCGAGTTATCGAAATAAGGGATACCTTAAATTTCAAGTTGAACGTCCCCTAATAAGGTTGTGAAAGTTTAATTTAATTCTATCGAGCATTTTTCGAGTGATACGACCACAAACATACGGACAGAAAGACAGCCGGACAGAAAGATATACAGACAGACGACCAAAAATTCTAAAAATTGTTGATTTGGACTCTATTTGCATAGAATGATTGACACCATGAATTTTTTTTGAATATCTGCTATATACAGACATCGATCTGTTACAATTTTATTAAATTTAGAAATGTTGAAATTTACAAAAAAAATCGCCAAAAATAAATTTTTTCTTAGATCGTGATAATATTATGCTTAAAGTGTTTGTAATTCTGTGGTCATAAGCAATAACAGCCTAAGTCGACTTAAGAAATTAGACCACTTGAAATTTTTGCTGGCAAATTTTTGTAACAAAACTGTTTTATAACTAAGGCAAACGTATTGGATTTAATTGTTTGTAATGAAAGTAAAAAAAGACCAATGAAAGTCTTGAAAAATGTCTCGATGTTGCTATTCAAAATCACCAGCAGAAATTTCAACTGGTCTAATTTCTTAAGTCGACTTAGGCTGTTATTGCTTATGACCACAGAATTATACACACTAATTTTAGAAAAAATAAGAAGTTCCTGATTTTTACAACTTTGCATAAAGAAAACATTTTTAAAATCAATTTTTTTTTTCAAAAATCATAAAAAATCGACAAAATTTCGAATTTGACCAGCTATTGCTCAGCGATGGTTTGGCGAACGAGGTATCGCTTGCGTTCATTGCTTTTGTAACATTGGTGAAAAGAATTATTGAATGAAGTGATACCTGAAAAAAAAAATATATTTTTTAAATTTATTTTTCTAATCTGTCTCCTTAACTTTTTCTTTTATATCTTTTATATTATCAGTAGTACACCTTCCTTATGATCTTCCAGTGCCGTTACGAATCACTTTCGACGCTTCTATGCAAAATAATGTATGTCACTTTAAATTTACCTACTATTTTTAAATGCATTTTTAAAGTTTTGGTGTGTCAAATTTTAGAAAATTTGTTATCTGGACAATGCAAGAGAGCAATACATAATGTTACATGCAATAAACCCGGTTTTGAAAAAATGACACTTAGAACGTTATTCGCGATGATGCTTCAATTCAACTATAGTCAAACTTCCTCTTTCAGAATTTTGATTATGATGTCAAAACGTGTATTTTGCTCGACAATCTTCCTTGACAATTTTCAGGGCAAACCGTTTTGACCCGGTTCCGGCTTTTCAAACTTTTTCGGTTTCGTTCTTTTTCGGTTACGGTTTCGGTTTCGGTTTTGAAAAGTGATGTTATCCCCACTAATCATCAGGAGTGTGTCATCAGCAAAAAGTTTAATGTCACAATTCTGTATACTTTTAACAATATCATTTATGTACATATATATATATTAAACAATATAGAAGCTAGTACGGAGCCTTGTGGGAGTCCAACAGGTACATGTCTCTCATCGGATAATGAAGATCCAATTACCGTTCTTTGATATCTGTTCATAATGAAATTTTCAAACCATTTAAGTTCTGTACCAGAAATACCTATCATGTTTAACTTTTCCAACAACAGGTTTTGGTAATTTGTCTCAAAAGCTAGCTTAAGGTCTAAAAATATGGCTATTATATGTTTCTTTCTGCTCTAGTCTTATTTCCAGTTAGCAATAACTAAGTTCAGAGCACTTTCACAGGAGTGCTTTTTACGGAATCCAGATTGCTGTGGTATAATAATTTTATTGCCTTCTAAATACTGTAGTAACTAGTTGGTTTTTCACCACTGTTTCAAGAATTTTTTCGTCACATGGTAGCGTATTGATCGGCCTAATTTCACCAGCTCTTACGGTGTTTTTGACCTTCTCAATGGGTACTACTATTGAAGTCTTCCAGAGGTCTTTGACTACCTGTTTCAATGCTCTCGTTAACAATTTGAGAGTAAAAAAATCCGGTGTAAGTTATAGAGTCTTTAATGACTCCGTCAGATAAAATTTTCTTCCCTCCTAATTTATTCTCGAACTTGCCAACGATATCGAGTATATCAGTTGTAGAGACTTTACTGAACTTAAAACTCGTAGCATGGGCGTAGCCAGACTCGAAATTAGGGGGGTGGGGGGGGAGGCCAAATTTTTAATTATAGGGGAAAATTTTTTAACTATAATTTAATAATGAAATTCCTTTAAATATAGTAACTTTAAGATAGTTGCGATATTATAGTTATGTATGTACATTCACTTGTGCGTATATTGAAATTATGGGGCCTATTACGGTTTGCGAGTCGAACAAAAATATGAGCGACTTGCCGACATTTGTATTACCGCTTGCGAGTCGCCCGGTAGCATTCGCCTCAAACTTTAAAATTAAGCGAATGTAAAAAATGAAGCGATTACTGTTTGCGACTCTGGCGAACAGAATTTGAAGGTGACTAGGAGGAGAAATTTGATTTTGTGGTCATATTGGGATCATTTCATATTGGCGTCATTTTGTGGCCACTTTGGGGTAATTTCAGGGATATTTTGGTGGTCATTTTGTGTTTATATTAAGATCATTTTGGGATTATTTTGGAGGTATTTTGGGGTCATATTGGGATCATTTTATGGTTTTTGTGGTCATATAGATATCATTTTAGTTATATTGTGGATTTCGGGCTTATTTTGGGATCATTTCCTGGATATTTTGGGGTCAAATTGGGATCATTTTGGGGATATTTAGGGTCGGTTCGGGGCTGTCTTGGGGTCAGTTTGGGAATATGTACTACTATTCGAATAGTATAATATATACCATACGTCCTCAAAAACACCTTCAAAAAGTTATTTTTCCGTTGATACAACAACAGGACGCCGTCCTTTACTATTCACCCCTATTATGGTTGCCACTTCGTATCAATATCAACATCAAGTCGTATCAATATCAACGTCGCATGAATGCAGTTCTGGTAGTTACTTCATCAATGTGTTGACGTTGACGTGTTATCGATAATTTTATAGCAAAACTACGATCATTTATTTTGACAATTGTTTATTGGCTCTCAACAGCTGAATTTTTTCATAAAAACTGTCGGTATTTGTTTCCTTTAGGGGTCAACTGCTAATAAATTAGCTAAAATTATGGGAGATAGCTACAGGTACAGCCTAATAAAATTACAACAACCACATGAAAACTTGCAACTTTGATTGCAAATATCTCTTCAAAGAAGCAAAATATTAAAAAAAAAAAACGCTTGGAGATTCGTGATCCTGAGGCCAAACCCCGTCTTTTGAGCTATCTCCCATAATTTTAGCTAATTTATTAGCAGTTGACCCCTAAAGTAAACAAATACCAAACTGTCAAAAGTCCCAACCTTCGGAGCATCCAAAGGTTCAAACCCCCCCTATAGAAAATTTCTACGCCCTGTTGCGACTTAAAATTATTGGGAACTGCTCCTTTGGAAAAGCCTTTTGTAAGCGCAGGATTTTGTTTTAGTTCTAAAACAAGCTGCGCAAATTGGTTGTTGCTTGTTATTTTCATTTTTTTTTTTTCATTTTCCTAAATTAAATAAAAACTAAACAAATAAAGTGTGTAAAAAGGTATAATTCTGAATTATTTTACCAAATTTTTACAGCAGAATATTTAATTGCGCGCTTGTCGTCACCAAAAACTGTGTTGACAATTTTTATGTTGATGACCGTCAATAGAATATCACTATTGTTGTCGTCAATACCAAAATAGTATCAAGAGCTGCCAAAAGTTATCGACTTTGACGACGGCAATACCAATTCGGACGCATCGACACTATTTTTGACAATGTTGACAACAGTAATAGGGGTGATTAAGTACTAATTTCCACATCTTTGCCAACTTCAATAACGCTGATGAGAATGGCTTCATCAAATTCGGGTAGAAGCCCTTTCGTTTTCCTCACTCCAGCGTATATTTTGCTGCAACTTGTATTAAAAGTTGATGTCCGGCTAAGAGTACCGGTAAATTCACCAAGCCGAGGCTTCAACTGGAAAACGGGATGTTCAAAAGCATAGCCCACCAGTGCAGTTTATTCCATCTCTTTGTCTATGACTCTATTAGCCCCAGCCAGTTGGCTTCACTCACTTTGCAATCGTCTTTAAAAATATGCAATTTTTTCCGGTTCATTTTTGCATTTTAAACTAATGAAAATTCCAATTTCTTTAATTTAATATATTTATTGACAATTGACGTTTGCCGCTTTCTATTTTCAAAACTGGCAACAATATAATTTAGGCGAACGGGAATGTTCGCTATCCATAATCATTCGAGCCAGGCGACTCACCAAATAAGGCGACTCGCATAGCTCAAGCGACTCGCGAACCGTAATAGGCCCCTATATATGTACGATTATAACTATTCGAAAATTAAATGAAAAATTATATAGTATGTGAACTATTTCAATGTCGCATCCAATGTAAATGCATCTTTATAATGTATGAAGTACTTCACTGTTACCATTTAATGAAAACGCATCTATGTAATCTATATATAAGGTTATTATCGATAATTGCTCTATTTCATACTTAAAATAAAACTCATCAAGCTCGCCACGAGTTTGCAGTACGTTTATTTAAATCTTCAAAAAGAGTCTACATCCGCCATTAAAAGCTTCAGGTGTGGGGTGTAACCCATCAATTAATACACTAAGAACGTTATTCCAAAGAAATAATGGTTAATTCAAAACAGCAATATGAGGAAATCCTTCGGGATGCTGGGGTGGATTGTCCACCAACCGCCACGCTGTTACAGCTGAAGAGAATGGTTGCCGAAGTTGTGGGAGAGGCTATTGAAAACCATAGTTCCATGGATGCTGATGATCCTATTGATGCTGGAGAAGATGCCACTAATACAGAGGTAAACGCCAATGCTGTTGCCGCTGCCGATTCCACTGCCGCTGCCGCTGTACCTGCCGCTGCCGCTATACTTGCCGCTGTTCCTGCCGCTGCCGTTAACGCTAATATGGCCGCTGATGACGGAAATGAGTTCAATTATGGGACTTGGCGTAACTGCCCAACAATTGACAGCGCTGTTGAAGCTGATTTGGAACGTGAGTTGCGTATTTTGACGAAGCAACGCCAGATTCTTGAATTGAAGCGCCAGATAAATGAATTAAGTTCATCCAGTTCAGCTAGTCAGCCACAGCGGTCAGGTCAATATGTTGACATCGAGCATGCTCTGTCTAAGATCAGTGGCGATGATGTGAGTCAGACGGTCCGCAACTTCATACGAAACTTTGAGGACGTTATGGATGCAGTACGTGCCGATGAACGCTTGCGTTTTCTTAGTTTACGACGCTCCTTAGAGGGAAAGGCAAAGGTCTTCCTTCAGACCACTACATCCTTGTGTTATAATGATTAGGTACGTGCTTTGTTGTCGGAGTTTGACATTGGTGTAAGTCGACATCACAATATGCTAACAAAACGCCAATGGAACCAAAAGGAGGAAACACTACACTGTTATGTCTTGCAGATGCAAGCTTTGTCCCGACGAGCAGATATAAGTGAGGAAGAGGTAATTGGGTTTATATTGGACGGACTCCAACAGAAAGTTTCCAACCTACAATTACTGATGGGTGCGCGCTCGTTCAGTGAGCTAAACACTTTAGTAAACCGCTACGAACGGAAATACCTATTGCCGGTTACCCCTTCAAAAACTCCTACTGCTGTTGTGCCTGCTGGAAAGGTAGCTGCAAAAGTTAAGACATCTTTGGAAGCTGCAGAGCCAACTACTACTCGATGCTACAATTGCTCAGCATTTGGTCATTAATTTAGTGAGTATTAGGGGCCTATTACGGTTCGCGAGTCGCTTGAGTTATTCGAGTCGCCTAGCTCGAATGATTATGGATAGCGAACAAACTAGTTCGCCTGAAACATTTTGTTGCCAGTTCTAAAAACAGAAAGCGGTGAACGTCAAATGTAAAAAAAAAACTTCAAATTGAACAAAACTGAAGTTTCAATTATTTATTATTATTGTATGTTTTTATTGAATATTGTAGTTAAGAGCCCGACAAGCTGCATATAGAAAAACCAACCATTTCCAACGTGTGCGGAGTTGTGCGAAGATAATCCCGTCTGGTCCAACAGCCTTGAACGGCTCGAATCTTTTAATTACCCACCTTATCCCTTCTTCCGTGATGAAAATGTGTTGCAGGTGCTAAGAGTGCAACATGCGAGTAATCTGGGAAGTGTGTAATCAAGAGCAGCTCCAGCGTTTCACGTTTCGAGCTGGTCCAGGATCCGGCAGGTTTCCGCAAATAGCATATATGTAGCTGTTTGAGTTCTTGAGAGCACTCGTCTCAGTCTCGCTGTATAGTCGACATTCTCACCGCAGTACAAAAATTTCTCCACAAAGTTCTCTTCGCCTGCCTCAGAGCCTTGTATGTTTATATTTATATCTGAGTCATTGAGTCTCCTTGCGAAGGCTCTTGGCCTTATTAAATTGTTTCCTCCACCAGTGTGGCCTATGTTTACAGCGTGGTTTTGGCACTGGACAGGCCTTATCGAGGGCATTTGAGAGCGCCGTTGTAAAGGTCGTAACTAGGTCTTCCGGCTACGTACAGGTCATACCACCACCGGTCTTTGGCGATGGCCAAACTGTCGTTGTCTCGGTCAAGGATGCCTATTACGATCCGGTCCATGGTCACTTCAGCAAAGCTTGGTTTACCCCAAAATGACACCACTATATCCCCGAAATTACCCCAAAATGATCCCAATATTACCACAAAATGACCAAATAATATCTCCAGAATGAACAAAAAATTAGTCAAAATGACCACAAAAAACCCCCAAAATGACCCTAGAATATTCCCAAAATGACACCAAAATATTCCAAAAATGACCACAAAATAACGACTAAAATTTCCTCGAAATTAGTCCAAAATGACCCCAAAACATTCCAAAAATGACCACAAAATAACAACAAAATATCATCAAATTTAGTCCAAAATGACCACAAAATAACTCCAAAATATTCCCAAAATTACCCAAAAATGACCACAAAATGACACCAAATTATTCAAAAAATTACTACAAAATAACAACAATATATCCCCGAAATTAGTCCAAAATGACCACGAAATAACCCCAAAATGACACCAAAATATTCCAAAATTGACCACAAAATAACGACTAAAATTTCCTCGAAATTAGTCCAAAATGACCCCAAAATATTCCAAAAATGACCACAAAATAACAACAAAATATCATCAAATTTAGTTCAAAATGACCACACAATGAGCCCAAAAAATCCCCAAAATGACAACAAAATATTTCAAAAATGACCATAAAATAACAACAAAATATGCCCGAAATTAGTCCAAAATAACCACAAAATGACCCCAAAATATTTCCAAAATGACCACAAAATAACAACGAAATTACCACAAAATGACCCCCAAATAATCCCAATATGACCATAAAATCCAATTTTTCCTCCTAGTCACCTTCAAATTCTGTTAGCCAGATTTTGACACTCCCGGCGAACGAATTTGGATCGAGTCGCAAATAGTAATCGCTTCATTTTTGACATTCGCTTAATTTTGAAGTTTAAGGCGAATGTTACCGGGCGACTCGCAGTCGGTAATACAAATGTAGGCGAGTCGCGCATATTTTTGTTCGACTCGCAAACCGTAATAGGCCCCTTAATTTTAAAACTAAAAGCGGTGACGTTACTAAAGATTTTGTTTGTCTTTTGTCTGGCGGCCGCCGTGGTGTAGCGGTTAAGTGTTCGGCCTTCTACACCAAGTCGTGGCGGTTCGATGCCCGACAAAAGTAACATCAAAAATTAGAATTTTTCTAAACGGGGTCGCCCCTCGGCAGTAGTTTGGCAAACTCTCCGGGTGTATTTCTGCCATGAGAAGCTTCTCAGCAAAAAATTCATTTGCTTTGCAAGTGCCGTTCGGAGTCGGCAAAAAACTGTAGGTCCCGCCAACTTGTAGGAAAACTCAAAAGCAACACACCACAAGTTGGAAAGAGAAGCTCGGCTAAAAATCTCGTTAGAGGTTATGATAACCTGTTGGTATTTCGCCGCCATTAGTTTTTTTTTTTTTTTTTTTTTAGTCCGACTAATTTTATGAGATGGTCTTGTGTTCCTGACGACTTGGCTAACAGTTTAGAATCGTCATACGTTTCAAATTATGCTGGAGTTGGAGGCAAAAAGTTACGTATTATAAATGAATTCGAATGCTATGTTAAGTTTCAGTCCAAGTTTAAGAAAGTCAAATTTCATGTTATATCTGACGACTGCTATTCCTGTTATTTTGGGCCGCAGTTTTTTGTATTCAATCGGTATATTTTTGAGAAAAATAAAGTTACGTTATAGAAAAGATACTTTGTTGTCAATGAATAGAAATAATTTGAGTTTAGAAAAGAAAGAGATTAAGCTTGTACTTCATAAATTGGGAATTTGTCGAAATGCCGAAACAAAACTAAACTCGTTGGCTGACGGAGGTTACTCTTTCTCTCCACCCGAAATATTTAGTATAGACATCCCTGACCTGTCTAGTGAGTTAGATATTAATTGTAAGTTGAGTATTAAGGAACGAAAGGAGTTGAAAATTCTTATTGATGACAATTATTTAGATACTAGTAATTTGACAGAAACACCTCTGGATTAACAGATGAAGATTTATTTAACTACTGATGTATCTTTTCACTCCTCCCCTCGACGCCTTTCGTATGCAGAACGGAATAAAGTACAATCAATTACAGAGGAATTGAAAGCAAACGGAATTATACAACCGAGTAATTCTCCATATGCTTCGCCAATCGTACATGTTAAGAAGAAGAATGGTGATACCCGTATGTGTGTTGATTATCGCACATTAAATAAGATAACAATCCGAGATAGTTACCCTCTGCCACTGATTGAGGCTTGTATTGAGTATTTGGAGGGTAAACAGTTTTTTTTCAGTACTTGACCTTAAGAGTGGGTTTCACCAAGTTCGTATGTCTGCTGAATCTATTCCGTACACAGCATTTGTGACTCCTTTTGGTCAATACGAAGATCTTAGAATGCCCTTTGCTTTGAAAAATGCGCCTGCCGTATTTCAAAGGATGTTAATTATGATTTTGACAATCGGTGTATGGACGTTTTTAACGAGCTCAAGTCTAGACTTACGAGTAGGCCTGTTTTAGTCATATAAAAAAAAAAAAAAAAAAAAAAAAAAAAAAAAAAAAAAACTAGTGGCGGCGATATACCTACAGGTTATCATCATAACCTCTAACGAGATTTTTAGCCGAGCTTCTCTTTCCAACTTGTGGTGTGTTGCTTTTTGAGTTTTTCCTACAAGTTGGCGGGACCTACAGTTTTTTGCCGACTCCGAACGGCACTTGCAAAGCAAATGAATTTTTTGCTGAGAAGCTTCTCATGGCAGAAATACACCCGGAGAGTTTGCCAAACTACTGCCGAGGGGCGACCCCGTTTTAGAAAAATTCTTTTTCTAAATAATTTTTGATGTTACTTTTGCCGGGCATCGAACCGCCACGACTTGGTGTAGAAGGCCGCACACTTAACCGCTACACCACGGCGGCCGTTTTAGTCATATACAATCCAAATAAAGAAACGGAACTCCATTGTGATGCTAGCTCATACGGATTCGGAGCAGTTTTGCTCCAATGCCAGGAAGATAGAAAGCTTCATCCCGTATCTTATTTCTCAAAAACGGCTTCTGCTGCGGAAACCCGGTACCATAGTTTTGAGCTTGAAACTTTAGGCTCTGCGTCGGTTTCGTGTTTATTTGGAAGGGATTCCTTTTAAAATAATTACCGATTGTAACTCCTTGATGATGACCTTAGAGCGTAAGCAAGTGAATTCCAGAATTGCTCGTTGGACGTTAGAGCTCGAAAATTATAATTATACAATACAACATCGCAAAGGGTCTTCTATGGGGCATGTAGTCGATGCCATGTTGCTGCAATTGACGTTGATGGAGTGGAATTCATGATTCAAATTGCACAAGAGCGGGATGATAGTATCAAAGCCATACGATCTCGCCTTGAAGTAGGTGAAGTTGATGGTTTCGATTTGACTGATGGTCTGGTGTATAAAATTGGGGAAGACTCCAGAAGGCTGTTTTATGTTCCGAGTGAAATGGAAGATAATGTTATAAGACTGATGCATGAAAAAGTGGCTCACCAGGCGTTAGACAAAACTTATCAGAAAATAAAAACACATTATTGGTTTCCTAATCTAAAGCAAAAAGTAGAAAAGTTTATTCGTAATTGTTTGAAATGTATAATGTATGCTGTGCCTGTGCGTGCAAAGGAAAGAAAGTTATACAGTATTCCAAAGAACCCTGTACCCTTCCATACCATTCATATTGACCATTTTGGTCCTATGCCGTCACTTAAGTCTAAAATAAAGCATATTTTAGTTGTCGTTTATGCTTTTGCAAAGTATGTAAAACTGTATCCTACAAATTCTACTAGCACTCGTGAAGTGACATATACTCTTTCTTATTATAGCCGACCGACTCGTATCATTAGTGATCGGGGTACATGTTTCAGTTCCCTTGAGTTCCTTTTTGCTAAAAAAAAAATATAAGTCATGTGAAGGTTGCAACGGCTTCACCCCAAGCGAATGGACAAGTGGAGAGCGTGAATCGGACTTTGAAAGCAATGCTAGGGAAGCTCATAAATCCTGTAGATCATTCCGATTGGTGTAGTAAGTTAACTGAAGTGGAGTACGCTATCAATAATTCTGTGCATGGCACAACCGGTAAAACACCGAGTCAGCTTCTTTTTGGAATCGAACAGAACGGTACCATTATTGACGAACTAACTGAATATTTTGCCAGTAAAGATGTAAACGAACGTAACATCAAGAGTATGCGAGAAGAAGCAGCCAAAGACATAGAGAAAAGACAGGCTTATGACCTGACGTATTTTCTCAAGAATAGCACTGATGCAAAGAAATATGAAATAGGAGACTTTGTAGTTATATGGGATGTGGACACAACTGTTGGGACGAATAAGAAATTTGTACCACACTATAAGGGCCCCTATGTTGTGCATAAGGTCTTGGGGCATGACAGATATATAATCCGAGATATAGAAAATTGTCAACTAACGCAAATTCCTTATTATGGTGTAATAGAAGCCAAAAGGATGAGAAAATGGCTTAGTAAACCAGCTGTAGCAACGTCACCGGAAAAGGATTAGGGTAGTTATAAGTTACATCTGTACATATAGTTAACTTTAAATTAAGTAATAATCGTGGTCGATTAAATGTCAGGTCGGCCGAGCTATGAACTATTTCAATGTCGCATCCAATGTAATGCCAAAGAGAATATGCATGGTTATGCATGAAGTACTTCAATGTTACCATTTAATGAAACCGCATCTATATAATCTATATTGTGGCGAATGTTATCAAGAATCGCTCATCTTCCAACACTAGTGTATTTCTACCACTAGCGTCACTACCACAACTACAGCTGTTTAGATACATGACGTGAGAGCGAGAAAGGGGGAGGCAGCTCGCGTGTTTGCGAATGTGGCACAAAGAGGAGATGACGATAGATAAACGCTTCGAGAACACTGTTGCACGAATAACCCAGAAATGTGTAGACATTTCTAGGTGAGGAAGCCGCTGTCTGCTGGGGTATATAAACCGCGCAAAGACAACGCACTTCAATCAGTTTATTTTCAAGTGTTGTACAGTAAAGTACTGAACAGTGCATTAACCTGCGATATTATACTACGGTTTTTAGTAGTGAATAAAGCGTACTACATATTAAGCAGAATCTGAGTGTTTTATTTAACGTACAGTGATCGAACTCAAGGAAAATAATCGAGGATTCATCGTATTCGTCACAATAGTATGCAGTACGTTTATTTAAATCTTCAAAAAGAATCTACATCCGCCATTAAAAAGTATACTAGCTGGTGCCCGCGACTTTGTATGCGTATAGTTTCTGTTTTAATGTTTGTCTGCTCGATAAACCCAAATTTCGGTCACAAAAAATGTTTTCATCGGACTGATAAAGCTTAAAGTTTAATAAAAAAACGACCCTAAAGCCATGTGATTTAATAACATCGCATATTACAGCACCCATTGACACCTTTTGTTAGACACCCATATTGAACTAAGACATTTTTTGCCACCCCTGGTCCAAATTTTGGACGATAACTCCAAAACCGGTTGAGATATCGCAAAATAGTATCCTAAACTTTTTATTTCCTATAGGGTAAGAAAATAGTAAATTTCCCTTAATAGCCATATTAAGCGTTTTGGTATTAAGAAGGTTCATATTTTATGAGATATCTCCGGGGCAGCTTAGGTATTGAAATTAATCAAATGGTTTATGACAGCAACACCTTTTGTTTGATACCCATAATGTACTAAACATTTTTCTGGAAATATCCGTCGATACCGCCGAAACCGGTCGAGCTATCGAAATTTCAAGATATCTCCCAAACCACTTCAGATATTTCAATGAATCACATCGCATATTATAGCACTCATTGACACTTGGTCCACATATTGGGCGATAACCCCAAAACCCGTTGAGATATCGCAAAAAATAATATCTTAAACTTTAACTTGAGCGTCTAGCAATCCAACGATTCAGTACTTTTACAGTGTTACGACCACAAACATACAGACACACATGGTCCACATATTGGGCGTTTACTCCAAAACCGGTTGAGATATTGAAAAAAGTAATGTCTTAAATTTTAAGTTGAGCGTCGAGCAACCCAACGAAAAAAGTTTCATTCAATTCCATTCATTACTTTCACAATGATACGGCCACAAACATACGGACAGACAGACACACACAAATTTTTAAAATAAATAATGCGGCCCCCAATCAATTTTTTGTTGATATCTGCCATGTACAGACATCGACCTGTTACAATTTTATTATATATAGAGATGAATAACTATTTTAAAGAAATTCTGCGGGTATCTTCTGCAAATCGATCCAAAACTTCCTCTTCAATTTGGTGCATATTCTCTTTCACATATTTTCGATGTACTCTTAATGAGCACAGACCTAAGAATTAGTTTTATTAATTAATATACAATATTACGAGAACAACATAATTCGTTACATAACCTCACAACTGCTAAAACTCGTCCAAAAATACGAGTTTTAACCTTGATTTTAATAATCTCAAAACGGAAATTTGATTTTTTCTTTTTGTCAAGAGAAATTTGCAAACAAATTGAATTGTTTTTGAATTTTTTTCTCACTCTTGGAAAGAGTTTCCAGAATTTACATTTTAAAAATTTTGCAAATGAAATGCACTTATGTCTGTTTTTGCCATGGGACGATGTCTAAAGGTGCTTGATAATACTTGAGGGCAGCCAAAGTTGGCCAAATCCGTTAAATTGTTAAAACGGAATTAATTTCCATAGAAAAATCCGCGAGCTTGGGGTGTCTGGCTGGAGCCTAGACCATGGTACGGGTCTAACAACACTTAATACTGACGCGGGGTGGTAATGTACGACAAATATGTGAAACCATCCATCAAAAAATAAGTGAACTTAGGGTCATTTTTTTGCGACTTTGACCCTGATTTCCAGGCCCGAGACCTATGTACAGCTTTGAAATTTTCACATTCGTTCTAGATTCGGGGAGGACTATCCAGCAGTATTGGTTTCATCCATCAGAAAATAAGTGATGTCTGGTGGCCCTGTGATCTTGGTCCAATACAGGAACGTATAAAAGATGCAATAAACAACAAAGAAGATGTAGATAATAAAAACAGCGCTTACCTGACAGCCATAACAAAACAAACAAGTTGACGAAATGGATGCTAAAATTTGTTACATATATCTTTCAGTTAATTGCTTAAATATTATTAAAATAAAAACTAAACATTTGCGCCTTTCGAATAAAAAACTGCGTCTTTTAGCACGATAGGCAGCATTATACATGGAAAAACTGCTCTCTACCTCAACTGAGGTAATTGGTTTATATTTAAAGCAGCGATGCTCAAACGCACACTACCTAAATGTGCGATTGTGTTGAAGTATGAGAGACCTTCTTACTACACCAAAAAAAATCCAAATACACAGTTAACGAAAATTTTGTATACAAAAAAAATAAAAATTTAAATGGTATCCAGTAAAGTAGTAAGGCAACAAAATGCATTTTTTGAAGGCTTAAGATTAGTATCAACTAGCTACAAAACTGCGTACTCAAGAAAGGTCTAAAAACTCCATGCCAGAAGTTTCAAGTTTTGCTGAAAACTTGGCGAATTTTAGTAAAACTTTGCACAAGATTTTTAACTTTAATTTATTTCTGTTGCAGATTTTGACATTTTTGTAACTAAAATTATTAAAAACACGTAAATAATAAATATTTTAAGAATAAAACTAATTAAGTGATTCGCAAACGCACCTTAATCTTTTACAATGTATAGAGAGCGCTGTACTTGTGCGTGTGAGAAAATCTATGAGACAGCAATAAAATCGGCCGCCCGCGGGCTAGGTAATGATCGTCACTGATTTCAAGGCAGCAATTTCTGATATTGAGAATAGGCTCCGTTTCATTTTAATTTTGGTCAGAAATTTGAGTAGCAACTTTTTTTAATATATTGGTTTTTTTTTTAAACCAGGGACTTGTAACGCGTTTCGGTTTCGGTTTCTGTTACATAGCTTGTAACGAAACTGAAACAGAAACAAAACCTGTAACGAAACTAAATTAATTTTGTTCCTTTTAACAGAAACCGAAACAGAAACAAAACTCCGTTGTAACAAAAGTCGTAACAAAACTCCGAAACGGTTCCAGCAGAAACAAAACCTGTAACGAAACTAAATTAATTTTGTTCCTTGTAACAGAAACAAAATTATTAGTTTTGTTCCTTGTAACAAAACCCGTAACGAAACTAAATTAATTTTATTCCTTGTAACAGAAACCGAAACAGAAAGAAAATTAATTTTGTTTCTCAGTAGCAAAACTATATTTGCAGTACATTAGGATGGATTTATTATCTTCTGGTATATAATATACATGTATATGTCTGTTGCAACTAACTAAAGTAACTTCAGTCGACCTCTGAAACCTCGTGTGGTACATTTAACTTCTTGGTGTCTACTATACTGGCGGCTAAGTACCACAATGAAACTTCGGTAGGAAAATCCGGGTCCTTGGCACAAACAAATGTAGTATCACACTTTAAGATCCGACAATAAATGCTGAAGATATGAAGAAAAATATAACTGCGCGACTATAGGGTTGTCTTTTTTATTTTTAAATGATGTATAAAAACGCATCATTATAATAATTCATTCAAACTACTTTGTAGTCCATCATCATCATTTTTATAAGATGTCGAAAGAGGATGCTTTTGCGGGTGTAACATAGTTTTGTATGGATAATGGGATATTGGGCAGATATATATATCGTCGCTCGGCGCGTAATACCGCGTATTTGCAAAAAGCAATACCGCGTATTTGATGGAAGCCAAATTGTGTAGGAGGATATAAGAATTTACAAAAGAAAAAGCACTCAAACTGCAAAACATAGCCGTTTTAAAATACGCGGTATTGAACAGCTCTATTTTAAAGAAAATAGGTTCCATAAAAGGTTTTTTATTTATTTATTTGTAATTTTGTAGCTAAAAACGGAGGAATTTTAACGTCAATACATTAAGACCGATGAGTCCCAGTCAGGGTAACGAAATCTCGTTTTTGGACATTTTGGTATATACGCTTTTTTGTTTTTTTGCAAATACGCGGTATTTCGGGCCGAGCGACGATATATATTATATATAAATATTATAGGTCCATCCTAGTGTAGTGCAAATAGTATTATAAGAATGTTTAGAGTTCTGCTACTGAGAAACAAAATTAACTTGGTTTCTGTTTCGGTTTCTGTTACAAGGAACAAAATTAATTTAGTTTCGTTACGGGTTTTGTTACAAGGAACATTTTGTTTCGAATTTAGTTTCTATTCTTTAAAGTTTCTTGGAACAGAAACGCCAGAAACGCGAGTTTCGTTTCGGTACGAGTTTTGTTACAAGTCTCTGTTTTAAACATTCGCAAATTTTAGTTTTACAGAGTCGCAGATTTGTCAATAGCTTCTTTTGCATCGCGAACTATTTTTATTTGATTAACTAGACTTAAATTATTTGTTTGCTAAACAAGTCAAATGTACTATTTTCGGATAAAAAACGTTAATAGCTTTTGCAGCTTTCACCATGTACCATAGTGTATCAATACACTATGCCATGAACGGAGCAGCATCAGTGATGAAAAGAAGTATTGCCTCCTTGTTGTTAAAGTTGCAATACAATATGCTTTCATCACTTCTGAGAACTGGAATTTATAAGTTCGAATAAATTTGTATGGAAAAAAATGCAGAGGCCAGCTAGAAAATAAATTGCCAAAAATCAGGGAATTTTGCTCATAGTACCTATACCTTATATCATTGTGTATCAATATTGATACACATTGCCTTAAGCCCTATATACACTTATTTTTGAGCGTGAACGTGGGTGAGCGTGAACCATTTTCTTTTGTGTAATATGTTGATATTACTCCACTTTTGCAAAAAAAATCATCCGTAAGTGGATAAACAACTAAAATATCTTTGATATTACTACATTTAAACTTAAGTGAAAGTGTTAAATATGCTTTGAAATGCTTATTTTACTATCTCACAGTGAATTGTGTGCGAACGCAAAGTGACACAAACCCTTCGCAAGTGAGTGTTGAAATTTGGCAATTACCACGCCAAACTGTGATTTTTTTTACATTTTTTGGAGAGTTGAAGTCATTTGACAGATGTGCGTGAACGCACAAAATAATTGATTTGGAATTCTTTTCCTTTGCGTACGCAATAGAAAGTCTCCACTCATTCACGCTCACGTTCACACGGAACTGTATGAGGGTCTTTATATAGTAGCGCAACTCACAACAAACACACTAATACACACGCACAGCATATTCCCCATAAGCACAGAAAAATATATTCTCAAACGTTTGGCAAATAATGAGGGCCGTATTTTAGAATAATGTACCACGATTTGGACAAAATTTATTTTAGGGAATGGTAGACGGGGTCGTATGTATAAAAACTGTGGAGGCAGAAACGGTCGGACATTTATATTATAATTTTTATATTTAATTATATCTCAAGTTAATACTCATTTGGCGAAAAAGTTGATCTGCTACTGGTAGTTTATCTTTGAATCGTAAAATTATTGATTGATTAATTGATATTAAATTTTCAAAAAGTGGGAATTAACGTTGAAGGTTTCATCTCAAATGCGTCTTATGTTGATATCAAACAAAATGGCTTATTGGGCTTCACACTTTTGCTTCATTCCATTTCATTTGGAGTCACTCAGCCAGTGCCTTCCACTCAAATCCGTAAGAAGAAGAAAATAAGTTGCCAAACTATAGTAAGGATAAACAATGATTTTGCTAGAGGCTTAAGATTTGTAAAAAAGCAAAAAAGCGCACATGCTGTATTTCCAGGAGGGCAAATCCAGCGTCACTTACGTTTCACCCTTCGGTCTAAAAATGCATTTTTTAGTGGTAATTTACAACAGTTTTTAAAACAGTTTCAAGTGTATTAGGGCCATATTTACGAATCAGTTTAAACATGCCTTAAAATGATTACATAGTTCCGGAAATTTGTTACTTAAGATGGTGTCACTTACGTTTCCGCACAGATTTCATTTTTTGAGTTATTCAAGTTTAGATCAAAGGCCGGCAATTACTTTCCTGGGAGGAAAACTCCAATGCTTTAACATAGCAAGCGCTCTCTCCATGCCGACTACTGGTTTAGATGCCAAACTCTGCGAATTGCGGAGCAACAGTTGGACAAAATTAGATTTTTTCAAAAGGCTTTTGCGAGTGTAACATGATAATGACCCAAAAAAATGGTTTTTTTCTAGCCTACTATAGTTTTTTTTATAATGTATTGGAGGTGATCAGTGTCACTTACGTTTCATGGAGGCGTCACTTACGTTTCAAATCTCGTAAATTCGTTACAGAAATGAGGTTTTATTAGACCTACAATGAGCCACATGGTGTTTTAGTTAAAATTTCTAACAAATATTCCTTAATAGACCACCTATATTAAAAAATTCAGCACCCAACGTACGCAATAATATATATTTTTTATACTGCATCGAAAGTAGTATATTTTTATCTATCCCTCTTTTTAAGCACACATATAATACGTATGCCACTTTCGAAATCTCTTAACCCCAATAGGGCTTATTTCTACTGCTTCTGTATCATATTGGAGATTTTCTGTTTTTTGACTTTTGGATCTTCTCAGGTTCACTATCCCTCCATGTTTTCATTATAGCAGCATAAATACTTTTTTCTACAATTGGTTGCTCGATCGTCAAAAAAAATGCACCATATTTTTCTTGGCGTCACTTACGTTTCACTTTTTAAATGGCAATAATTATAAAAATGGCTTAAGTTTTAAATTTTAAATGATGCAGATTTGTTTAGAAAGTAAATTTAAAAGAAACTTTAAAATATGAGCTTATTTCAAAGGTCGGTTTTGAAATTAAGATAACTTTTATATGTTTTTGCGTCACTTACGTTTCATTTTGCTATTTACATTTTTAGCAAGAAATTATATGTATTACAGCTAAGCACCACATAAAACTTAGCTTCAGTTCATTTATTTAACCCTTCTTACAGCACTCACTGGTATTAATTCTAGTCTCTAATCTTGGCTTGCGTCATAATGACGCTTAACCGCCTAGGCGATTTTGGCCGTTTCGTATCAAAGCACGCCAGTCATTCCTTTTTAGCGATAACTGACGCCAATTGGAAACCCCAAGGGAGTACAAGTCATCCTCCACCTGTTGTTTCCATCTCAGTCGAGGCCTCCCCCTTCCTCTGCTGCCGAATTCGGGTGTCGATAATAAAACCTTCTGTGCTGGAGCTTCTTTGTCCATTCGTATAACATGGCCCAGCCAGCGGAGTCTTTGCGCTTTAATTCGCTGGACTATGGTCAGATCTGCGTAGAGCTCGTACAGCTCATCGTTAAATTTCCTTCGATACTCGCCGTTGGCATCACGGGAAGGACCATAAATCTTCCGGAGAACTTTTCTCTCAAATACTCCAAGGGCCATCTCATCTTCTCTGGACACTGTCCATGATTCCGAGCCGTACATCAGGACTGGTATGATGAGAGACTTATAGAGCGTGATCTTTGTTTGTCGAGAGAGGACTTTACTTCTCAATTGCTTACTTAGTCCAAAGTAACACTTGTTGGCAAGAGTGATTCTCCGTTGGATTTCTAGACTGATATTATTTTCGGTGTTAATGCTGGTTCCCAAATAGACGAAATCTCTCACCGTTTCAAACTTGTAGCCATCAATGGTGACTTGGCTGCCAAGGCGCAGGTGCGCCGATTCTTTCTTTGATGACAGCAGGTACTTCGTCTTGTCCTCGTTCACGGCAAGACCCACTTTTTTCGCTTCCTTATCCAGTCCAGAGAAGGTAGCGCTTACGGTTATTAAGGCCAATGATATCAATATCATCGGCATACGCCAGCAATTGCACGCTCTTGTAAAAGATTGTACCATTGCGGTTTAGCTCTGCTGCTCGAATTATCTTCTCCAGCATCAGATTGAAGAAATCGCACGAAAGGGAGTCGCCCTGTCTAAAGCCTCGTTTGGTTTCAAATGGCTCAGAGAGGTCCTTCCCGATTCTGACGAAGCTGTTGGTATTGCTCAGCGTCATTTGGCAAAGCCGTATAAGCTTTGCAGGGAAGTCAAATTCAGACATGGCGGTATACAGGCAACTCCTTTTTGCGCTGTCAAAAGCGGCTTTAAAATCGACAAAGAGGTGGAGTGTATCGATTCTTTTATCATGGGTCTTCTCCAGGATTTGGCGTATCGTGAAAATCTGGTCGATGGTAGACTTACCAGGTCTAAATCCACACTGATAAGGTCCAATCAGTTTGTCCACGATGGGCTTCAGTCTTTCACACAATACGCTAGAAAAAACCTTATATGCGATATTAAGAAGACTGATTCCGCGGTAGTTGGTGGGGTTACCGGGATCGCCTTTCTTGTGGATTGGGCAGCGCACACTTAAATTTCAATCTGGAGGCATGCACTCGTCTGACCATATTCTGCATAAGAGCTGATGCATGCTTTTTACCAGCTCTTCGCCTCCGTGTTTGAACAGCTCGGCGGGTAGTCCGTCTTTTCCAGGCGCTTTGTTGTTTTTGAGCCGGGATAAAGCTATCATCACTTCTTCATAGTCAGGTGGTGGGACGACCTTTCCATCGTCAGGGATTGGGGTATCAGGTTCAACGTCTCCCTCGCAATTTAGCAGTGAGGAGAAGTGCTCCCTCCATAACTTAAGTACATTCTGTACGTCAGTTACCAGGTCGCCATTATTGTCCTTACAGGAACTTGCCCCGGTCTTTAAACCTTCCGTCATCCGCCGGATCTTTTTATAGAATTTTCGGGCATCGTTCCTGTCAGCCAGCATCTCAAGCTCCTCACACTCACGCCTTTCGGCCTCACGTTTCCTTTTTCTGAAAAGGCGTCTCTCTTCCTTCTTCGCCTCACGATAGCGTTGCCATACACTGCGGGTTGCGCCCGCTCGCAACGTCTCCCTGTATGCAGCGTCCCTTTTGTCCGAGGCTGTGGTGCATTCCTCATCGTACCAGTTGTTCTTGCGGGCTCGCCGAAACCCTATAGTGGCTTCAGCGGCTATACGTAATGAGTGAGAAATATGCTTCCATTCTCGGTTACATCGTTAGGTCGCGGATTGCTCTCCGATAGCAGGTGTGAGAGTCGAGTGCAGAAATTATCAGCTGTCTGTGTCACGCGCAGCTTCTCGACGTCAAACTTTCCTTCCGTTACTGTGCGTACTTTCTTCGCTGAACAGAGGTGTGTGCGTATCTTGGCTGCAACAAGATAATGGTCCGAGTCGATATTGGGACCGCGTAGGGTACGCACGTCTAGAACGGTGGAGCTGTGTCTGCCGTCGATCATGACATGATCAATCTGGTTTCTTGTTCTTTGATCAGGGGACAGCCAGGTGGCTTGGTGTATTCGCTTAGGCTGGAACCTGGTACTACTGATGACCATATTGCGGGAAGCGGCGAAGTCAATCAACCTAGTGCCGTTGAGGGATGTTATATCGTGGAGACTGAATTTTCCAACTGTAGGACCAATGACTCCTTCCTTGCCCACCTTGGCATTAAAGTCGCCGAGCACGATTTTGATATCATGCAGGGGGCAGCGATGTTGTTGTTGTTTTAACAATGCATTGCCCTGTCTAGAGTGTATGATCATTCCGAAAATCTTCATCAAGCTCTTCTAAGGGGAGTCCAAGGAAACGTGCAGTTTCAACAGGGTTTGTCCAGAGGTACAGAGGGGTTAGAAGAGTAGGTTCGGATGAACAATTGAAGAGATGTAGAGTATCATGGGGGGTCCTACCACATGCAGGGCATGTATTTAAGATTGTATCATTAAGTCTGGATAAGTAGGAGTTTAACCTTACACTATATCCAGACCTAAGCTGTGCCAAGGTCACTCTTGTCTCCCTTGGTAAGGTGCGTTCTTCTTCAGCAATATCCGGTGGAGGACTGTTCAGAACGGGATTCACAGGTAGAGATCCGACAAAAGTGTCTACCGACCCCGTGTAGATGTCGGTTAGAGCCCGCTTATGATTCTGAAGATCAAACGGCAAGGTAATATGATGCCGGATCTCATCATAATGCTTACGGAGATGTCTCCTTATGTCTCTCGGGGGCGGATCTATGTCCAAAAGATGACGGTTTGGATGTGCTGGCTTGTGGCAGTTCAGAAGGAATTGCCTGCTCAGCATTTCCGCATGCTCTTTTACATTGAGCAGTTTTGCCTCCTGATGGAGGTGAGACTCGGAAGACATGAGGAGACATCCCGTAGCAGTTCTGATGGCAGTATTTTGCCAGACTTGTAACTTCGTCCAGTTGGTGTTATGTACATCAGGCGACCATATGGGTGCAGCATAGTCAAAGACTGGTCGGCCAATGGCCTTATATATAGTCAGCAACGTTTCTTTGTCCTTTCCCCAAGTACTGCCGGCAAGTGACTTGAGGATCTTGTTGCGACCACGTACCTTTGAGACCATTGCAGACACATGACCAGCAAATGAGAAAGTATTATCCAGTGTCATCCCTAATAACTTTGGGTGGCTGACAGTTGGTAGCTTAGTGCCATCAACGAAAATGTCTAATTCATTTCTCACCTGGTGCGTTCATGTCGTAAAAAGCGTCGCCGTTGATTTTGTCGGAGATAGTGTCAGATCTCGCTCAGTGAAAAACCTGGAAAGGTCGCAGAGGTAACCATTGATTCTCGTACAGAGTTCATCAGTTCATATTCCTTAATAGACCACCTATATTAAAAAATTCAGCACCCAACGTACGCAATAATATATTTTTTTTATACTGCATCGAAAGTAGTATATTTTTATCTATCCCTCTTTTTAAGCACACATATAATACGTATGTCACTTTCGAAATCTCTTAACCCCAATAGGGCTTATTTCTACTGCTTCTGTATCATATTGGAGATTTTCTGTTTTTTGACTTTTGGATCTTCTCAGGTTCACTATCCCTCCATGTTTTCATTATAGCAGCATAAATACTTTTTTCTACAATTGGCTGCTCGATCGTCAAAAAAAATGCACCATATTTTTCTTGGCGTCACTTACTTTTCACTTTTTAAATGGCAATAATTATAAAAATGGCTTAAGTTTTAAATTTTAAATGATGCAGATTTGTTTAAAAAGTAAATTTAAAAGAAACTTTAATATATGAGCTTATTTCAAAGGTCGGTTTTGAAATTAAGATAACTTTTATATGTTTTTGCGTCACTTACGTTTCATTTTGCTATTTACATTTTTAGCAAGAAATTATATGTATTACAGCTAAGCACCACATAAAACTTAGCTTCAGTTCATTTATTTAACCCTTCTTACAGCACTCACTGGTATTAATTCTAGTCTCTAATCTTGGCTTGCGTCATAATGACGCTTAACCGCCTAGGCGATTTTGGCCATTCCTTTTTAGCGATAACTGACGCCATTTGGAAACCCCAAGTGAGTACAAGTCATCCTCCACCTGTTGTTTCCATCTCAGTCGAGGCCTCCCCCTTCCTCTGCTGCCGAATTCGGGTGTCGATAATAAAACTTCTTCTTTGTCCATTCGCATAACATGGCCCAGCCAGCGGAGTCTTTGGGCTTTAATTCGCTGGACTATGGTCAGATCTGCGTAGAGCTCGTACAGCTCATCGTTAAATTTCCTTCGATAACACTGGACCACGAATTTCAACTTTTTCGCTTTACCAGAAATGCCGTTATGAAATTCGTATGTAAAATCACCCCCTGATTTCGAAAATTGAGTTCATTTTTGATTCTATGGTACCGTTTTTGAGATATTTTCAATTTACCGTTATTCGAAAAAACCAAAAAGATGGCGCCCTTTAATTGCGTATATCTCACGAACGGGTCAAGCAATTGCAAAAAAGTTTACAGAATCGGAAAAACGATAAAATTTGCTATAAATGCATCATACATTGTTTTTTGCTCAACCAGATAGTTTTCGAGATATTAGCTTGTCATTTCATATTTTTGTTTTTTTTTATGAAAAAATATGAAAAAAATTACTCTTTGCGTGGGCAGCATTCCAAAACCACAACTTTTTTTCTAGATATTTTTTCTTTACGTAGAGCTCTGTTTTATTAGAAAAAAGATAAGCTATCATCGAAGAAAATCGATGCAAGCTACGTAAGTTATAAACGATCAAGTAAAAATACCCAGGTTGCGCAACTTCAATGTGTGATGTATACATACATATTTTAAAGGTATAAAGTGCAAATGGGATATTATCCGGATAAACGAATAACACCATAACAATGATAATACTTTTTCTTTAAATAAATCAAATAGTACTTTTAATACTCGAATTGTTTTATAGTAGGTAGAGTGGTTGCTTCGAAAGGAAGAGTGATTGGGTTCGAAAGTGCTGTAGGCATGTAGTTATAAACATGTATTTCCGTCACTTATGTGTAAGTATGCAGGTAGATTTTCAAAATTATAAGAAAATTTTTAAAGCCGACATCTAAAGCAGGTAATATTTTCTTTTCCCGGCTTCGTATAAAAAGGAACCTTTCCGTCTAGGTAAGATTTGATTTTTTCAATTTTATTTTTGTTCCGAGTATAAATATGAGTTAAGGCGCCTTGAAACTTCAAAACATCTGCAAGGCTCGCCGGAGATAGTTCAGTTCATAAGTCGAATTTCAAAACCGTGATTTATTAAAAAAAAATAAAATGAGTAAAAGGACGCGAGAATTTGAGTGTGATAACGATCCAGATATGTTCTGTTTCATGTGTGGCCAATATACTATCATAAGGCTACGACGAGTGTTCTCAGATCGTATCAAAACTTTATACTCCAAGTATTTTGGCATTGAGCCTAAAAATGCTGAAAAACCATGGACACCGAACACTTTGTGTACATCGTGTCGAGTAGAATTGATTCAGTCGAAATCAGGACAACAAATAAAATTTGCTACACCAATGATATGGAGAGAACCTACTTGCCATTCAAAGGAGTGTTATATTTGTCAAACGAAAGTGCTTGGCGTTGGAAGATCAAGAAGAGTAACTTGTAGCGTACCATCAGTGACATTACCAGTACTACATTCAACGACAGTTGCGGATCCAGTTCCATTGTCAACAGTAATATCTGAGTGCGGGGAATCAAGTTGTACTGAATTTCGCGTGGGAAACGAGAGAAACGTTCTCTCACAAGCACAACTTAATGATTGGATAAGAGATTTGGAACTATCCAAGGAAAAGGCAGAGATCCACACATCCCGTATGCAACAATTTAGATTTGAGTCATCCGATGTTAAGGTGACATATTGTAGAACTCGTCACGAACCATTTTCCAAACACTATACCAAGAAAGACAGTATATGCTACTGCAACGACATTCCTGGTTTATTCAAAGAGTTTGGTCAAACATATGATTCAAAAGAGTGGCGATTGTTCATAGACAGCAATAAACTGAGTTTGAAAGCTGTATTATTGCATATTGGCAACAAAAAGCCTTCTATCCCGATCGCACATGCAGTAAATACAAAGGAAACCTACGAGGAAATGCAAAAAATTCTCAAATTTATCAAATATGAAGAGCATGATTGGAAAATATGTTCTGATCTCAAAGTCGTTTGTTGGACCACAAATAAAAAAGTTGATCAACAATACTCAATTCATAGGACTACTCTCATCAGTTGAGGCAGCAGCGTGGGAATCCTTTGAAAAGGTCGTTGCTTCTTTTCTCGGTAGATACAAAAGCCCTAACTACGAACAGATAGTGAACGACTTAATCAATAATTATGCGAAAATGGGTAAATATAAAAGGCTTATTAAAATTAATTTCCCAAAATTTTATTTACCTAACTAATATTTTCTTTCCAGGCGTAAATATGTCTTTAAAAATTCACTTTCTGCACTCACATTTGAACTTTTTTCCGGCAAATCTTGGCGACGAAAGTGACGAACATGGCGAAAGGTTTCATCAGCAAATGAAATTAATTGAGAATCGATATCAAGGATTCTGGGACGTCGCAATGATGGGTGATTACTGCTGGTTTCTCATAAGAGAAACCGATCCTAAACTGAATAAGCGTCAAAGTAGAACACATAATTATTTCGACTACATAGTAAAATCAAATTAAGATAAAGATTGTTAGAATATAGTGTAAACATAAATAAATTTAAAAAAAGTAAAAAATATGGGTAATTTCATTCATGAATTAAACTTTGAACTCAATAGAAACAGAGCATAGCTTGATATTTCTCTCTTTCTTATACCATACCTACGTTTTGAGCTATACGTTGAAATTGCGCAACCTGGGTATTTTTATTTGATCGCTTATAACTTACGTAGTTTTACATCGATTTTTTTCGATGATAGCTTATCTTTTTTCTAATAAAACAGATCTCTACGTAAAGAAAAAATATCTAGAAAAAAAGGTTTGGTTTTGAAATGCTGTCCACGCAAAGAGTAATTTTTTTCATATTTTTTCATAAAAGAAAACAAAAATATGAAATGATAAGCTAATATCTCGAAAACTATCTGGTTGAGCAAAAAACAATGTATGATGCATTTATAGCAAATTTTATCGTCTTTTTGATTCTGTCAACCTTTTTGCAATCGCTTGACCCGTTCGTGAGATATATGTAATTATAGGGAGCCATCTTTTTGGTTTTTTCGAATAACGGTAAAATGCAAATATCTCAAAAACGGTACCATAGAATGAAAAATGAACTCGATTTTCGAAATCAGGGGGTGGTTTTACATACGAATTTCATAACGGCGTCTCTGGTAAATTTTGGCCGTCGACCAGTGTAATCACCGTTGGCCTCACGGGAAGGATCATAAATCTTCCGGAGAACTTTTCTCTCAAATACTCCAAGGGCCATCTCATCTTCTCTGGACACTGTCCATGATTCCGAGCCGTACATCAGGACTGGTATGATGAGAGACTTATAGTGCGTGATCTTTGTTTGTCGAGAGAGGACTTTACTTCTCAATTGCTTACTTAGTCCAAAGTAACACTTGTTGGCAAGAGTGATTCTCCGTTGGATTTCTAGACTGATATTATTTTCGGTGTTAATGCTGGTTCCCAAATAGACGAAATCTCTCACCGTTTCAAACTTGTAGCCATCAACGGTGACTTGGCTGCCAAGGCGCAGGTGCGCCTATTCTTTCTTTGATGACAGCAGGTACTTCGTCTTGTCCTCGTTCACGGCAAGACCCACTTTTTTCGCTTCCTTATTCAGTCCAGAGAAGGCAGCGCTTACGGTTATTAAGGCCAATGATATCAATATCATCGGCATACGCCAGCAATTGCACGCTCTTGTAAAAGATTGTACCATTGCGGTTTAGCTCTGCTGCTCGAATTATCTTCTCCAGCATCAGATTGAAGAAATCGCACGAAAGGGAGTCGCCCTGTCTGAAGCTTCGTTTGGTTTCAAATGGCTCAGAGAGGTCCTTCCCGATTCTGACGAAGCTGTTGGTATTGCTCAGCGTCATTTGGCAAAGCCGTATAAGCTTTGCAGGGAAGTCAAATTCAGACATGGCGGTATACAGGCAACTCCTTTTTGCGTTGTCAAAAGCGGCTCTAAAATCGACAAAGAGGTGGAGTGTATCGATTCTTTTATCATGGGTCTTCTCCAGGATTTGGCGTATCGTGAAAATCTGGTCGATGGTAGACTTACCAGGTCTAAATCCACACTGATAAGGTCCAATCAGTTTGTCCACGATGGGCTTCAGTCTTTCACACAATACGCTAGAAAAAACCTTATATGCGATATTAAGAAGACTGATTCCGCGGTAGTTGGTGGGGTTACCGGGATCGCCTTTCTTGTGGATTGGGCAGAGCACACTTAAATTCCAATCTGGAGGCATGCACTCGTCTGACCATATTCTGCATAAGAGCTGATGCATGCTTTTTACCAGCTCTTCGCCTCCGTGTTTGAACAGCTCGGCGGGTAGTCCGTCTTTTCCAGGCGCTTTTTTGTTTTTGAGCCGGGATAAAGCTATCCTCACTTCTTCATAGTCAGGTGGTGGGACGACCTTTCCATCGTCAGGGATTGGGGTATCGGGTTCAACGTCTCCCTCGCAATTTAGCAGTGAGGAGAAGTGCTCCCTCCATAACTTAAGTACATTCTGTACGTCAGTTACCAGGTCGCCATTATTGTCCTTACAGGAACTTGCCCCGGTCTTTAAACCTTCCGTCATCCGCCGGATCTTTTTATAGAATTTTCGGGCATCGTTCCTGTCAGCCAGCATCTCAAGCTCCTCACACTCACGCCTTTCGGCCTCACGTTTCTTTTTTCTGAAAAGGCGTCTCTCTTCCTTCTTCGCCTCACGATAGCGTTGCCATAAACTACGGGTTGCGCCCGTTCGCAACGTCTCCCTGTATCCAGCGCCCCTTTTGTCCGAGGCTGTGGTGCATTCCTCATCGTACCAGTTGTTCTTGCGGGCTCGCCGAAACCCTATAGTGGCTTCAGCGGCTATACGTAATGAGTGAGAAATATGCTTCCATTGCTCGGTTACATCGTTAGGTCGAGGATTGCTCTCCGATAGCAGGTGTGAGAGTCGAGTGCAGAAATTATCAGCTGTCTGTGTCACGCGCAGCTTCTCGACGTCAAACTTTCCTTCCGTTACTGTGCGTACTTTCTTCGCTGCACAGAGGTGTGTGCGTATCTTGGCTGCAACAAGATAATGGTCCGAGTCGATATTGGGACCGCGTAGGGTACGCACGTCTAGAACGGTGGAGCTGTGTCTGCCGTCGATCATGACATGATCAATCTGGTTTCTTGTTCTTTGATCAGAGTACAGCCAGGTGGCTTGGTGTATTCGCTTATGCTGGAACCTGGTACTACTGATGACCATATTGCGGGAAGCGGCGAAGTCAATCAACCTAGTGCCGTTGAGGGATGTTATATCGTGGAGACTGAATTTTCCAACTGTAGGACCAATGACTCCTTCCTTGCCCACCTTGGCATTAAAGTCGCCGAGCACGATTTTGATATCATGCAGGCGGCAGCGATGTTGTTGTTGTTGTTGTTAACAATGCATTGCCCTGTCTAGAGTGTATGATCTTTCCGAAAATCTTCATCAAGCTCTTCTAAGGGGAGTCCAAGGAAACGTGCAGTTTCAACAGGGTTTGTCCAGAGGGACAGAGGGGTTAGAAGAGTAGGTTCGGATGAACAATTGAAGAGATGTAGAGTATCATGGGGGGTCCTACCACATGCAGGGCATGTATTGAGGATTGTATCATTAAGTCTGGATAAGTAGGAGTTTAACCTTACACTATATCCAGACCTAAGCTGTGCCAAGGTCACTCTTGTCTCCCTTGGTAAGGTGCGTTCTTCTTCAGCAATATCCGGTGGAGGACTGTTCAGAACGGGATTCACAGGTAGAGATCCGACAAAAGTGTCTACCGACTCGGTGTAGATGTCGGTTAGAGCCCGCTTATGATTCTGCAGATCAAACGGCAAGGTAATATGATGCCGGATCTCATCATAATGCTTACGGAGATGTCTCCTTATGGTTCTCGGGGGCGGATCTATGTCCAAAAGATGACGGTTTGGATGTGCTGGCTTGTGGCAGTTCAGAAGGAATTGCCTGCTCAAAATTTCCATTTTTTGAAAATTGCAATTTTATGGTGTACATTTTCTTTTGACACTGACCTTTTGTACTTTAGTTTACCACCACTTGTATCATCTCTCCTTTTTCAAAATGGGCAACAACAGAAACGAAATGAAGTGTTTTCTCTTTCCATCTCACATGTATGCTCATAAGAAGAAGTAACACAAAAATAGCATTTATATACGCGCTCATATTTAGCTTACGCCAAGTGTTGGGAAGTGCAAAAGTTAAAGGCGATTTAAATTTTTATCGCAGTAGGAATTAAATTTAAAACCATAAAAATTTTGTATAATTTAAGTATATGAACTTATCAAGAAATATGCAAAAATATGCATTTATTACAAAATATGCAAAAATATGCGCTAACAAATGTAGCTTAAACTCTTTCTTTGTATTTAAATCGCATTCGTATTTAATCTATTACATCACAGCTTGTAACACAAAAAATATGCATTTGCATAGTTTTGGTTTCCCTGCTAATTACTATACATCAGAAGTTTTTATTAAACGTTTTGTTATAAGTTGTTTGATATTCAATTGATTCATGAACGTACATTAACACTCCACCAGTGTGTCTACTATGGGAATCACATCGTAGGAGTTTGTATGTTAAGATCTGTAATTCTTGATTTGTTATCTCATCAGTGGAGCAAGTCTCCGAACATAAGACGTACTTCTAAAAGACGTTCTAATTCACATTTATTCGCGACTATACTACTTATATTCAAGTACATGCAGTTTAGCTCGTTAATTTTTTGTTGCTATATGCGCACTTTATTTTTAGCCTGTGCATGTTTAATGAATGCAGGACAGTCTCTGCTGAAGGCATGATGACTCACATCGACATCAATAACTTTCATTTGGACCAATTCACTACAGTTTACACATTTAACTATATTTGAAGTACAGTTTTTACTTTCATGGAGCCCAGCACATTTACTACATGCTAGTTTATATCTGTAGTCGGTGGCTTTGTGATTATACCCCAAACAATTAAAACACCTCAGAACAGTTACGTGTTCGTAAGCGGTACAAGTGTCCCATTCAATATAAACTCTTTTTTGTTGCAATATATATATACTATCTTGTATTACAGCATCTGTTTCAACGAAAGCAACATAGCTTTCCGATCTACTACTTAGATTATCATATAGCATCAACACCTTGAAGTCCATTCCATTACACATTTCGTTCTGCTTAGTTAAACATTCAATCAATCTTTCGTTACTAATTTTTCCAGTTAATCCAACTATCTTCACGATCTTTTTAATTTTACTTTTACTTTTCTCTGTTTCGTATTCATTTCCGATAGCCGCTCTTACTTTTTGCTGCACTTGCCCACAGGCGTCATTGCTTTTACAATCGACAATTATGGCACCTGTATTGGTCTCTTCTATCTTTCTCACAAGCCCATCGGCCGGCTCAACAACTTTTTTTAACGCATCTTTAGTTTCTTTCGCCTTGTTGCTTTTATTTTTCAGTTTGACTACTATTCTATTCTCGGTCTCTGCAGCTATTTTAGCATACGTTTTATTCGCGTTCACAGGTTCATTTGCAATACTAAAATTTTTAATCAAATCGTTACTTTTTGCAGGGCTAAAACCACTCCAAAAATCGCTGTGCTTCGAACCACTTCCCGAAAATCTGGGTTGTTCGGTTAAGTGGTTCGAACCACCTTGAAAAAACTTGAACCGGTTCGTGAACCGGTTCAGGGCTTATACCAAGCCAGCCTAAAACCTAAACAAAATTTCAAAAATTAAAAAAAAATATGTATACATTAGGGTGATTCAAATAAAAAAAATTTGGTTTTTTTCGGTCTTACCCCCTGAAACATTAGGTATTGACGAGAAAATAAGCCTTGCAAAAAATTTGCGCTCTAACTTAACCCTTAGGGGTGGCTATTTTTTTCGCCCTTTCCCATACATTTTGTATGGGGAAAAATGGTATTTTTTACAAAGTGAATTTTCTTTCAATTTGAAACTTTTTTGAAAATATTTTTACATACTCTTAAAGTTGAAGCTTTGAAGCTTCCAAAATGGTAAGTCGTGTGCGAATATCTCAACTATTAAAATAATTACATACATATCATGATTGGTGTTTTTTTCACGTTTTCTGATACGATATTTTGGGATCTTTTTTTGATATTTTTGGGATCACTGTTTTATTTATTACTTATTATTTAATTCCATTCATAGTCTAGATTACAAAAAAACTTAAAGACTACTTGATTGTGTACTAAAAATACAGCCCTTATCAATTTTATCAAAAACTTACACCACTCAACAAAGATTTGAACGCAGAATCACACCATTGATAATGTCATAGACAAAAGTAAGAGAAAGAATTGTTCTTCTACATTGAAGTGATTGGAGGCTAATGAGTGCACATCTAGAATTGTAAGAAGGAATCGGCTCAGAAAAGTTCAAGGACCTCAACCCGTATCTTAAAAAGATTTTTTGGACTCGCTCAAGTCTTTTAATATGGCAATCACGATAAGGCCTCCAAATAAAACAAGCATATGTTTTAATCAATATAGTTTTCGGATACGAAAAATTGCGAAACAACGAACCAACAGAAAATCAGTCCAGCAGTATAGTTTCAACGAAAAAATGTTAAAAAACGAAACAACAGTAAATCCAGCCCAGCAGTATAATTTCCGGGCCGTTTTCGGATACGAAAAACGATGGAAAAATATACGATCGTTAAAACGTACGTTGCTCTGCTGGCTGGGTATAGACGAAGACTTGTTAGATGACATAATTTTGATCAAAAATACATCATTTGGTTATTTAGTATTTAATTTTATCAAAAGAATGTCTTCTAACAAGTATTTGTCTATACTTGCCCTTAAGTCCTATAAAATAAATTTTAAAGTTGAAAATGCTCTTTCTACCGACACTTGTGTGGCAGGAACAGCAAGTACAATCTCAGCAATTATTTTTAATTCTTTCTCTGAATATGTTTCCCAGAATTTTAAAACGTCTGAGTGTGGAGAAAGGCGTTTTATATTATTGAAGCAATTAATGACGTCCACTAAAGTTTTCCTATTTGTTAAAGTAAGATGATTTTTCATACATTATTTTTTTGCATCTTTTCACGAATGAAACATTATCTTTTCCATTCCCTTGAATAATTATAATTAAAGTTGCTGGCAACGCCATGGACTTTCAGTTTTGTATGTTTTGTTTTGTTTATGAGAATACCAAAGTAGATAAAGGAAGTTGGATGCATGACGAAAGGAAAAACTCTTTTCATCTTTACGCTGTCAAATGGCATGCAGTTGGCAGGAATTGAACACATTTTGACAACAGCGCAAAAATGAAAAAAGTGTTTTTCTTGCGCATGCTTCTACCTTTCATCCTTCTAAACTTGAATCTTAATCGAAATACCAGTGAATGCCATTTTTAGGAAAATTTATGTTTTAGGCATAACTATAAGTTGAAACTCTTTAAAATTTATTCCAATTTTGAACCGAACCGAACCATTTTTTTTGCGGTTTTCGGTTCGGTTCATACAACTCCAAAAAAAAATGGTTCGGTTCAAAGACTGAAAAATGGTTGTGGTTCAGTTCAAAAACCGAATGTATGGATGAAATTTCTGCAATATAATTTAAAAAAATTTACTACTTTTTCTAATAGAAAAATATTAGAATGGAAACTAATTTAAATAAATCGTCAAAATATATGATACGAGCCACTAACACATTTTTCTCGGATCTCGTAAATTTTTTTCGATGCCATCATTCAGCTATATGATGCTAAATTTCCTCTTTAGGAATTTGATACTGAGGTCAAAACGTGTCTTTTGTAACATTGCTCGACAATCTTCCATGAAAGCTTTTCAAAATACCCTTCGGTAAAAGAAAATATGTTCCCACAAATAGAAAAAAGGCATAAAAAAATTCAAAACCGCTTGGAACCGGTTCCGGCGTGTGAAAAGGTTTCTTTTTCGTTCTTTTTCAGATCAAAATAACGGTTACGGTTTCAGTCCTTGGAACTATTTTATATGAAAAATAATGAATTAAAACTACGTATTATAATATTTAAAACCTTGTTTTAAGTTGAATCAAACGTGGTGGCAGCACTGTACCTTAACAGCACTGGTTACTATTTATCTTCCACCCTTCCTTGTTCTATATTTTCTTTATTTTGTCACTCACCAATAACAAGCTGAAGTGACGGCGGCAGAGCACAATTGTATTCAAATGCCCTCCCAAAAAAATAAACAAAATGAAAAACAATAGAAAAATAAAAAATCAGTAGCGTAGCAGATAGAGGACAGCAGCGTAGCAAATAGAGCTGCAAAACTATCGATGGTATTTTCGATAGTATCGATAGTTTTTTTTTGGCGATGTATCGATTTTTTTTTTGCGATAGTCGATAGTGTCAGTGCAATGAAAATTTGTGATGCGTATAATATTAAGTGACGCTCTGCACGTCGTTTCTGTAACTTTTTAACGAAGTTCGTTACATAAAAATCGTTAATTTGACACAATTTTCTGTACAAAATTTTTCAAAATCGATGTTAACGACAATAACGAATTTCGTTAAAAAGTTACAGGAACTGGGTGCTGATCGTACTAAATTAACGCTCAAATAGCAATATTTGTAATTATACCTTTCATGAACATGAAATGGTATTATAACTTTGGTCCGATCTTTGTAAGTATGAGAAGAAGAAGAGATGGACCCATCAATAAGTATACCGAAATGATCAGGATGACAAGCTGAGTTGATTTAGCCATGTCCGTCTGTCCGTCTGTCTGTTTGAACGCAAACTAGTCCCTCAATTTTTGAGATATCTGGCTGAAATTTAGTATGTGGCCACCATTTTGTAATATAGGAATCATTTGTCGGAACTGACAAGATCGGACCAGTATAACATATAGCCCCCATACAACCGATTGTTCAGATATAAGGTTTTTTGGCCAAAACTTCCGCAATTAAAAAGTTAGGAACGTAAAATTTTGCAACTCGAGTACTTTTTATTTATGTAGTGTATATAGTGAAAATCAACATATAGCCCCCATACAACCGATTGTTCAGATATAAGGTTTTTTGGCTAAAACTTCTGCAATTAAAAAGTTAGGAACGTAAAATTTTGCAACTCGAGTACTTTCTATTTATGTAGTGTATATAGTGAAAATCAACAAGATCGGGCAAATGTAACATATAGCCCCCATACAACCGATTGTTCAGATATAAGGTTTTTTGGCCAAAACTTCTGCAATTAAAAAGTTAGGAACATAAAATTTTGCAACTTGAGTACTTTCAATTTATGTAGTGTGTAGAGGAAAATCAAGAAGATCGGGTAAATATAACATATAGCCCCATACAACCGGTTGTTCCGATATAAGGTTTTTTGGCCAATACTTCCGCGTTAAAAAAGTTAGGAACGTAAAATATTGCACCTTTAGTACTTTCTACATATGTAATGTGTATAATGTAAGTCAGTACAATTGAACACGTATAATATATAGCCTCCATACAATCGATTGTTAAGATAACTCGGATCCTATTATTTTGTAAGTTTTTTTAAATTATAACAAAGATGTGTAATGTGTATAGTAAATATAGTTAAATTGAAACAGGCTGTACTGGGGATCGAACAGTGAAAATCGTGACGCTTATTCATGAAAGGTATATAGCCTTGGGCACAGCCGAAGACAGCTTTCCTTACTTGTTTTTTACTTTTTTTGGCACATGTACATGTAAATTATGTATGGATGTGATCGGAGTTGAAGTTCCTCCAAACTTAAATTACGATAGTATACGATAGTTTCGAACTATCGATATTATTTTTGCAACTATCGAAATTATCGAATGGCGCCACTATCGATAGTTTTGCAGCTCTAGTAGCAAAACGGCAGTGAAAAAGTTGATGGTTGTGCTCACCCACGCCAACAGGTTGACTTTTGTGCTTTTCCGCCTCTCAACACGTTGACTGTGCACTTGCTTGTTCAGAAAAGCGAGCAGGTGCGACGGTAGCAGCAAAGCAAATTAGGGTATTTTCGTTTCACGTATTGCCGGTTCTGCGAGAACGGTATTTGTACTTGTACATTACCCTTCGTACCGAAACGACCCGGGTTGTTTTTTTTTATAATGACTCGGCCAAGAGCAATACACTCCGAAGTGACCCTGTCTAACGCGTCACGATTCCCCCACAACAGGGTATTTGTTTCCAACCAAATTAGCTGATGTCGATGTTGATGTATATTTATATGGGATAAGTTATTAATTCTATCGCGATGCTGCGTGAAATGTTAATGTTTTTTTACGTATGCTTGTACCTTTCTTTATCTACTTTGGACATTACATCAAAGACAAACCAATGAGTGCAATTATTGAAATTTTAAGGAAAATTAATGAACCTTCAAACTCTTCAAAATTTATTATAATTTTGAAACTAACCGAACCATTTTTCTTGGTGGTTTTCGGTTCGTTTCTTACATTAAAAAAAGTGGTTCGGTTCAAAGACTTAAAAACAGTTGTCATTCGTCTAATTTTTTGATAAACGAACTGGACCGCACATAGAAGATTCGCTCTGGCCATTCCCAGTTGACTGTCGGTCAGAAACTTTTGCCACTTGTGTGGACTTCACCATCCCATCCGCCTGCAGATTAGTTACTTAAAATAGCCTTTAACAGTCTAGGCGATTTAGCCGTCCATGGGACCGGATCGGTCCAAGCAGCTCACTACATCCGCGTCGTATCCTCTGGACAGCCACTGAACAACCGTTCGGTGGTGAGCTGATGTGAGAAGGCAACAACCTGACAAGGCCACTCCGACATAATTGGTCCTTTATTAAAACTAAAGCTGGTGCGTTTAAATGAATATGTGGCTTTTTTCAGCAACATTTTTAAAATGGTTTAAATGAACTACAACAACAAAGAAAAAAGGCAAAAGTTACCAATATGATTAACTGTTGGTGTAGCGAAAACTGCGACTTAAGACTCTCATACAGTTCCGTGTGAACGTGAGCGTGAATGAGTGGAGACTTTCTATTGCGTACTCAAAGGAAAAGAATTCCAAATCAATTCTTTTGTGCGTTCACGCACATCTGTCAAATGACTTCAACTCTCCAAAAAATGTAAAAAAAATCACAGTTTGGCGTGGTAATTGCCTAGTTTCAACACTCACTTGCGAAGGGTTTGTGTCACTTTGCGTTCGCACACAATTCACTGTGAGATAGTAAAATAAGCATTTCAAAGCATATTTAACACTTTCACTTAAGTTTAAATGCAGTAATATCAAAGATATTTTAGTTGTTTATCCACTTACGGATGATTTTTTTTTGGAAAAGTGGAGTAATATCTATTAATAATATTATATTACACAAAAGAAAAATGTTCACGCTCACCCACGTTTACGCTCAAAAATAAGTGTATATAGGGCTTTAGAAATTTGCCCCTCACTTTGAAAAATGAAAATGATCAAGAGTAGAATATATTAGGAGGTTCAAACCAAAACGCAATAAGTTACGCATAAAAAGTTCGTTAATAAATGAGAAAATATGATTACCGGGAAAGGGATAGATATCTTCAAAAAACATTTATGACATTATACCAATTATCTTATATATATGTGCAATGTTCAAAAGTTTTTCGCCTTTTTTGCAATAAACACAATTCTAAGGTATACAAAATTGTATATGTGTCGATAGGTCTCCCCAAGCTGTGTGTGCCTCAATAAACCAAAAATTAAAAAAAATTTATTATAATATGAAAAAATTAATAAGAAAGTCACACCACTACAAATGCTAAACACGTATTCACTTTATATAGCCGCTGTTCTGTGTGTAGGTATGACCACTTGCATTGGTGTTTTTGTAGGAGAGGCTGGGTGTGAGCACAAGATTTGCTTTGTTGGTTAAGGGAGCAAAAACAAACACAAGCAACATATACCTGATTGATCACCATTGTACACCTTATATAGTAGCGCAACTCGCAAAATACACACTAATACACACGCACAGCATATTGCCCATAAGCACAGAAAAATATATTTTGAAACGTTTGGTAAATAATTAGGGTCAAACTTTAGAATAATGTACCACGATTTGGACAAAATTTATTTTAGGGAATGGTAAAGGGGGTCGTATGTATAAAAACTGTGAAGGCAGAAACTGCCGGACATTGATAGTATAATTTTTATATTTAATTATAGCTCAAGTTAATACTCATTTAGCAAAAAAGTTGATCTGCTACTGGTAGTTTACCACTAAATCGAAAATTAATTGATTGATTAATTGATATTAAGTTTTCAAAAAGTGAGAATTGACGTTGAAGGTTTCATCTCAAATGCGTTTGATATCAAACAAAATGGCTTATTGGGCTTCATACTTTTCCTTCATTCCATTTCATTTGGAGTCACTCAGCCAGTGCCTTCCACTCAAATTCGTAAGAAGAAGAAAAGAAGTTGCCAAACTATATAGGGATAAACAATGTTGATCACACATGGAGTGTTTACAAAAATAATGGCATGTGAGTATTCATGTTTAAAAAGAGAAAAATAGTGACAATGTGGAGTGTTTTTGTAATAAAAAAAAAAACAGCTACATTTTTTCTTAAAAAAATATATATAAAGGAAAAAAAGTCGATACAAATTATAAAATAAAGTAAATACATATGTGGCAAATCAGTTCATACGAAAGAAACTCAAATAAAATAAAATATGTAAATAAAATACTGAACTTAATTAAAAAATAATTCAGGAAGAGTATGGAAAAGGAAATGTAAGGTAATGAAAGGAAAAGAAAAATTAAACGAAAGGATAGGTGAGGAAAGGGAAAAGGAATAGAAAGAAATGACAAGGGAAGGACAGGAAGGGAAAGGAAAGAAAGTGATATGAACAGAAAGGAAATGAAAAAAATTAAGGGGAATTGAGGCAAAATATAGGAAAGGAAATGGAGGGAAAGTAAAGGAAGGGAAAGGAAAGGAATAGAAAGAAAAGGAAAGGAAAGGAATAGAAAAAAAGGAAAGGAAAGGAATAGAAAGAAAAGGAAAGGAAAGGAAAACAGAAGACAGGAATAGAGAAGTGAGTAACGGAAAGGAAAGAAAAAGAAAACAAATGACAGAACAGGAATATAATGGAATGGAAAAGAAAGCAATGGAATGAAAAGGAAAGGAATGAAATGGAAGGAAAGCAAAGAAAATCAAAGGAAAGAAAAGAAAAGGAGCGAAAGTAAAGGAAAGGAAAGGAATAGAAAGAATGGGAAAAGAAAAGGAAAAGAAAAGGAAAAGAAAAGGAAAAGAAAAAGAAAGGAAAATAGAAGACAGGAATAGAAAAGTGAGTAACGGAAAGGAAAGAAGGCTAACTACCTTTCATGAATAAGCGTCACGATTTTCACTGTTTGATCCCAGTACAGCCTGTGTGAATTTAACCATTGTGTATCAATAACAAGTGTGAACTCTTCTTTTGACAACACACATTAAAATGTCGGTTTGTTTACATCCTGCACATATTAAAATGTCGCCAGCACCGAATAACGGAAAAGCAATGGCGTGTTGTTTAACATCTTGCACACATCAACATGGCGGTCTCCTATCTTTTACCTATTATTAGAAAGAGATGGGAAGATGGAAAGAAGTGAGACAAAAAAGGAAATTAAAAACAGGTGACTAAACTCACTTTGAAGTTTTCACGACTATGTCTATGATATCACACTTGTTATTAACCACAATCTCAAACAGGTGTTAAACTCATTTTGGAATTTTGACGTTTATCGTCAAGTGAATTCACTTGGTATTTATGCACAATGAATTTAACTTAAGCTCATACCGAAATTATCGGAACTATCGATTATATGGAGGCGATGTGTTATATTGGTCCAATCTCATTGATTTTTAACACCGACATTCCACATTCTAAAATAGCAATACTTACGAAATTTCACGTCCCTACCTATATAACTACAGGAGTTATCTACCAAAATCCGTTTATTGGAACAATCGATTGTATGGGGACTATGTGAAATATTTATCCCATCTCGATGATTTTCAACATCGATACTTCACATATAAAAATAGCAATACGTCCAAGATTTCAGGTTCCTACGTGTTTAATTGCAGGAGTTATAGCCCAAAAACCGTTTATCGGAATAATCGATTGTATGGAAGCTATGTGAAATATTCATCCCAGCTCGATGATTTTCAACATCGATACTTCACATATAAAAATAGCAATACGTCCAAAATTTCACGTTCCTAGCTCCTTAATTACGGAAGTTATAGCCCAAAATCCGTTTATCGGAACAATCGATTGTATGGGAGCTATATGTAATATCGGTCCGATCCTGCTGGTTCCGACAAATGATTCCTATATTGGAAAATGGTGGCCGCATACAAAATTTCAGCCAAATATCTCAAAAACTGAGGGACTAGTTTGCGTTCGATTTTAAAGGGTGTATATCTTTTTTTCCGTTAAGTTATCGAAAATTGGCGACAATATACCATTGAGTTTTGTTACCTGAAGCTTCTGGTAATTGTATAGCCCTTACCAGCGAAGTGATTTTGAAAAAAGAAATACATTTTTCAAAAAATTTTCACAAGCGGGGGTAAGTGGCCCACACAGGCCACCATTACAATTTTGTACTGCTATGCACCGTACTCATTTTTTTGACTGGCGAGGGTACATAAACGAGTAACTATAGCCCTCTCACTGTCATAATTTGAAGTTTTCAGTTAGAAAGTCAAAAAAATACGGGATCAAGTCGTGAATGTATTTTTGTAAAAAAAAATAAATAATGGAAAAAGGTGGAACTCGAAAACTATTTTCTCTAAGTTTAATAGGCGCGTTTTCCCCTTAGCAAGTGCCAAGATATACATATATCACCACTAGAAACATTTCAGCCGGCAAAAACATCGTTGACTGTAATACCCAAAGCAAAGAGAATATTATATATTCTCTTTGCCCAAAGTACGTTTTGTCATAGGTGGCCACTTCACACAACGAAATGCTAAAAACACTTCACACAACGGACGGCTAAAGCAGAAAGTTGTTTGGATTTATTTCGTTTTGGTGTGAATGCTACTGAAGTTATTGCGTTTTGGTTTGAACGTTTTTGGCTAATCAGAGAATGGGGTTTGTGGAGCCATTTTGATAACGATTTCTGATTAGTCCCAAAGCAAAATACCAGTTTTAAAGCAATTTAAAGTAGCCTTAGGATAGGAAAAGAAGTTATTTATTCGACAAGCAAGATGCTACCTTCGGGTGTGTTCGAGCCGCAATTTTTGCGGCAATGTTAAGGCTGGTTTTCATTAGGTCAAATTTTGACAACTTTTATCGACTTTATCATTACCATCGAACGACCGACGGACTTTATTACATCTGAGCATGGTACATATATTAACTTTACCAAGGCGGACTGGGACAGTTTTCAGACATATCCTTGGCTGCTCTTTCCATTCCTACGGACGTACGCAAAGGCGAACGAGACTTCCGCAACATCATTGACTTGGCCTCTAAACGCTTCATTCCTGCGGGTCGAATATCTCAAATAAGACCAAATTTCCCCGCGGAGGCAGCGGCCATGGCTAAAGAAAGAGATGAAGTGCGAAGTCTCAATCCCGCAGACCCCCGTATAAAGGATCTCAAGGCGGAAATTCGTAGGTTGGTCGATAAACATAAACTGGCCAAATGGAAACAACACCTAGAGCAATGCAACCTCTCTGATGGTGTTGGCAAATTATGGACTACGGTCAAAGCTCTATCTACTCCAACGCAACACAAGGATAAAGTAGATATTACTTTCGGTGACAGGGTGAAGAAGGACCCTAGGGGATGTGCGAACTCCTTCTGTAGACAATTTGTACTACATTCCCCGCCCGATAGAGATAAACGTAGAATCATGCGACAGGCGCGTAAATATAAAAACCAAAATACGCCCATTGTCATCACTGCCTCAGAGGTCAAGGAAGCCATCAGACAGGCTAATCCCTCAAAATCCATCGGCCCCGACGGCATTGCCATGAAGATGCTGAAACATCTAGGCCAGGAGGGACACAAATACTTAGCGGCTCTATTCAGTCTTTCACTGAACACTTTCGTCATTCCTGAAATATGGAAAAAGGCGAGAGTGGTTCCATTACTAAAACCTAGAAAACCGGCAAACATAGGCGATTCATATCGTCCTATATCACTTTTTTCACCGGTAGTGAAGACGCTAGAGTCCATTTTGCTCCCGTATTATACTGCAAATCTGCACTTGTTTAGTCATCAACATGGCCTCCGTAAGCTGCACAGCACCACCACCGCACTCAATGCCATTACAACTCAAATAAATAGCGGCCTAAATCAAAACCAACCAAATCACAGGACTGTGTTAGTGGCACTTGACCTGTCGAAAGCTTTTGACACAGTCAACCATGCCACTCTCATACAAGATCTGTTTGAGACACAGATACCTGATGGTTTAAAGAGATGGACCACTAATTATTTGAATGGACGGCAGGCGTCGGTTAACTTTAGAAACGCAACATCAAAACCTAGACGTATTAGACAGGGGGTGCCACAGGGTGGTGTCCTATCCCCGACACTGTTTAATTTATATCTATCGAAGATGCCCCCCACCACCAGAGGCGTCTCCGTCGTTTCATATGCCGACGACTGTACAATAATGACGACGGGGAAGGGCCCCTATACTGATGAACTCTGTACGAGAATCAATGGTTACCTCTGCGACCTTTCCAGGTTTTTCCCTGAGCGAGATCTGACAATATCTCCGACAAAATCAACGGCGACGCTTTTTACGACATGGACGCACCAGGTGAGAAATGAATTAGACATTTTCGTTGATGGCACTAAGCTACCAACTGTCAGCCACCCAAAGTTATTAGGGATGACACTGGATAATACTTTCTCATTTCCTGGTCATGTGTCTGCAATGGTCTCAAAGTACGTGGTCGCAACAAGATCCTCAAGTCACTTGCCGGCAGTACTTGGGGAAAAGATAAAGAAACGTTGCTGACTACATATAAGGCCATTAGCCGACCAGTCTTTTACTATGCTGCACCCATATGGTCGCCTAATGTACATAACACCAACTGGACGAAGTTACAAGTCTGCCAAAATACTGCCATCAGAACTGCTACGGGATGTCTCCTCATGTCTTCCGAGTCTCACCTCCATCAGGAGGCTAAACTGCTCAATGTAAAAGAGCATGCGGAAATGCTGAGCAGGCAATTCCTTCTGAACTGCCACAAGCCAGCACATCCAAACCGTCATCTTTTGGACATAGATCCGCCCCCGAGAGACGTAAGGAGACATCTCCGTAAGCATTATGATGAGATCCGGCATCATATTACCTTGCCGTTTGATCTGCAGAATCATAAGCGGGCTCTAACCGACATCCACACCGAGTCGGTAGACACTTTTGTCGGATGTCTACCTGTGAATCCCGTTCTGAACAGTCCTCCACCGGATATTGCTGAAGAAGAACGCACCTTACCAATGTAGACAAGAGTGACCTTGGCACAGCTTAGGTCTGGATATAGTGTAAGGTTAAACTCCTACTTATCCAGACTTAGTGATACATTCTTAAATACATGCCCTGCATGTGGTAGGACCCCCCTGATACTCTACATCTCTTCAATTGTTCATCTGAACCTACTCTTCTAACCCCTCTGTCCCTCTGGACAAACCCTGTTGAAACTGCACGTTTCCTTGGACTCCCCTTAGAAGAGCTTGATGAAGATGATCATACACTCTAGACAGGGCAATGCATTGTTAACAACAACGCGGCAAAGCGCGTGGTGTAGGACTCGTGGTGGGGAAGAGACTTCCCTATGTACAGTCACTTCTCAGAGTAGAAAACCCAGGACATCGCCATGGATCTCTGCGCAGTGGAACCACCCGGGGTTTTACCTCGGCCAGGGACTGTCACTTTCAATGTAACCCTGTTTAGTATGTTTTGTCCCATTCCGAAACTATCATCCTCCCCCCATGCAGCAGGGCTGCAAGATATTCTATTGTTACGGGCGGGCGTTGAGCCGAACCTCGGACCAAAAGAATGGATATGCAGTGTATGTTGCAAAAAGATATATATTAAACGGTCGCATTCTGTGCAATGCTTCTCGTGTAAGAGATGGCTCCATAAATCTGGATGTTCAGGGCTTAACCTTAACATCCACAGACCCCGTACTTTCTTTAGTACTTTCGTGGCCCCTTGTTGTTTGCGCCCTCGGGCGTCCCGCGGTAAGCGCCGTTCAAGCGCACCCCTACCGCCACTTTCTAGTAGCAATACTAATAGTAATAATAATAATGTCTTAACGACTAGCAGCACTTCTGCTATACCCGCCACACAAACTCCAGACTGTTGCTCGTGCCTTATGGCGTCAACATCACGCGCAGCAGCTCAACACTCTCGCTCCCACAGGAGCAGTTTAGACATGAGCAACTCCGAGCACCAGTCTCTCTCTGCTTCTATATCACACCCCCTCCCGTTTAAATTCTCACGTGAGTCAGGATCAACATCTTCTTGCACCTGTCTCTACGTGTACTGTTTGTCGGCAAAGCTTATACATGCTCGCGTCATCGGTCAAATGCAATAACTGCTTAGGCCAATGCCACGTACATCTATGCTCTGGGCTCGCTAACAGGAACCTCTGGACGGATGCGTTCATCGCACCATGCTGTAATACACCTCAACCTACGACGCCAGCCTACCCGGTTACACCGGGTCCACAGCTAACTAGGCTGAGGCACAGCCTTGGTCTTAGCCTACCAACACCTGGGCGAACACATCCATCTCTCACGCCTATGGTTAACTCGACATCGACCCCACCGGCGCACTTCCAAATCTTACAGCACAACTGTAACGGATTAACTGGTAAGATCGCAGAGATAACTAATTTGATGACGCAATATGACATAAAACTTGCCGCAGTCCAAGAAACCAAGCTCAGTCCTAGGTCGGAACTCATTACCTATGGCGGATATAACATACACCGGAAAGACCGTCATAGAGTAACAGGAGGTTTGCGAAGTGGTCTAGCGTTCATAACGCACAACTCTGTACAGTATCATCTATTTGATACCGACATCAAAGGAACGGATGATATCTTAGAAGGCCAAGGTATTACCATCCGTATAGGAGATGTCGGTCTCAAGTTGCCCCACCGGTTATCACCCCGACATTAGCTTGCTATTACGAGGAGATAACCGCGTGATCCTGGGCGACTTCAATGCGCACCACGACATGTGGCACTCAAACTTGCCAGCAGACAATAGGGGGCATGTACTTGCAGAACAAATAGATGATACGGCTTTCTGTACATTGAACGGAGACGCCCCAACGAGAGTATCGGGTAACTGCTATAGTTCGCCAGATATTTCTATCGTAAGTGCAGGACTATTGAACAATACCAATTGGCGACCCATACTCACGTTGGCGTCTGACCATCTCCCAATAGTCATTACCATCGAACGACCGACGGACTTTATTACACCTGAGCATGGTACATATATTAACTTTACCAAGGCGGACTGGGACAGTTTTAAGATATATACGGACGAATCCTTGGCTGCTCTTTCCATTCCTACGTTCGTACGCAAAGGCGAACGAGACTTCCGCAACATCATTGACTTGGCCTCTAAACGCTTCATTCCTGCGGGTCGAATATCTCAAATAAGACCAAATTTCCCCGCGGAGGCAGCGGCCATATCTAGAGAAAGAGATGAAGTGCGAAGTCTCAATCCCGCAGACCTCCGTATAAAGGATCTCAACGCGGAAATTCGTAGGTTGGTCGATAAACATAAACTGGCCAAATGGAAACAACACCTAGAGCAATGCAACCTCTCTGATGGTGTTGGCAAATTATGGAATACGGTCAAAGCTCTATCTAATCCAACGCAACACAAGGATAAAGTAGATATTACTTTCGGTGACAGGGTGAAGAAGGACCCTAGGGGATGTGCGAACTCCTTCTGTAGACAATTTGTACTACATTCCCCGCCCGATAGAGATAAACGTAGAATCATGCGACAGGCGCGTAAATATAAAAACCAAAATACGCCCATTGTCATCACTGCCTCAGAGGTCAAGGAAGCCATCAGACAGGCTAATCCCTCAAAATCCATCGGCCCCGACGGCATTGCCATGAAGATGCTGAAACATCTAGGCCAGGAGGGACACAAATACTTAGCGGCTCTATTCAGTCTTTCACTGAACACTTTCGTCATTCCTGAAATATGGAAAAAGGCGAGAGTGGTTCCATTACTAAAACCTAGAAAGCCGGCAAACATAGGCGATTCTTATCGTCCTATATCACTTTTGTCACCGGTAGTTAAGACGCTAGAGTCCATTTTGCTCCCGTATTATACTGCAAATCTGCACCTGGCTAGTCATCAACATGGCTTCCGTAAGCTGCACAGCACCACCACCGCACTCAATGCCATTACAACGCAAATAAATAGCGGCCTAAATCAAAACCAACCAAATCACGGACTGTGTTAGTGGCACTAGACCTGTCGAAAGCTTTTGACACAGTCAACCATGCCACTCTCATACAAGATCTGTTTGAGACACAGATACCTGATGGTTTAAAGAGATGGACCGCTAATTATTTGAATGGACGGCAGGCGTCGGTTAACTTTAGAAACGCAACATCAAAACCTAGACGTATTAGACAAGGGGTGCCACAGGGTGGTGTCCTATCCCCGACACTGTTTAATTTCTATCTATTGAAGATGCCCCCACCACCAGAGGGCGTCTCCGTCGTTTCATATGCCGACGACTGTACAATAATGGCGACGGGGAAGGGCCCCTATACTAATGAACTCTGTACGAGAATCAATGGTTACCTCTGCGACCTTTCCAGGTTTTTCACTGAGCGAGATCTGACAATATCTCCGACAAAATCAACGGCGACGCTGGACGCACCAGGTGAGAAATGAATTAGACATTTTCGTTGATGGCACTAAGCTACCAACTGTCAGCCACCCAAAGTTATTAGGGATGACACTGGATAATACTTTCTCATTTGCTGGTCATGTGTCTGCAATGGTCTCAAAGGTACGTGGTCGCAACAAGATCCTCAAGTCACTTGCCGGCAGTACTTGGGGAAAAGACAAAGAAACGTTGCTGACTACATATAAGGCCATTGGCCGACCAGTCTTTGACTATGCTGCACCCATATGGTCGCCTAATGTACATAACACCAACTGGACGAAGTTACAAGTCTGCCAAAATACTGCCATCAGAACTGCTACGGGATCTCTCCTCATGTCTTCCGAGTCTCACCTCCATCAGGAGGCAAAACTGCTCAATGTAAAAGAGCATGCGGAAATGCTGAGCAGGCAATTCCTTCTGAACTGCCACAAGCCAGCACATCCAAACCGTCATCTTTTGGACATAGATCCGCCCCCGAGAGACATAAGGAGACATCTCCGTAAGCATTATGATGAGATCCGGCATCATATTACCTTGCCGTTTGATCTGCAGAATCATAAGCGGGCTCTAACCGACATCCACACCGAGTCGGTAGACACTTTTGTCGGATCTCTACCTGTGAATCCCGTTCTAAACAGTCCTCCACCGGATATTGCTGAAGAAGAACGCACCTTACCAAGGGAGACAAGAATGACCTTGGCACAGCTTAGGTCTGGATATAGTGTAAAGTTAAACTCCTACTTATCCAGACTTAATGATACAATCTTAAATACATGCCCTGCATGTGGTAGGACTCCCCACGATACTCTACATCTCTTCAATTGTTCATCTGAACCTACTCTTCTAACCCCTCTGGACAAACCCTCTTGAAACTGCACGTTTCCTTGGACTCCCCTTAGAAGAGCTTGATGAAGATCTTCGGAAAGATCATACACTCTAGACAGGGAAATACATTGTTAACAACAACACAACAAGAGACTTCGCCGCCAAGTATTTGCGTTCACTCCTGTGGACGAGCGTCTCGCTGCGATCCGCATCAAGGCGAGGTTTTTCAACATAACATTTATCTGCGCCTATGGGCCGACTGAGGAGACGGACGACGCAGAGGACTCCTTCTACGATAAACTTGAACAGACTTATGATCGCTGCCCCCAGTTGGAAAATTCAGTCTCCACGATATAACATCCCCCAACGGCACTAGGTTGATTGACTTCGCCGCTGCTCGCAATATGGTCATCAGTAGTACCAGGTTCCAAGGGGGTTACTCTGTATTGCGATGCGAAAGAAATTTTTTTCGCATTTGCCTTAGCGACACTCTGTAACTCAACTATCGCAACGAAAATTGACATTTTCGGATTTGTTTTTTCCCTTTTCGCATTCATTTTTTCCCTCTCGAATCGCGTACACTCTGTATCGCGAAAGTGAAATGTCAATTGCTTTGTACATTCGGATTTGTCTTCCTACAACAAAACGCAGTCGAACCGCTATCGCACCGCTAAACAATTTTGAATAAAATTAAATTAATACTTACCTTTCTTATCGAAAAACATGTTTATTTTGGCGTTTATTTCGCAAAATTAATAAAAAAAATATTTTTTTTTTTTGAAAAATATTTTGTTTAACTTTTAAATTTACAAAATAATTACCAAAAATTTGTAAGAAAACTTCAATTAAACTAATAAAATTATGTTTATACGGACGTGATTTTGCATATGCACACGCATGCACACATATTTCAATACACATAAAAGGTATATACATACATATATAGGTACAAATATCTTTTGCAAGTACAAGTGTTTGCAGCATAGCATACAGTTAGGCGCCAAATTAAAAGAAATGGTATGGGTAAAAGCATCCCAGCAGTCAAATTCCGAACTACTCAGGAAACATACTAGTTCATTGACTAACCATTTTGTGGCATATGCATACCAGTTCATTGTTGATTAGTTTTAAAACCAGTCAATGCCAAACTACTCAGGAAGCATTATAGTTAATTGACTATACATTTTGTGGTGTATTCATACTAGTTCACTTCTGATCAACTTTAAACCAGTCAATGTCGAACTACTCAGCAAACAATATAGTTCACTGACTATACTTTTTGTGGTGTATTCATACTAGTTCATTTCTGAACACCTTTAAACCAGTCAATGTCAAACTACTCAGCAAACAATATAGTTCATTGACTATACATTTTGTGGTGTATTTATACTAGTTCATTGCTGATTAGCTTCAAACCAGTCAAAGCCAAACTACTCAGCAAACAATATAGTTCATTGACTATACATTTTGTGGTGTATTCATACTAGTTCATTTCTGATCACCTTTAACCAGTCAATGTCGAACTACTCAGCAAACAATATAGTTCATTGACTATGCATTTTGTGGCATATGCATACCAGTTCATTGTTGATTAGCTTTAAACCATTCAATGCCAAACTACTCAGCGAAAATTCTAGTTCATTGACTATACATTTTGTGGTGTATTCATACTGGTTCATTTCTGATTACCTTTAAGCCAGTCAATGCCAAACTACTCGGCAAACAATGTAGTTCATTGACTGTACATTTTGTGGTGTATTCATACTAGTTCATTTCTGATTAGCTTTAAACCAGTCAATGCCAAACTACTCAGCCACATTATAGTTCTTCGACTAAACATTTTGTGGTGTATTCATACTAGTCAATTTCTGACTACCTTCAAACTAATCAATTCCAAACTACTCAGCAGACACCTAGCTCGTTTACTATGCATTTTATGGATGTTTTTATACTAGTTCTTTGCTGAATACCCTTAAACCAATCAATGCCAATCTAATCAGAGAACATACTAGTATACAACTATAATTTGCTGGGCGAAATCATACTAGTCAGAAAAATCCTGGTTCGTACTAGTATGCAAGTATGTATGTATGAATCTCGGGTTGAAATCATACTACACCTTTTTCAGTTTATATTCAGAAAGTTTTCTGAATATCAATTGTGATTTTCTGAATGTCAATTTTATTTTTCTGAATATAAAATGGAAATTCTGAATATGAATTGTAATTTTCTGAATATAAATTGTTACTTTCTGAATATTAACTGAAAAGGTGTAGTCAGAAAAAATCTATTTTAGAAAAATACTAATTAGAAAAATTCCATTTCATACTACATTATTATTATTTGAAATTTTTGGTTTGCTTCTTTTTTTCTCTTGTAATTCACAGATGCTTTTTCGTGTTTGGGTAAATACAAATATGATGCTGATGTATATATGAGGAGCTTCAAACCAAAACGCAATAAATATATACTGAATTAGTGTACATTTATTGCGTTTTGGTTTGAAGCTCCTCATATGATCTAGAATGTCAACTGCTCATATGATCTAGTATGTCAACTGAAAAAAGGCACTGGTAAAATCAACAATCGTGCTGTTATCCTGAAGTTGACCAAATTGTGGTTGTTTGAACGGTAATTTTTGTTGAAGTAACTGCATTCAGATCTTTTATGATCCCTCTAGATCTTTTATGATCCCATTTTGGCCAGGTTTGTTTGGATGTCCGGCATCCTGTGGATTTCATCATCACGTTCCATTTTAACATTTTTCTAATATAAAAAGTAGAGTTAATTTTTTAAACTTTTCGGTCAAAAGTCCCCCAAATTTTCAAAGATTTTCAAATTAATGACCACTAACTTATAACATACATACTTATATTGAAAAAAAAATTTTTCCATAAATAGCGGAAGTAATATTTATTACTATATATTGGAGAAAATTCTTCATGAACACCGGAGTAAAGTTTTAAAAATTCAGACTTATTTTGCATTTAGGTACATATTTGAGTTTTGTAGTAGCACAATTTTTTTGTGTTGGTGTTTTTATTTGGAAACCGAAACCGGAACGAAACCGAAACCGAAATAAATGTTGAAGAACGAAACCGGAAACGAAACCGGAACTTTATTTTAATCGGTTTCATACCTTGAAAAAAATAAAAGCAGCACACTATAAGTTGGAAGGGAAGTTCGGCAAAAGTCTCGTTAGAGGTTATGACAACCTGTTGGCATATAACCGCCATTTTTTTTACGTTGCGGCATAAACTTGAGTATATTGACAACAACAATATAAATTAACTCTAACAATGCTCCTTTAACTCGAGTGTATGGCCCAGCATGAAAGCAGTCTTACTTTGACTCTTTTTGATGTAAAAATAAGACTTACTTTTATCTATATATACATATGTGGGACCTGAACTCCACAGCGGACGACTAACTTAACCATAAGTGACCTTAATTTACCTAACCTAAAAATACAACTCCAAAGCCCCAATAACATAAAACGCTTCGCTTTACGTTTAAAAAACTTTGTATGAAAGTGGATCCCACAAAGTTGAATGCAATTGGGCCTTCACTTATATAATAAAACTTGACGAACGCGGAATTTGAAAGGAGCTATTGCAAGTTGAATTCAATAATTAAATTAACACCCCTATTGCGAGTGTCTATTGAGAATAGATAATCGACTATTAAGCGATTATCGATTATCGTGCTATTGCGAGTGTCTATTGATCGCTCATTTTTCGACTGTGAATACTCTTTTGATCGATCGTTTATCTACAGCCATTTTCTAGTCGGTGAAGCGTTCAAGTGATAGACGAAAAGTGAAAAAATGGAACAAAAGTAAAAAAATAAATAAATACGGAATACGGATTTTGCACACTGTAAACATAAATAGTAAAAAAATGTGTATTTTAATTGCAGATCGAAAATTGTGAGCAACAAACGCCAAATAGCAAGATTGGTGCAGCTAATGAAGGAAAATCCCGATTTGGGAAAAGGCATATGTGATATATATGCGATTATAATACAAATGCTGAAGCTCCTTTTTTGGAGCAACAATTTTGACGTGCGTCCCGTCTATGCAACCTATTACACCTGGAATTCTGCATTTCTCAAAAAAATAAAGTTTTGCTTGACGCTTTTCTTCCTCTGTGTATTCAATTGACACCCAATTTCTGCAAGTGTGTTCTTCCAAAGCTTGGAATACTTCAGATAAAACTAAGGATACTGTAGATTGGCCGAGTCCTATATTACAGTCATTGCCCACACTTAGCTGGTATGATCCCTGAGCACAAAATCGTAAAGTTGCTGCCAGCTTTAAAATTGTTGGGACCGCTGTGTTCCTTACACCAGGTTGTAATTTGGCATCTAGCATGGCCAGCAAATCCACAAATGCAGCTTTCGGTAAACGAAAATTTTTTAAAAACCTAAATAAATGACAGTTTAGTGCATTTTTACCAAATGAAATCAGATTGCAAACATTTGTTCTTCCATTTCCAGAGGATTGGATGAATCCCTCAATTTGCGTCTGTCCCTTGCCGCCTCTATTAACCTTGTTCGCGCATCTTCATCTTCGTCACTATCACTTAACCACAGCTCAAGACAATCCATTTAGGATATTTACTACAAAATCACTAATTTATGTATTGTAAAGATATTTTATTATTTGCGTTTTACTTTCTTTATTATTAAATTTTATTATTTCAATTTTATTAAACACTGCAAAAATGTAAACAAACAGTGAACAGCTGATTACAATTCAGCGAGTTTTCTTATTTCTCGCCATATTGTAGCCAGTTATTCACAATGGTACACATTTTATTCGATCAAGTTACATGGTACGAAAATAAAAGACAATCGCACGGTCGAAAAATACAAAAAGCAACATAATTTAAAAAATTTAGAAAAAAAACTTGTGTTAAGTTTACCGAGAATCGAACTCAGAGCCTTTAGCTCATTTTTGGCTGTGTATGAACTAGTATATCAGCTGGTATAAAACTGATGCAGAAGCTGACTAGTATACCAATTGGTATGATGCTGATGCAGAAGAGGACAATTGCTTTTCTTTTCTCTTGTGACTGCTTCTTTTTTACCTTGTAATTCACAGATGCTTTTTCGTGTTTGGGTAAATACAAATAGTCGCAGCTTTCTAAAGAATAAACTGGTATATTGCTGATGTAGAGGCTGACTATATAACTGGTGCATAGACCGACTAGTATACCAACTGGAATGAATGTCAAATTCGTGGACTAGTATGATTCTGATGCATATATGAACTAGTATGTCAACTGGTAAGATTTTGATGCATATATGAACTAGTATATCAAATGGTATATTTCTGATGCAAATTTGAACTAGTATCTCAACTGATATGATTATGATGCATAAATGAACTGGTATGATTCTGATGCATAAATGAACTACTATGTCAACTGGTATTATTCTGACGCATATATGAACTAGTATGACAACTGGTATGATTCTGACGCATATATGAACTAGTATGACAACTGGTATGATTCTGATGCATATAAGCAGTAGTCTGTCAACAGGTATGATTCTGATGCATATATGAACTAGTCTGTCAACTGGTATGATTCTGATGCATATATGAACTAGTCTGTCAACTGGTTGTTGTTGTTGTAACGAAGTGTAGCCCTGCCCAGCGTGTACTTTTCCTTAACCTAAATTGTCATCAATTTCTTCTAACGGGAGTCCTAGGAAACTTGCAGTTTCGACAGGGTTGGACCAGAGGGAGATGGTGTTAGAAGAGTGGGCTCCGAAGAGCAGGTAAATAAATGGTTGGTATTATGGGGTGACGAGCCGCATGCCGGACATTCATTCGGCACGTCAGGGTCTAGTCTGGATATGTAGGAGTTTAACCTGCTACAGTATCCAGAGCGTAATTGAGCCAGAGTGACCCTTGTCTCTCGAGGAAGATGACGCTCCTCAGCCGCAACGCGAGGTGGTTTGGCGTGCAAAACGGCGTTCAGTGGACAGAGCGAGACATAGGACGCAACGGACGTGTCATGGATGTGCTTCAGGGCCTGCGTATGAACCTTTGGATTAAACGGCGAAAGTGTGAGGTGCCGGATCTCATCAAAATGCTCACGTAGATGTGCCCTTACGGTCCTAGGAGGTGGCTCATACTCAAGCAGTAGTCTGTTGGGATGTTGTGGTTTGCAACAGTTCAACAGGTACTGCTTGTTTAGCATTTCATTGTGCTCCAAAACTGGGAGCATTTCCACCTCATGATGTAAATGATGTTTTGGAGACATAAGGACGCATCCCGTGGCGGTTCTGAGTGCGGTGTTTTGGCAGGCCTGCAGTCTTTTCCAATGAACCTCAGCAAGCCCCGGCGACCATATCGGCGACGCGTAATTCAGGATCGGCCGACCAATTGCTTTATAGGTTGCCAGCAACGTTTCTTTGTCTTTACCCCAAGTGCTGCCGGCTAGCGACTTAAGAATTTTGTTGCGGCTTTGTAGCTTAGAGACAATTGCGGTTGAATGAGCAGCGAATTTGTGCATGGGGTCGAAAGTTACCCCTAAGATTTTGGGGTGAGAGACAGTAGGTAATTTTTGATCGCCTACGTAGATTTCTAACTCCATGCCAACTTGCGCCGTCCAGGTCGTGAATAGTGTCGCCGAGGACTTCGTTGGCGACAATGTTAGGCTCCGGGCTGTGAAAAACTCAACAAGAGAGGGGATATAACCATTGATCCTGGAGCATAGCTCATCAACGGAAGTGCCAGATGCCAGGATCGTACAATCGTCTGCGTAAGAAACAATCGAGACTCCATCTGGTGGGGAAGGAAGCCTCGAAATATAAAGATTAAACAGAAGCGGGGAAAGGACACCACCCTGCGGTACCCCTTGTTTAATCTTTCTCGGTTTTGATTTTTTGTTTCTGAAAACTACAGACGATTGACGACCACTCAGATAATTGGCGGACCAACGCTTAAGACAGGGGGGAGCGATGAATCTTCCAAATCGGATACCAGTTGTCCATGATTTACTGTGTCAAGAGCTTGAGACAGGTCAAGAGCAACTAGAACCGTCCTGTGATGAGGGCTTTTCTGGTTGAGTCCGTCAGTTATCTGAGTGTTAATGGCATTTAGAGCAGATGTTGTGCTCCGTATTTTTCTAAAGCCATGTTGGTGCTCGGCTAACCTCAACTTTGATGTGTAAAGAGGAAGTAATACCGCCTCCAATGTCTTCACTACTGGCGAGAGGAGCGATAAGACTCCCCTACGTTAGCTGGCTTGCCAGGCTTTAGTAGTGGGACCACGACTGCCTGTTTCCATTTTTCAGGTATGACAGAAGTGGCCAGGGACAAATTGAAGACGGTAGTGAGGTATTTTACTCCCTTTTCGCCGATGTGTTTTAAATGCACCATGGCTATGTCGTCAGGGCCCATGGCTTTAGAGTTTTTGGCTTTCCTGATGGCCACTCGAACCTCTGTAGCGGTGATGGAAACGGGGGCATTGTTTTTGTGTTTATGCGCACACCTGAAGATCCTACGTCTGTCCCTGTCCTGTGCAGGGTGTGGTACAAACTGTCGGCAAAAGGCCGTTGCACTTTTCTTCGGGTCGCTAAACGTCTTATCACCAAAGGTGATGTCTACGTTTTTTGGTGGGCCCGTCGAATTTGACAGGGATTTGACTGTGGACCATAATTTTCCAACACCGGTAGAGAGGTTACAAGACCTCAGATGCTCCTCCCATTTGGCATGTTTGTGTTCATCTACCAACCGTCTGATTTCCGCGTTGAGACCACTGATCTGTGGGTCTGCGGGATCGATGCTACGTATATGGTCACGTTCATTGGCCAGGGCTGCAGCTTCAGTTGGGAAGTTTGGCCGTATATTTTGTATTCTCCCAGCTGGTATAAAAAGGGCTGCAGCTCTATTTATGACCTTACGTATTTCCTTTTCACCTTGGCGTACGTCAGTCGGTATGGGAAGAGCACCAAAGGAGCTCTCAGTAAACTCAGTAAAGCCAACCCAGTCAGCCCTCCTGAAGTTTACGTAGGATCTCTTCTCAGAGGTTGTGAAATCCGGGGCACGATCAACGGACAGGATGATTGGCAGGTGATCTGATGCCAAAGCCACCATTGGGCGCCAGTTTATGCAGTTTATTAGACCCGGACTAACAATTGTTATGTCCGGGGAGCTACTGCAATTTACTGCCATCCTCGTGGGGGCGTCCGTGTTCACCGCGCAGAATGTGGAAGCGTCAATTTGCTCGGCTATTTCCCGTCCTCTGCCGTCAGCAGAATGGCGTGAATGCCACATGTCATGGTGTGCATTAAAATCGCCCATAATGACACGGTTATCGCCCCGTAGGAAATCGCTTAAATCAGGGCGATAACTTCTGGGACAACAGGTGACGGGAGGTATGTAGATGTTTATCAGCTCGAGATCAACACCTCCAGCTGAAATGACAATACCCTGTCGCTCTAGGGGTATGTCCTCTTGGTCGGTGTTGAAAGCAAATTCCCTATACCGCACGGTTTGGTGGATGATGAACGCAAGACCACCCCCACCGTCCGTACGATCATGCCGGAGAATGTGGTAGCCACCACTCGCTCTGAGATCCGAGTGGGTGCCAAGTTTAGTCTCCTGGATTGCAGCAATTTTGATGGAGTTTTGCTGCATAAACTTGGTGATCTCCACAATCTTGCCAGTTATACCATTGCAGTTTAATTGCATTATTTTGAAATGCGGGGGAGAGGCAATGGTCACTCTGGGAGTCAGGGACTGGTGCGCTCGCCGTGGAGGTAATATGCTAGTCCGTGATCGTCGTCGCAGTCCTGAAGGCGACAAATTCCGCTCGTTGGGAGACGAGGTAGAATTTGTCGGCAATGTGGGCTGCACAGCTCGACAACACGGCGCAACATACGCATCAGTCCATAGATTTCTGTTTGCGAGCCCTGAGCATATGCGCAGGTGACATTGGCCAAGGCAGGTATTGCACTTGACCGATGGTACTCTGGACGCATATATTCTGTGCCGACAAACAGTGCACATAGTGTGAGGGACCAGGAGCTGATGGCCTTGATTCACACTTGTGCCGGTACCGGAAGAAGTAGAGGGGAGGAGAATATTTTGGGGCGGGGGTTGTAGCTCAGCAGTGCTCACTACATCTGTAGATGTGCTACGTAGGGAGTAGCTATGAGCTGCTGTGTGAGGTGTTAGCGCGCGAGCTACAACTGGGAACACACAATGCTTGCTGAGCAATATATATATTGCGAGGGGGAGGCGATAGTGCTACGCCGGAGCGTCGCGAGCCACGAGACGTTCTAGGACGTGAACAGCAAGGCGCCACGAAGGTTTTAAAAAAACTAAGAGGCCGGTGTGTTTTTGGATCTAGTCCGGAGCAACTAGACTTGTGAAGCCAACCTTTACTAGATGTGCATTGCACCGAATGCGAACATCTGGTATAAATTTTCTTCCGGCACACACAGCAGAACCATTCTGTTGGACCAGGGTTTAGCTCAATGCCAGACCGGAACAAGAGAATAGGGAGCAGCCCTGCTGCAAGGAACTGCTCCAGGGATGACAAATTTAGGGGGAGGAATCGTGACACGTTAGACAGGGTCACTTCGGGTGTACTGCTCTTGGCCAGGCTGTAATATAAAAAAAAAATACAGCCTGGGTCGTTTCGGTACGAAGGGTACTGCGCAAGCACATGTACCTTTCTCGCAGAACTGGCAGTACGTAGAAACGAATGATTCTGGTATGATTGGTATGATATGATGATGGTATGATTCTGAGGCATATTTGAACTAGTCTTTCAACTGGTATGATTCTGATGTATATATGAACTAGTCTGCCAACTGGTATGATTCTGATGTACATATATATGAACTATTCTTTCAACTGGTACGATCCTGACGTATATACGAACTAGTATCTTAAATGGTATGATACTGATGTTTATAATAACAAGTATATCAACTGGTATATTCCTGATGCAGAGGCTGACTAGTCAGCCAATTGGTATGGTGCTGATGCAGAGAAGGACAATTGCCATCTCGTAGGACATCGCCGTGTTAAAAATACCAGTTGCTAATATGGAAAAATTACAGAACTCGAACTAGTTGAGGCCGTCTGGCTGACTGGTATTTGATTAGTATAAAACTAGTTAAGTTGACTGCAGGGATAGGACAAGAGCCTTCACTTGAAGTATGCAGTGAAAATTGTCAACTTGCGGTTAGGTTTACAACAGTGATGCCAACCCAAGCAAGAAAATAACCAAAGGCCGCAGAACGCAGCACTGTTAGCAATGCTATAGCAATACAGAGTACCATTTGCTTATCGCATCGCATTTCACTTTCGAATCGCATTGAATTTCGAATCGCAATACAGAGTGACCCCCCTGGTGTATAGGTTTGATGAATCTCCCTTATTTATCGTGCGAAAACAGTTTTGTCTTTATATCAAAAATTCATTTATTTTGTCATTTTTAACCTATTTTTTTTTTTTTTTTTTTGGTATAACCAAAGAAAAGTTTAATTCATGTAACAAAATGAAATTGTTGGAAAGAGTCGCAACGGTAAATAGGAAATTAGGTTAATTCAAATTAAAATGTACATATTTAGCGGGTATGTACAATGCCGCAGGAATGGATGTTCTCCAAGCAATAATTGTTTTAAGTGTTAAAATGCCGTTTTTAATCCCAAGCTTCGTCGTCTTCCAAAGGAGTAGGCCCTGCTGAGGCAATGAAATTGTCATCGGCCTGAAAATAAAAATACATATAAGAAATAGAATTTAGATCATTTTATACAAATGTACTTAAAAATGTATTTTAACGGTATCTAGTCGAATGAGTGCTACTCAGTCTTATAAGACCAAATAATTTTCATGATATACTACATACAGCAGAGAGTCACAACAAGGACTGAGTAGGCAAGTCCTCTCTCGAAGGGGGAGACCTCGACTCCCACCGTGTTTCCAATTGGCGTCAGTTGTCGCTAGAGGGGAATAACCGGCGTACCGTCCAAAATCGACTGGGCGGTTAAGCGTCAATAAATTATGATTATGATAGTACATTAGAGCGTATCACGGTGTATGGAGGCAAAAAAAGTTGAAAATGTTCCCCCCCCAGTTTGAACACTTACCTTATGAGGTTTTAAAAAAAAATTTTTTTAATTTGTTTGTCACCCTGTAAAAACAGCGAAATTTGTTTTTTTCTATAATTTCTATATTTCTCGTTCGATTTTCAAAAGTAATACATTTTTTAGAAAGGTATTCACCAAGGCAAGATTTCATCCATAGAAACATTTAGCCCTTCATGCCAAGTTCAGTTTTTATTCTATTTTTACTAAAACCAACATCCTGTATTTGAAAAAAAAAAAAATTTTTTTCCGGAAAACTAAGAAAAAAGATTATTACCTGCATGTAATGAGGAAATAAATGTAATGCACTTATGCTCAATCTTTCCTTGACTCCAATTTGCTGTAACGTTCTCGGCTACTTAGTTTAGCGATTATATATATATTTAAATAATGTTAATAAGAGACTTTTATGAAATAAATAATGACACGTGAATAACATTTAAGTAGACACTTGCTTCACCACTACTATTTTTTTTTAATACAGGGTGTTGGTTTTAGTATAAATGAAATAAAAACTGAACTTGGCATGAAGGGCTAAAAGTTTCTATTGATGAAATATTGCCTTGGTGAATACCTTTCTAAAAATGTATCACTTTTGAAAATCGAACTAGAAATATAGAAGTTATAGAAAAAAAAAAACAAATTTCGCTGTTTTTACAGGGTGACAAAAAAATTAAAACATTTTTTTTTGAAAACCTCATAAGGTAAGTGTTCAAACTGGGGGGGAACATTTTCAACTTTTTTTGGTGATACGCTCTATAGTACATACATACTAGGGTGATTCAAATAAAAAAAATTTGTTTCGGTCTTACCCCCCTTTTTGTATGTGTAAAAATGGCATTTTTTTTTCAAAGCACATTTTCTTTAAATTTTTGAAATTTCTTTCAAAATCTTTGAAACTTTGGTGGACTTTTGACCGTTTGTGAATAATTTTTCTTAAATTATTCTATGTTTTTATTATTAGTGAACAAGATGGAAAAGTAACAACAATTACAAGCTACCATGATTACGTAATTTCGGCCTTGCTCAAGGGCACTTATCAAATGGCTTTGTGTTTAGAAATTTTTCATCACCTTTTGTTGGTCATCGAACCAAGAACCAAGGGGATTAGGAATTTCTAAGCCCGCAGTGTGTACCTCTTACACCAAGCTGCGTTGAGATTATTGCTAGCTTATATCCATCATGTTCACTTAGTATGTATTCATTTTATTTTGTTTGTTTGTTTTATACTACCTTATCGACAACTAGAGCGACATCAATCGATCGCCATTTATACTAGCAGTGTCAAGGATTTTAGTGCACCCCGTGATCATTTTACTGACAGCTGCAGCTTATTTTCACAGGGTGGCTTTTTTCGCTGTTGTCCTGCGATTAATATGTATGTATGTTATGAGTTTGTGGTCATTAATTTGAGAATCTTTGAAACTTTGGTGGACTTTTGACCGTTTGTGAATAATTTTTCTTAAATTATTCTATGTTTTTATTATTAGTGAACAAGATGGAAAAGTAACAACAATTACAAGCTACCATGATTACGTAATTTCGGCCTTGCTCAAGGGCACTTATCAAATGGCTTTGTGTTAGGAAATTTTTCATCACCTTTTGTTGGTCATCGAACCAAGAACCAAGGGGATTAGGAATTTCTAAGCCCGCAGTGTGTACCTCTTACACCAAGCTGCGTTGAGATTATTGCTAGCTTATATCCATCATGTTCACTTAGTATGTATTCATTTTATTTTGTTTGTTTGTTTTTATACTACCTTATCGACAACTAGAGCGACATCAATCGATCGCCATTTATACTAGCAGTGTCAAGGATTTTAGTGCACCCCGTGATCATTTTACTGACAGCTGCAGCTTATTTTCACAGGGTGGCTTTTTTCGCTGTGTCCTGCGATTAATATGTATGTATGTTATGAGTTTGTGGTCATTAATTTGAGAATCTTTGAAACTTTGGTGGACTTTTGACCGTTTGTGAATAATTTTTCTTAAATTATTCTATGTTTTTATTATTAGTGAACAAGATGGAAAAGTAACAACAATTACAAGCTACCATGATTACGTAATTTCGGCCTTGCTCAAGGGCACTTATCAAATGGCTTTGTGTTTAGAAATTTTTCATCACCTTTTGTTGGTCATCGAACCAAGAACCAAGGGGATTAGGAATTTCTAAGCCCGCCGTGTGTACCTCTTACACCAAGCTGCGTTGAGATTATTGCTAGCTTATATCCATCATGTTCACTTAGTATGTATTCATTTTATTTTGTTTGTTTGTTTTTATACTACCTTAT
>CAXKVI010000003.1:88271265-88526758 GCA_964058755.1 Campiglossa producta | reverse complement strand
GCTTAGAAATTCCTAATCCCCTTGGTTCTTGGTTCGATGACCAACAAAAGGTGATGAAAAATTTCTAAACACAAAGCCATTTGATAAGTGCCCTTGAGCAAGGCCGAAATTACGTAATCATGGTAGCTTGTAATTGTTGTTACTTTTCCATCTTGTTCACTAATAATAAAAACATAGAATAATTTAAGAAAAATTATTCACAAACGGTCAAAAGTCCACCAAAGTTTCAAAGATTCTCAAATTAATGACCACAAACTCATAACATACATACATATTAATCGCAGGACACAGCGAAAAAAGCCACCCTGTGAAAATAAGCTGCAGCTGTCAGTAAAATGATCACGGGGTGCACTAAAATCCTTGACACTGCTAGTATAAATGGCGATCGATTGATGTCGCTCTAGTTGTCGATAAGGTAGTATAAAAACAAACAAACAAAATAAAATGAATACATACTAAGTGAACATGATGGATATAAGCTAGCAATAATCTCAACGCAGCTTGGTGTAAGAGGTACACACTGCGGGCTTAGAAATTCCTAATCCCCTTGGTTCTTGGTTCGATGACCAACAAAAGGTGATGAAAAATTTCTAAACACAAAGCCATTTGATAAGTGCCCTTGAGCAAGGCCGAAATTACGTAATCATGGTAGCTTGTAATTGTTGTTACTTTTCCATCTTGTTCACTAATAATAAAAACATAGAATAATTTAAGAAAAATTATTCACAAACGGTCAAAAGTCCACCAAAGTTTCAAAGATTCTCAAATTAATGACCACAAACTCATAACATACATACATATTAATCGCAGGACACAGCGAAAAAAGCCACCCTGTGAAAATAAGCTGCAGCTGTCAGTAAAATGATCACGGGGTGCACTAAAATCCTTGACACTGCTAGTATAAATGGCGATCGATTGATGTCGCTCTAGTTGTCGATAAGGTAGTATAAAAACAAACAAACAAAATAAAATGAATACATACTAAGTGAACATGATGGATATAAGCTAGCAATAATCTCAACGCAGCTTGGTGTAAGAGGTACACACTGCGGGCTTAGAAATTCCTAATCCCCTTGGTTCTTGGTTCGATGACCAACAAAAGGTGATGAAAAATTTCTAAACACAAAGCCATTTGATAAGTGCCCTTGAGCAAGGCCGAAATTACGTAATCATGGTAGCTTGTAATTGTTGTTACTTTTCCATCTTGTTCACTAATAATAAAAACATGGAAAAATTAAAAAAAATTATTCACAAACGGTCAAAAGTCCACCAAAGTTTCAAAGATTCTCAAATTAATGACCACAAACTCATAACATACATACATTTCTTTCAAAATATTTTTAAATACTCTTAAAGTTGAAGCTTTGAAGTTTCCAAAATGGCATGCCATGTGCGAATATCTTAACTATTAAAATAATTACAGCCATTTAAAATTTACTAGATTTTATACGTGTTAATGTGCATGTGTGTGCAATAGTACAAAACTTTGTCATTTTCAAATGGCTGTAATTATCTTAAAAGTTAAGATAATCGCATATGGCTTACCATTTTGGGAGCTTTAAAGTTCAACTTGAAGAGTATGTAAAAATATTTTTAAAAAAGTTTCAAAAATTAAAAGAAAGTTCACTTTGAAAACAAAAAAAATGCCATTTTCCCCATACAAAATGTATGGGAAAGGGCGAAAAAAATAGCCACCCCTAAGGGTTAAGTTAGAGCGCAAACGCACATATCAAACAAATAAAAACTACCATGGGACATATTAAAGAAAAATTAGAAGAAGAATTAAAGAAATATTAGATAGCCAGAAAATATATTTTAAAACTATGACGACTATCACAGAAACCAACTTAAATAAAAAATTAAAAAATCAAATAAGCAAAAATTTTGAAAAATTTGGACGGAGAGCCAATGAAGACTGGTTCATAAACAAAACCAACTTAGATGTACCACAAGATTGTCGCTGGGTATTATCGTTAGGGAAAAAGTTCGATAGATACATTTTCACCCATACATATTATCGCAGTTCTGAAACAGAGCATCCAGACAATGAAGGAATAGAGAGAGAAAAAGATACTGCGAGATGCAAGATCGCTACAAAAATTAACACTTTTGAAAATAAAATTAAGAATGGACCGAAGAAAAAAATCATATTGAAGATGTTTGAGAACACTAAGAAATTTATAACTCAACACAAGGACTCGATCATCATCACAAATTTAGAAAAGGGCAACAAAACAGTTATGATGTATAAGACAGACTATCAACAGAAGATGAACAACTTACTAAATGACAAAAACACCTACAAAACAACAAGAGCGGACCCACCCTGCAAAAATCGTTGGATTATGTGTTCAAATTTTTTGATATTGGAGTACTCCAATAGTAGTCCTTTGTATACATCATCGGACCACCTTCAGCTTTTTGAAAGCCGATCATCGCTCGTGCCATATCGACGAAAATCACGACACTATCGCACTGACAGTATATACTCCAGGAACTAACAGCATTGGAGTACATTGCAATGTACTCTGACAGTAGGTAGTCCATGGAGTAGCAGAAATAAAGCGAAGGCTGGAGTAGGTGGTCCAGTCCTAGGACATCGCAATGTTAATTGGAGCACAATTTTTATATGAAAGAGGATTACATTTGGAGTACTCTGATGATCCAATTGGAGTACTCTTTGGATAGGTAATAGAGTACTCTCGATTTTTGCAGGGCAACACAACAACTACTCAGGAAAAACAGCATCATCGTCAATGACATCTACAAACAAAAAAACATTGATCTGAGACAAAAAACCGAACTCACTTGAACAGCAGCTACAGCACCGAGACTCTATGGACTACCCAAAATACACAAAGATAATACACCTCTACGTCCAATCTCTAAATGTCCCTTGCTACAAACTGTCGAAATATATAAGTCATATACTGAAGAAACACGAAGTTCAAAACTCCCTACAAGTGAAAGAAAAACTTGAAAAAATGCAGATTAACGATGAAGTTCTCACATCCTTTGATGTAGTGTCCTTATTTACCAACATACCAACGCATTTAGCCATCTCGAACACAATTCAAATCAATGTTAGATTTTTTTCTGCGAGATAATAATTATTTTCTTTATGATGGCACTATCAAGCAACAGATCCTTGGTATGCCAATGGGAAATCCCCTTTCCCCCACTGTGGCAGATATTGTACTATATAAAATTTTTGACGACAGCTTAGCTGAACTGCAATCAAAGGACATATATATTAAATATATAGATAAATATGTAGATGATATATTAGCCATAGTTAAGGCCAAGGACGTGGAAGAAATTTTGAAAACCTTAAATACCGAACATAAGAAAATCCAATTCACTACAGAAAAAGATAAAAAATTGGCGTTCTAGATATTGAAATAATACGAGAAAATACGAATTTAAAAACGAATTGGTACTCGAAATCGATTGCATCTTCTAGAATGATCAACTACCACTCAAATCACCCATGGTTCCAGAAAAAGAATACGGCAGTGAACCTAATTAGAAAAGTTTTTACACTTAGTGAACAAGAGTTCAGAAATGGTAACAGGCAGCAAATCAAAAACATACTTTATAATAATGGGTACCCTAATGCTGTCACGGAGATGCTTATAACAATAGCAACAAACCAAATAAATCATCCGAACAAAAATGCACAAACAAATAATGAACCTGAAAACAAAATATACACGGGAGTCACATACATACCAGGTTCAACGGACAACAAAACTTTAAACAAAATCATAAACAACAACAATGTCAACTTTGCACACCGACCACACTGTACACTCAACAAAATATTTACAAAAACAGAAAATGCAATGGAAAGTTTGGAGACGAATGTAACAAGGTGTACGTGGGTACCACTAAGCGCCAATCGGGCATAAGAATAAATGAGCACAAAGCAGACGCGCGAAAAAAACTAAGATACCACTGCACTTGCCCAACATCTCAGCAACAACAACCATACAGCTGACTTTACAAATGTCAGAATATTAGATGTAGAAAAACGGACAAAAACAACATTGACACTTGAGAATACAAGAAAGAATAAAAGATGCAATAAACTACAAAGAAGATGTGGATAATATAAACAGCGCCATAACAAAACAAACAAGTGGACGAAATGGATGCTGAAATTTTTTATATGTTGAAAAAAATATGTGTTGTTTTGTAAAACGTTTAAAATGTTGATGTTAATGTTTTACTTTAATTGTTAAATGTAAAGTAAGTTTAATATTTGTTTAAATTTGTTAATGCACTTATCGTTATATGTTTTTTGTAAAAATAAAGGCAGTCTCCCTGAAGAAGATGCAAAATGCATCGAAGCTGGTAGGAGGAAAAAGGAAATAACATAATTTTTCGCTTCTTATTAACGGCCAAAAAATCTCCATAGGAAACCCAATAAATTTAAAAGTTTGCACAAAGTTCATAGTAGTTAATTTAACTTTAAATAAAATGCATCAAAATTTGAAACTTTTTTGTAGCCCATTAAATTTTACTCTAACAATGTGCAAGTTAAAAATCGCTAAAAAATTTCCCTGAATTTTCAGAATTTTTTTTGTCAAGGGTGTTGGGTATTTTCTTCCATACAACGCATGAACTAAATTTGTGCATTGAATGGGCTACAAAACTTCATACTCTAAAATTTTCTGAAAATTCTGACAAAAAAGTTTCAAATTTTGATGTATTTTATTTAAAGTTAAATTAATTACTATGAACTTTGTGCAAACTTTTAAATTTATTTTTTAGTGAATGGGCTACAAAACTGCATACTCAAAAATTTTCTGAAAATTCTGACAAAACGGTTTCAAATCATCATATATATAATTTCTGTAAGGTATTTTTGTGTTTGCTCCTAATTTTCTGCTCTCATTTGAAACCAATATTGATAAATAAGGTATCGTTTTAAAGGTGGGGGTTAGCTCTACATGCGAAACCATATATTAAATAGCGGATTGCTTTTGTCTAAGCGTATTTTATAAAAATTAATTTGTTTAAATAAACCATTGTGAATTCACAAAAAAACCAATTTGTACTGCAACGCTATTGTGACTGACATTCATCAGACTTCAGAGCGGTGTTGCCAGAATCGGGGATATCGCCCTTTTTCGGGGATTTCCGTCTGCCAATGTAATTTCGAAATGGTTTGGTATTTGTTTCCTTTAGGAGTTATTTGCAATCAAAGTTGCAAGTTTTCATGTGGTTGTTGTAATCACATTAGGCCGTCCTTAAAAATGTCCAAAAAAGTGTTTTGCGCAGAAATGCTTGGGACGGCGTAGCCTGTGTTGGACCGGACGAGTGTTATTTTTTATAAGCAACTCGGAAAGGTGTTCTGCACACAAATGCCATGGATCCCGATCCGAATTGGGATCGGACCTGGGTCCTTTTTCGGGATATTGATCATAATTTTTCACTGAAACATAAAATTAAAAAAGCGCTCCGGGATTCGTGATCCTGCGGCCAATACACGTTTTTTGAGCCCTCTCCCATAATTTTTTAAAATTTTTTTGCAGTTGACCCCTAAAGGAAACAAATACCAATGCTTTTTGGCTATAAAATACCCAATTCATGATTTAAGCAACATCGTTTGTTTTTCCCCGCCGAGGAACAAACTCAGAGCAGCACTACAAAAATTTGAAGAGAAATGTTTTTGAAGGGTCTAATGATAACCTGTACATTTATCGCGCCATAGTTCTTTTTAGGTGTGTTTTTCAATGCTAGAAAAATATGTGGCACTCTTTAAAACTGTTTTGGTACAAAAAATAAGTGTGAGTAGCAACACTGCGCTGGACTGGTAGTGGTGCAAGTCTTTGATTTTGATTAAAAAAAGACAGTGGTTAATGGACATTCTTTTCAAATGTTCAAATGTAGATGGCGCGGGCGGGTAATTGCCAATGGTGAAAGTCTGCTAAACACCTGTTGCGAATATTTTTCTTATTCTTTCTCACAACAAGTGAAGTTGATTTTATTTGTTAATTGAAAATCTTATCTTATTGGATTTTTTATTATACACTGGGAAATGGTGACTTAGAAATCCAACATGAAATATCCGAGGATACTATTAAAATACCACAACAATACTACGCTGATTATGATAGCTGAATTAGTAAGGTTTACGGCACAAATGAAATAAATGACATTAACATATCAAATTTTTACTCAACAGCTATTTTATGCCCAAAAAATGACGAATGCTTAACTTTTAATAAGTGTATAGTATCAAAATTGTTACCCTGGGATAGTAAAGTTTATCTAAGTTGTGATACAGTCGAAAATATTAAACTAATAATGCCGAGTATTATCCACATAAACTAATTTTGAAAAAAAAAAATGCAATCGTAATGTTGATTCGTAATATTAATGCCAAAGAAGGACTTATAAATGGTGCCAGGATGGTCGTCAGTCATTTAGGCGAGAACGCAATCAGTGTCAAATTAATCGGTTCGGGAAAAATTGCTATAAAACCGCGAGTTAAACTAGCTCCTTCATATCCAATAGTACCATTCCAGATGACTAGGAAACAGTTTCCCTTAAAAGTAGCTTTCGCTATGACTACACTGGATCACAAGTTCCAACTTTTTTTCTGCACCAGAGACGCCATAGTGAAATTCCTATGTAAAATCACCTCCTAATTCCGAAAATCAAAGTTATTTTTACTTGAATGGTACCGTTTTTGAGTGAAGATGGCTCCACTTAATGCTAGCAGATATTCCCCCCCCCCCCCCCCCCCTCTAGCTCTGTTTTATTACAAAAAAAAAAAAACAAGCTATCAGTGAACAAAATCGATGAACTAATACAAAAGTTATAAGCATTCAAGTAAATATATCCATTTAATACTTAAGTACCCTACAAATAATAGCATATGTACATATGGTTCTGTCTTAACTCTATGATCTTATTTTATAATTGAAAAAGTTATGTGTCTTGTTTTGACGCTTATTTAGATTAGGATCGGTTTCTCTTATGAGAAACCAACAGTAGTCGCCCATCATAGCGACATCCCAGAATCCTTGATACCGACTTTCAATCACTTTCATTTGCTGGTGAAACCTTTCGCCATGCTTGTCACTTTCGTCGCCAAGATTTTGCGGGAAAAAATTTAAGTGGGAGTGTAAGAAATGAATTTTTAAAGACATATTTACTCCTGAAAGAAAATAAAAAAGTAAATTAGATAAATACATAAGTGACACATTAGTATATAATTTTCTTAGGCTGGATTTATCTTTCGATTCAGAACAAATTTTTTGTTTATATTTTTCCCGTTCTTGTTTGTTCGGAACTGGACGATGAATTCAGATTTATGGCTATATATTCTCATGTAAATTTATGTAATATATAATTTATTATAATATGTTTTTTTATTTACCCATTTCCGCATAGTTTTTGATTAAGTCGTTCACTATCATCTCGTAGTTAGGACTTTTGTGTTTGCCTAAAAAAGAAGTAACGACCTTTTCAAAAGAATCCCACGCTGCTGCCTCCACTGGTGACAATAGTTCTTTGAAATGGTTATTGGTCATCATTTTCCTTATTTGCGGTCCCACAAAAATCCCTTCCTTTATTTTTGCTTCTGAAATCTCTGGGAAGATTGTCTTCAAATGATGAAAAGCTTCGCCTTCTTTGTCCAAAGCCTTCACAAAGTTTTTGATAAGGCCGAGCTTGATGTGGAGCGGAAGTAGAATTAGTTTTTCCTTCTTTATAAGTGGAGAGTATTTTATGTTATCTACCCCAACTTGAAACTCGATTCGTTCTGGCCAATCCTTTATGATGTAGTGGTCTTGACGAGCTCGGCTATCCCATTTGCATAGAAAGCAACAGTATTTTGTGTATCCACTTTGTAGACCACATAGCATTCCAACGACTTTAAGATCGGCACATATTTTCCATTCATGTTCTTCGTATTTGATTAACTTGAGCAATTTTTGCATTATCTCATATGTTTCCTTCGTATTTACTGCATGCGCGATAGGGATAGATGGCTTTTGGTTGCCAATATGCAATAATACGCCCTTTAAACTTCATTTATTGCCGTCTATGAACAATCGCCACTCTTTTGAATCATATGGTTCACCAAATTGTTTGAATAGACCAGCAATGTCTTTGCAGTAACAAACACTGTCCTCCTTCGTATAGTACTTGGAAAATTCTTCGTGACGAGTTCTATAATATGTTACCTTAACATCGGATGAAACAAATTTAAATTGTTGCATTCGAGAGGCGTGTAGTTCGGCCTTTTCCTTTGACAATTCCAAATCCCTTATCCAATCATTGAGTTGTGCTTGTGACAAAGAATTTCTTTCGTTTTCCGTTTGAAATTCAGTACAACATGATGCCGCGTAATCAGATACTACTGTTGACAATGAAACTGGAGCCGGAACTAAAGTTAAATTTGATTCTGTCGCTTCTGTTGTTACTTTTCTGGACTTTCCAACCCCAAGTACTTTTGTAGTACAAATATAGCAGTCCGTTGAATGGCAAGTTGGTTCCCTCCACTTCATTGGTGTAATAAATTTCACACGTCGCCTAAATAGATAGATAGTTTCAGAAATTAGTCAGCTATGCATTAAAAGGGAACAAATTCCAAGTTTTACAACGTACCTTTTTGTTCCGGTTTCCGAAGAAATCAATTCGACTCGGCATGTGGTGCACACAGTGTTCGGTGTCCATGGCTCAATTCCAAAACACTTATAGTATGTAACTTTCAAAGGATTTGAAAACACACGTCTCATACTTTTAACAATAAATTGACCGCAGATGAAACAGAACATATCTGGATCATTTGTACACTCAAACTCTCGCGCCCTTTTATTCATTTTTTATTTTTAAGTAAATGACGGGTTATAAACTGCAATTATAAACTGAACAGTATCCGGCGAGCCTTGCAGATATTATGAAGGAACAAGGCGCATGTACTCTTATTTATACTTAGATCCAGTAAGAAATATCTGCTAAAAAACAAAAAGTTTTCGAGATGCTTCCTCGCAAAGTACAATTTTTTTTATATTTTTACAAAAAAAATTTAAAAAATCCGTAATGATTGTTCAATATGTTTGAATCTGCAGGACCTAGCAAAAAGTGTTGTATGTACTGATTATAGTAAATTTTATTAGCTTTCAAATTTTTCAAACCGTTTTGGAAGAGCTCAGTTTGTTCTTGAGATATACACGATTAAGTGGAGCCATCTTTTTTGTTTTTTGAAATAACGGTAAATCGTAAATATCTCAAAAACGGTACCATTCAAGTAAAAATAACCTTGATTTTCGGAATTAGGAGGTGATTTTACATAGGAATTTCACTATGGCGTCTCTGGTGCATTTTGGCTGTAAACCAGTGCTATCAACAAAGCCCATGGCCAAACATTTGATAAAGCCGGTTTGTATTTACCTAGCCCACGGACAGTTGTATGTGGTATTTTCTAGAGTCGGGCGATTCCAAGATATAACTTTTTCAGCCCAAGCGACATTCAAACAAAAAATTACAAATGATTTTATTTTTAAGTCAAATATTGTATCTAAGGAAGTTTTGTAAAAAAATCATATTTATAGAAAAATCAATGGTTTATCTAATTTCCGAAAATTTTACATAAGTTTGTATGACGTAAGTAAACGATTTCAAACCATTTGTTTTTTTTTTTGTGCAAGGCGCGCATGGGTCCACCTAGTTTTGATATATTTTATTTAAAGTTAAATAAACTGATATACTAAAAATGAAATTTATTAAAAACACAGCTTCTTCTTGATTCATCGAACGATATCAAATCTAATTTCAGTGCCTGAAGCTGTACATCTTAACTCCCCAAGCACAACCTCGTTTTTAGAAGTTGAATTTTCGAAAAATTTTGGGCGTGGCAAGGTATCGAAACATTCGAAAAATGACGATAATTATAATAGGTACTTCTTTTAAAGTGTGATTACTACGAAATGGCTTTACCGATTTCGAAGATCTTCATACCATTAGAAAGGTATTGAAATAAGCTTTCAAACACTGAAAAAAAAATGTTTTCCAAAATAAAATTTGAAACTGAAAAAACGCTTCTAAGATCAAGCGATTTTGAAAAATAAAATTTTATTTTAGAAAGGTCTATTCAATATATATAACATACACTGCATCAAAAAATTGTAAATACAGTATCAATCTTGGGAAATAATGGTTAGCACCTTTGGTATCAAACCCTTTTTTTCTGATTTTTTTTGTCTTTTATTTCTAAATTAATAATTACAGCAATAACAAAAACTTAAGCAAATAAATTAAGTTAATTCATGGAAAAAATAACACAAAAGAAATTATCTTCAAGATCTTACATCAAAAAATTGTACATACAGTAAAGAAAAATTTCAGTTTGCTTAGAATTAAAAAGTTGTTAATAGGATCTGTGGTATGCTTTTGCATTAAATACGTCCCTCAGTCGGCTTTTCATAGAAACTTTTTTGTTTCTTCAGGTGAAATATTTTGCCATTCTTCTTCGATAAACCTCTTCAATTGCTCTCTGTCTTTAATAGTGTGCTTTCTAATTTTTTTTTCCAAGATATCCCACAAGTGCTCGATTGGATTCAAATCCGGAGACTGTGGTGGATGTGGGACTGTGGTGGAATTGTAAAGTAGGTTCGTATAACTTCGGAGCTATGTTTGGGGTCATTATCTTGGACCACCATGAAATCAGAGCCGAGACCAAGTTTTCTGGCACTCTGCTTCAAATTCTCCTTTAGAATTGATAAATATTTAAATCTATCCATAGTACTCTCTACAAATACAAGATTTCCAACCCCGCTAGCTGCCATTGTGCCCCAAACCATAACATTTCCACCACCGTGTTTGACGGTGGGAGTGAGGTTTTCCTTTCTTAGAGCAGTATTCGGTTTTCTCCATACAAATCTTCTGCCATCTGACCCAAAGATGTTATATTTGCTCTCATCCATGAATATAACATTATTCCAAAAGTCGTCCGGCTTATCAACATAGCTTTTTGCATTCTTCGCTGATATAAATGGCTTTCTACGCGAGACGCACCCCTTGTATCCCTTGGATTTTAGGAAATTTCTTATGGTTGGAGGGTTTACGACTGGTCCTCCAGTTTCTTCAAGGTTCGCAGCAATCTTTGGTGCTCCAATTTTGGGATCAGTTTTAACCATTCTCTCAATCACTCTCTCGGTATACTCATTTAATTTTTTTTTTCGTCCTCTACCTTTTGCCATGGCAAACATTTTATTCTTTTCAAACGTTTTCACGACGGATTGAATGGTAGCACGTGGTCTGTCAACAAGTGCTGATATTTCATTGTAGCTCTTTCCTTCTTTTTTTAGCTTTACAATTAGTTTTTTAATATCAACTGGTACACCGGAGTGTTTTTTAGCCGCTTGACTATCCATGTCGATATGTTTATGTTTTGAAGCAAGAAAATGCACTGTATAACAACGAGTGTGTTTTCTTAGAAGTGTAAACAAGTCGCAATAATGACTACCGTTATTTACGAAACAAGCATTGAAAGATTTTCGTGAAGTATATTTGCTGTATGTACAATTATTTGAGCTTAATTTGAACGGAATGCGAGGGTTACTCAATTTAAAAAGTAAACGGATGGAAATACTCAAAAATTCTTGCGTGCTATTTTTCACTTTAATAGTAATAATCAACTGCGAAAAAGAATTTTTACTTTATGGCAAATAATGTAACTGATATCTAACTTTTTATTTAGCAAGAGAAGCTGTATTTACAATTTTTTGATGCAGTGTATCTAACTAAAATGCGGTTTTTTTATTTTTTTTTTTTATTTATTTAACCCTATCTCCTTTTGAAAACATATACTGTAAAGATTCTAGGTTACACTGAAAAACATTTTTTTTTTTAATTTTTTTCAAACTGGAAAAACACTTCAAAGACCAAGCGATTTAAAAAGAAAATTTTAGAAAGGTCTATTTGATATACATATATAACAAATCTAAAAACTAGAATGGTGTTTTTTTCATTCATTTCTTAAATTAAGTACATACGCGGTTCTGAACAAACGCCATATACTTATACTTGCATACAGCCATTTATATTAAGTATACCGAATTTTTATATTTTTGCACATACGCAATTTTACACATCAAGCACATACACGCTTTTGCCCAAAAATACATACTCTTGCTTATATGTATGTACATACAAACATACGCTCTACATAATTTCATATTTCGCTAATAAACTCTAATTTGTACAATATTAGGCACACCCTGATGTATGTTGGTATGATGGAAGGTTTTTACCGGAATATCAGCGGCCCAACACGAGCAAATATTCTTGTTGACAATAACCGAAATTTTACAGATACCAGCAGCGTTGCCACAAGCTCAATTTTTTTTGTATCCAAAAGTGTATCCATCCTGACAAAAATGTATCCACATTTTTTACTAGCAAAGAAACATGTACAATAGGGTGATCCAAAAAATGTCGACTTGTTCTTAGGCTCTAAAAAGTTAGGTATCGATGAGAAAATAAGCCAAGCAAAAAAAAGCGCTGTAACTTAACCCTTATTATTTTTTTTCACCCTTTTTTCGGTAAAATGTATGGGAAAGAATAGGTTTTTTTTTTAAGCGATTTTTCTCAGGTGATTCAAAAAAGGTCGACTTGTTCTTAGGCCTTAAAAAGTTAGGTATCGATGAGAAAATATGCCAAGCAAAAAGTTAGCGCTGTAACTTAATCCATAGGGGTGGCTATTTTTTCGCCCTTTTTTATGGAAAACTAGTATATACCCGCGGCCTTGTCCGCCCCTGCGAAGTGCTCTTTCAACATTTGAAGTAAAAATTCGGTCGTCGAAGTTCACCAAGTTAGGTAGATTGGTCAAATAAAAAACTGTTGGAAGATCAATTATTTGTCTATGTTCCTAGAGTTTTGAAAAAATAGCATGTATTGAAAAACGGGGTTCAAAAATTTTATTTAATATACATATCCTTGAAATCGATTTAAGGTGAGGTTTCTAAAGTTAAATATTGCTTTGGCTTTAAGTATGGATATAAATGTCTCAGAAAGCATTTATGGAATAGTTCGTCTAAACTTCAAACTTTGATATTTATATAATATTATTGAATACTGAAGCATTTACCAAGGTTATTTAAAATTTTCAAAATTACCATCAATGGGGAAAGTTAGATTGATTAAATAATTTGATGTTTTTGGGCGATCACGTTTTGACCGATAACTCAGTTATCGATAAATATATGGAAATACATATATCGAAGTCCAAATGAAACCTGGGGCAATCCCTTTTCGTTTGATACCCATATTGTTGGCCAATTTTAAGGCTTTTGAGCCATCTCGTTTTCACCGATAACTCAATTATCGATAAATTTATCGAAATATATTGAAGTCCAAATGAAAACTGGGGCCATCCACTTTTGTTTGATACCCATATTTTAGGGCAATTTTAAGGATTTTTCACCGATAACTCAGTTATCAATAAACTTATCGAAATATATTGAAATCCAAATGAAAACTGGTGCCATCCCCTTCCGTTTGATACCCATATTGTAGGGCAATTTTAAGGTTTTTGGGCAATTACATTTTCACCGATAACTTAGTTATCGATAAATTTATCGAAATATATCGAAGTCCAAATGAAACCTGCAGCCTTTCCTTTTCGTTTGTTACACATATTGTAGGGAAATTTTAAGGTTTTTGTTCAATAACATTTTCACCGATAACTCGGTTATCGATAAATTTATCGAAATATATCGAAGTCCAAATGAAACCTGGGGTTATCCCCTTTCGTTTGATACCCATCTTGTAGGGAAAAATTAAAGTTTTTGAGCAACCACATTTTCACCGATAACTCAGTTATCGATTAATTTATCGAAATATATTGAGGTCCAAATGAAACCTGGGGCCATTCCCTTTCGTTTGATACCCATATTGTATGGTAATTTTAAGGTTTTTGTTCAATAACATTTTCACCGATAACTCGGTTATCGATAAATTTATCGAAATATATCGAAGTTCAAATGAAACCTGGTGTCATCCCCTTTCGTTTGATACCCATACACCCCTATTGTGAGTGTCGACCGCAATAGATAATCGACTACTAAGCGATTAGCGATCATCGAGCAATTGCGAGTGTCGCTCCGATCGCTTAATGAGCGACAATCGATCGTCTTTCTACAGCTATTTTTCAGTCGATGACGTGTCGATTGATTTGCAAAGTGCAAATAAAATTGATAAATAGTAAATTATTTTAATAAAAATAGAAAATATTAAAAAAAGCATTCGAAATTGGTAGTTTTTGTTCGATCAAGTTACACAATACCAATGTAAAATTCGATCGATTCAATCGAAAAGAATTGTTCTACTGCAAATCGACACTCGCAATAGGGGTCATATTGTAGGGAAAAATTAAAGTTTTTGAGCAACCACATTTTCACCGATAACTCAGTTATCGATTAATTTATCGAAATATATTGAGGTCCAAATGAAACCTGGGGCCATTCCCTTTCGTTTGATACCCATATTGTAAGGTAATTTTAAGGTTTTTGTTCAATAACATTTTCACCGATAACTCGGTTATCAATAAATTTATCGAAATATATCGTAGTCCAAATGAAACCTGGGGTTATCTCCTTTCGTTTGATACCCATCTTGTAGGGAAAATGTAAGGTTTCTGGGCAATCTCATTTCGACTGATAACTCAGTTATCGATAAATTTATCGAAATATATCGAACTCCAAATGAGACCTGGCACCTTCCAGTTTCGCTTGATACCCATATTGTTCGAAGTTTATACACCTGTATTCGAAATATCATAAGTTTAGGTCAAATGTACTCAGAGTTATATGGAAAAACAAAAAAATCGAAAAGTATCGGTCCCTAGCATGGCCGGACCCCCCAAAATTAAACAAAAAAATAGCCTATACCTCCTTCCAGACTATTAGCTGTCTGCCTACCAAATTTCATCAAAATCCGTCTTGCCATTCTCACGTTATTGAGGAACAGAAGTAAACGTCTGGACATCCAAACATCCAAATATCCAAACATCGCTACATTCACATTTATAATATTAGTAAGAAGTAAGATTATTGAATACTGAAGCATTTACCAAGGTTATTTAAAATTTTCAAAATTCCCATCAATGGGGAAAGTTAGATTGATTAAATAATTTGATGTTTTGGGCGATCACGTTTTGACCGATAACTCAGTTATCGATAAATATATGGAAATACATATATCGAAGTCCAAATGAAACCTGGGGCAATCCCTTTTCGATTGATACCCATATTGTTGGCCAATTTTAAGGCTTTTGAGCCATCTCGTTTTCACCGATAACTCAATTATCGATCAATTTATCGAAATATATTGAAGTCCAAATGAAAACTGGGGCCATCCACTTTTGTTTGATACCCATATTTTAGGGCAATTTTAAGGATTTTTCACCGATAACTCAGTTATCAATAAACTTATCGAAATATATTGAAATCCAAATGAAAACTGGTGCCATCCCCTTCCGTTTGATACCCATATTGTAGGGCAATTTTAAGGATTTTGGGCAATTACATTTTCACCGATAACTTAGTTATCGATAAATTTATCGAAATATATCGAAGTCCAAATGAAACCTGCAGCCTTTCCTTTTCGTTTGTTACACATATTGTAGGGAAATTTTAAGGTTTTTGTTCAATAACATTTTCACCGATAACTCGGTTATCGATAAATTTATCGAAATATATCGAAGTTCAAATGAAACCTGGTGTCATCCTCTTTCGTTTGATACCCATATTGTAGGGAAAAATTAAAGTTTTTGAGCAACCACATTTTCACCGATAACTCAGTTATCGATTAATTTATCGAAATATATTGAGGTCCAAATGAAACCTGGGGCTATTCCCTTTCGTTTGATACCCATATTGTAAGGTAATTTTAAGGTTTTTGTTCAATAACATTTTCACCGATAACTCGGTTATCGATAAATTTATCGAAATATATCGAAGTTCAAATGAAACCTGGTGTCATCCCCTTTCGTTTGATACCCATATTGTAGGGAAAAATTAAAGTTTTTGAGCAACCACATTTTCACCGATAACTCAGTTGTCGATTAATTTATCGAAATATATTGAGGTCCAAATGAAACCTGGGGCCATTCCCTTTCGTTTGATACCCATATTGTAAGGTAATTTTAAGGTTTTCGTTCAATAACATTTTCACCGATAACTCGGTTATCGATAAATTTATCGAAATATATCGAAGTCCAAATGAAACCTGGGGTTATCCCCTTTCGTTTGATACCCATCTTGTAGGGAAAATGTAAGGTTTCTGGGCAATCTCATTTCGACTGATAACTCAGTTATCGATAAATTTATCGAAATATATCGAACTCAAAATGAGACCTGGCACCTTCCAGTTTCGCTTGATACCCTATTGTTCGAAGTTTCTACACCTGTATTCGAAATATCATAAGTTTAGGTCAAATGTACTCAGAGTTTTATGGAAAAACAAAAAAATCGAAAAGTATCGGTCCCTAGCATGGCCGGACCCCCCAAAATTAAACAAACAAATAGCCTATACCTCCTTCCAGACTATTGCCTGTCTGCCTACCAAATTTCAACAAAATCCGTCTTGCCATTCTCACGTTATTGAGGAACAGAAGTAAACGTCTGGACATCCAAACATCCAAATATCCAAACATCGCTACATTCACATTTATAATATTAGTAAGATGTATGGGAAAAAATAGGATTTTTTTCAAAGTGATTTATCTCATAATATTTGAAATGTTTTTCAAAAAAGGAGAGATACAAATGAAAGATTTTTGTACTTTGGCACACACATACACAGTAACACACACAAAAATTTAAAAAATTATGAGAAAAAACACTTTGAAAAAATCTCACTTTTCCCCATACATTTCCCATACAAAAGGGCGGAAAAAATAGCCACCCCTAAGGGTTAAGTTAAAGGGCTAATTTTTTGCAAAGCTTATTTTCTTATCAATACCTAACTTTTCAGGGGGTATGACCGAAAGAAAACAAATTCTTTTTATTTGAATCACCCTAATGTATAGCTTCTTGGATTTTGTTCGTTTCTTTGAATATACAAAACGATTGTTGGAGCTGTTAAAAATGTATCCATTTAAAACTTTTTGTATCTTTGTATCCATTGACTTAAAATGTATCCAAATGGATACAATTGTATCCAAACGGCAACCCTGGTTACCAGCATTCCAACTAGCAAAAGGGTCGGTCAACCAACCCAAACAGCAGTTCTTGCCTACATACACCCGCATTCCCACATGCAGCGGACATAGCATAAAGAAGAGAAGAAAAATGCATTGCTAGCACGGCAAGAACAATAGGCGTTGGGAATGCAGCAAAATAAACAAGTATCTAATACATATTGATGTCTATGTCACCAATATTTATGTCAACAGCAGGCCCAGCTGATCAAGGCAGTCCGAGCGAACAGCTGATGGAATGCAATGGGGGCATTCCAAGAGGAAGTAGTAGCAGTACAAAAACTGTTAGAAAATACGATACAAATTACATATAAGTAAATGTCGCATATATACCTAAGGTCTTAGAAATTGAGTGGAAGATGCACCGTTAGGTTAGGGACATTAGTTTTAAGCATTGTTATTGTGAATTGCAAGGTTGCTGCGCACAAAAACAGTATAAAAGGGCGAGCATTTCTTAGAATAATTGAGTCGTACGCGGCAAGCTAGGCATAGTAGTCGGGGTTCTCACCTCGGCGAATGTAAACCTGGGGTTATCACCTCACGATTACTGAGATTTATATTCAGTGGTGGTTTTCACCTCCACTGACTGTTGGGCCACGCAGGGGTTTTCACCTCAGCCGCCTTTATTCTAGATTAGGAGCTTTTAAGATATATTCAGTGGTGGTTTTCACCTCCGCTGACCGAAGGCCAAGTAGGGGTTTTCACCTCAGCCGTCTTTATTGTTATAGTAAGCGGTGGTTTTCACCTCCGCCGAACGTCGGGTTGAGTAGGGGTTTTCACCTCTGCCACCTGTATCGTAGTTAGTAAACTAAATCTAAGATTGTAGAAAACATTTTTAGAAAAGAGAACAAGGATCCCAACACAATAAACTAATGAAATTTGAATTCTAAACTTTAATCAGGGTCTTATGATTTGAAAGGAACCTTGTTAGGGAATTTTATTTTCAGAACCCTGGACGGACTGGGCCTACCTCAGCTTTAAAAGGAAAGTCCGTCACACTATGACTAAGTATTCTAATAGATTCGAACAAGAATCGTATTATCAAATTTTTCAGACACAAACAATAAATTGACGTACACTTGATAAAGTTAATTTTTTATTTTTACTTATTTAGATTTAATATACAACTTTGCGCAGCTCATACTGCTGACTTTCGGAATATTTGCTTACTTTTAGTGATGTTTTATCTAAAGGTACAAAAGAATGGAAGCTTTGAGTTCCTGCAATAGTTTTGGCATTTTTGTATCTTGGAAGTAGCTCTTCTTTTGTTTTGTTGTATTCATTAGCGTCTGCGTAAGCAACTTCTATTGAGGTGTTATACGTTTGTGAAGCCCAATAATAAAGGTTTTTCGTCGTTTGAATTTGGTTTTTATTTGCCATGGTATAATTCCGAGCGCCTCTTTTCAATGTCCCACCTATACCATCACATGCAGATTTTCCATGGCTGGTTGCGCAAAAGTGCCACTCAGCGAATATTTCGAAATCAATTTTATGATGACATAAATTAATTAATTTGTACATGATTTTGTACTGTGCTCCTGCACCATCTGACACGTAGATAACTTTCGTAATTGAATTACTTATATTATTCTTAACAAAATTAAGCATTTTTGAAATATATACATAGATGAACTGCTATGCTATCATGGATACTACAATCGGATATTATGGCAAAGGTTCTATGAATTAAATTATCGTTAGCTTTGTAATAAATAACGAACGGATGTATCGAGCCGTTGTTTTGATGTAAGCTGGGGTGCACCCCACTGGAATAAAAAATAGTTTACAGCGTATTTTTCAAAAGCTGATTTAAATTCCTTTTTAACAGTATACAAATCTTTGAAAACGGTTCTTTAGTTTGAGCGTGATATCAAATATCAGAAAGTAACTAAGAGATGCATTTACTTAAATAAATTTTAAAAAAAGAAAAAAACGCATTTTAGTTTTCAGATGTTATATGTATATACTAAATAGACCTTTCTAAAATTTTTTTTTAAATAGCTTGGAAAGTGTTTTCTCAGTTTGAAAAAAAAATCAAAAAAATTAAAATTTGATTTTAATTATTTTAAATCGGTTGATTAGTTTACGCGTGATATCAAAATATCAGAAAGCAACCAAGAGATGTATTTAGTTAAATAAATTTATAAAAAACGCATTTTAGTTTTCAGATATGTTATACATATATATTGAATGGACCTTTCTAAAATAAAATTTTATTTTGCTAAATCGCTTGATCTTTGAAGTTTTTTTTAGTTTCAAATCTTATTTTGGAAAACATTTTTCTTTTTGTACTAAAAAATTTTTACAAAGTATTTTTTTGAAAGGTTATTTCAATACCTTTCTAATGGTATGAATATCTTTGAAATCGGTAAAGCCATTCCGTAGTAATCACACTTTAAAAGTAAATTTTTCGAATATCTCGATACCTTGCCACGCCCACTATTTATGGAAAATGAAATTTCTAAACATGAGGTTGTGTTTGGGTTGGTAAGATGTGCCTCTATGCAAAATTTCATCAATTTCTGAGGGCGTCGGGTTCAAAATTGTAAGATGTGTATATTAGCCTTAAGGATAATAATGGACTTTTGCAACCTCAGGGCAACTCTATATTAATACTGGACTTTAGGAGCCTTATGGCAACTCTGAAAAACAGAATAATGACCACTTCCGCTATAAAATAAAAGAACGATACACGCGAAAAACTTAATTATCAGCATTTAATTGAGACATCTCAACTTTTACAACCCATCAGAAGTGGTTGTTACCCACAAAACACATTTGCGAACAAATATGCCGGACAACGTCAGCGTTAAGGAAAAATTGATGGAAATCCTGACAAGGGCTGGCATAGATTTTCCGAAGACTGCAACGGTGGCACAGCTGCGAGCGCTTCGCGATGAGGTGGTTGGAATAATTTCTGGAACATCATCGAATGCTTCCAACACTTCAACCGCTATTACTACTGCTGCCACTGATGTTCCGGATGCAAGTTTTGCCACTGCCGTCACTTCTGCCTCTGCTGCCACTGCTGTCAGCCCTGCCACTTCTGCTACCGCTGTTACTGCCGCTACCACTGCCGTTGCCACCATTTATAGCATGGCCCCAACTGCCAATACATCTGCCACTACCAGCACGTCTAGTGCAGCTTCTCCCGCTAGTGCTTCACCAATCGATGTAGTGAAATTAGACGACCTGGACTGCGAAATTGCTAAATTGAAAAAGTAGCGCGAAGTTGAACAGCTGCAAGAGCAGCCATACCGGGGCAAGTCCATCGATATGTCCACGCTGGAAATTATGGTACCGAAGTTGTCGGGTAATGACAGCTATGATGTGCGCAAATGGTTTATTGAACTTGAAGATGTATTTACTTTAATGCAAGTGGATAAGCGAATGCAACTGATGTGTGTACGTCGGTTGCTGGATGGTACTGCGAAACTATTTGCCAGAACCGTTGTAACAGCCGACTACAGCGCCTTAAAGGCAGCTTTGATAAAGCAATTCTCATGAAGAGCTAAAAGGTCGAAAATTAAGGGCAAATGAAGGAGTGCAGCGCTATTTGTTGGAGATGCGGCTCATTGCAAGCAAGGCGAATATACCTGAGCGCGATTTGATCAATGCGGTTATTGCTGGCATAGGCGACTAATCAGGAGCGGCAACAATGCTTTACCAGGCAAACAATTTGAAAGAATTAAAAATACAAATTGACAGGTACAAGAAGTTCCGCCCAAGGGGGGTGATGCCGGGCGTTAAAGTGGGCAAAACCAATTTTGTAGGTGCAACATCTGCACAGCCCGACGAGCCACGATGTTACAACTGCGGAAGAAGCAGAACTAGTCAGAGCGGTTCACGAACTTCAAACGGTAAGTGTTGCTTTTGAAATTGAACGAGACAAATGCACTAAGTTTTTCAAATTTTTATCTCTCATTGATTCGGGTAGTCCGATCAGTATTATTAGGCGGTCTTGCATTCCAAACATAAAATGTGGAAAGTTAAAACAATCGAAATATAAAGGTGTAGGCGATTCAAACATTTGGACCTACGGCAAGATAAAATGTAACTTTAATCTTAATAAAAAATTTATTTCACATGAACTTTCTATACGTGATCTTCTGAAAAAGTTTAACATATTTCTGTGCAAATTTGGACCTAAAATAAAATATACGAAAACTGAATTACTAAAAATTAAAAATGCTACTAAGCTGAAATATTTGAAAATTTTAAACTGCAGTGCTCTGACTTGGTTAATTTGAATGAATGGGTTTGTATATGTAAACAGTGTCTGATGCCGGGGTTATCTGAAGTATTGAATAAAGCGAAAGAAAAAAGCGCAAATGCTTTGCTGCCGTTGGCACATTGTAAAGCAAGACCTTTAACGAAAACGGTCCGGGCGGAAATTGGCGATCGAAATCGAATCTTTAAATCAGATATAGATCACTGGCGTAAATCGCTCAAATTTTTATGTATCCGGGATTGCGGACGAGAGTAAATTAACGGAAATAGAAATAAATCCTGATTTAAGTCAACTACAAAGTGACCAGTTGAAGAAGGTTATTTTGAGAGATTATTTTGACCCTTTGCCTGATACAGAGAAATAGCCTTATGACCTTAAGATGAAATTAAACTTAACTGATGATACACCGTTCCATTGTGCACAGCGTAGATTAGCATTTTCGGAGAAATCAGAGGTCCAAGCAATAATTGATGAACTTTTAGCTAGGGGTACGATTAGACACAGCAGTTCACCTTATGCTTCAGCAACAGTGTTGGTACGGAAGAAAAGTGGGGAAGGTAGATTATATATTGACTATAGGTTTTTGAATAAGAAAACGGTTCGCGATAATTTCCCTCTACCGTTGGTCGAGGATTGCATCGAGTATCTAGAGGGAAAGGTATACTTTACAGCTTTAGATCTGAAGAATGGGTTTCACCAGGTTGAAATGGATAAAATATACTTCTTCAGTATGAGTACACCCGCATGCCATTCGGGTTAAAGAACGCACCAGCGTTTTTCCAGCGGTTTATTTGTGCAATTTTGAGAGACTTAATATTCTCTCGAAAAATAGTGGTTTTTATAGATGATATAACGATAGCAACGAAAGACTTCGAGTCTCACATCGAAATCTTAAGTGCGGTTTTGCAACGGTTACGTAAAAGGGGGTCTAGAGTTAAAAATAAAGAAATGTAAATTTGGGTTTTTTGAAATTGAGTTTTTGGGATATTTGGTGAACAAAACTGGTATCCGACCGCACCCGATGCACATTGAGGCAATCCGAAATTTCTCACAACCCTAAAGTGCCAAAGAGGTGCAACAATGCCTAGGCTTGTTTTCTTTCTTTAGGCGATTTGTTCGGTCTTTTTCTTCGATTGCTAAACCCCTGACGTCACTCCTGAAGAAAAATGCGGCATTTAAGTTTTCCCATGAATGTACAAAAGCTTTTAATAAACTTAAGGAATTTTTAGCCTCGGCCCCAATTTTATCTATATACAGCCCGATTAGGGAAACAGAGCTCCATACGGATGCTAGCGAACTCGGGTTTAGCGCAATCCTTTTACAAAAGCAGGATGATGGGAAGTTTCATCCGGTATCTTACTTCTCTAAAACTGCGTCCGAACGGGAATGAAGATTACATAGTTTCGAGCTGGAGACGTTAGCAATAGTATATGCGTTGGAACGGTTCAAAACGCAGCTTAAAGGGATAGCGTTCACTATGGTCACGGATTGTAATGCTTTAGCTTTGGCGTTGGATAAGAAGCAAGTAAATTCTAGGATAGCTAGATGGGTTTTTACGTTTGAAAATTATAATTCTAAAGTGAAGCATCGGCCAGCGACCTCTATGGCTCATGTGGACGCTCCTAGTAGGTGTTGGGTAGTGGAGTCTGAGGGAATTGATGATATAGATTTTAACCTGCAGATCACGCAGAATAGGGACGAAACGATCAAATCGCTCAGATATCGGTTAGAAGAGGGACCGGTGGAGAATTTCGAGCTTGTCGATGGTTTAGTATTCAAAAGGGGCAAGGAAGGGCGTATGATGCTTTACGTCCCCAAGGAGATGGAGGATAACATAATTAGGGTCATTTATGGAAAGATAGGCCACATGGCTGTAGAGAAAACGGTGGAACAATTACGTAAAAACTATTGGTTTCCGAAGCTGAGGAAGAGGGTGAAAAACTGTATAAGAAACTGCCTTAAGTGTATAATGTACTCCCCAGAAACACGCTCGAATCGTCGTAACCTATTTAATATACCTAAGAAACCGGAGCCCTTTGACACTTTGCACATTGACCATTTTGGTCCTTTGCCTTCGGTTCGCTCTGTGAGAAAGCACGTGTTGGTGGTAGTTCATGGGTTTACCAAGCATGTAAAATTGTTTGCCGTAAAGACAACAAGCTCTAAAGCGGTGTGTGCCCCTCTACAGAAGTACTTCGATTTGTATAGCAGACCGAGGCGCATTGTTAGTGATCGGGGTTTTTGTTTTACCTCACAGGACTTCGCAGACTTCATGGCCAAGAATAATATAGCACACGTTAAGGTCGCTGTGGCTTCCCCGCAGGCAAACGGCCAAGTAGAGCGCGTTAACCAAATTCTGAAAGCCATGTTAGCGAAATTGACGGAACCGGTGAATCATTCAGACTGGGTAGGTAAACTGGTAGACGTTGAGTATGCTATTAACAACACGGTACATTCTACTACAAAGGATTCTCCCTGTACGTTCCTATTCGGAGTAGACCAACGTGGGCGGGTTGTAGACGAACTAACTGAGTTTATAGAAGAGAAGGGGGAGAAACAGCCATGGGATTTAGTAAAGGTTCGCGAAGAGGCTCTGGGATGTATCGTCAGGGCGCAGGATTATAACTTGAAGTACTTTCTTAAACATAGTCTGCTTGCGAAAGATTTCGAGGTAGAGGACTTTGTGGTAATGAAAAACGTGGACACCACTGTTGGTACTAACAAAAAATTTATTCCTTACCGGATACATAACAAGCTAACCAATGATCGTTATGTTTTGCGTGATATAAGGTGTGTTCGGCCAGCGTAAAATTTTATAAAATTTTACAAAGCGTTTACTGAAAAAGTGTTCGGCTAGCATAGTGAAAACAGCTGATCAAATTGAACAGCTGATAATCATCAAGCCTCTAAAAAGTTTATAATTTTTAATTTACAATTTTCAAAGTTCACGGTGCACTAATGGAATTTGCGGCAGTCTTCAACGTACAAAGGAAAGAATAACCTTATCTTCTCACCTTATGGAATGTTCCTGGAGAACTTTGCACATTTAATTGCTTTTTATTTTCCATTTTAAACAGAATTAATTTAAAGAACCGCAAACGCTTGTATCACGAACAGCTGATTTGCTCTAAGCGTTTAAAAATTTTTTGTTCGGCTAGAAACTTGCACTTTTAGCATTCAGAGTTTTATAAATGCTCTCCTTAAAGTGTTTACTGGTAAAATTTTCTGGCGGAACACACCTATAGAAACAAATGCCGTATGATGGGGTGGTGGAGGCAAATCGCCTGCGTTTGTGGCTCGCACCGATTCCTGAAATGGACACTGGTACCCAAGGGGCAATAAGCAACACTTAACCATTAATTTAGAACTTAAGATTAATCGGGTAATTGATCGGATCGATCAATATGTCAAGATAGCCGATTTGTAAGATGTGTATATTAGCCTTAAGGATAATAATGGACTTTTGCAGCCTTAGGGAAACTCTGTAATAATACTGGACTTTAGCAGCCTTATGGCAACTCTGAAAAACAGAATAATGGCCACTTCCGCTATAAAATAAAAGAACGATACACGCGAAAAACTGTCTATTAATTATCAGCATTTAATTGAGACATCTCAACTTTTACAAAATGTACTTTTTTCAGCCTTTGATATGAAATTCATCATATGTATTTATCGACTTCTAGTTATGACACAGAACAGACTACTTGTTAGAGGACAACTTTACAAAAACGAGCAAACACATAAACATATCGTCACCTTTTTGCGTTTTTATCGTAACCAGCATTTTTTTTTTTCGAAATTTACTGTTTAATGCAAATTTGTTCATCATCCCTTAGCACATCATCTGGTAAAATTTCATAGCTGAAATCCTTACAGTTATGTCAAAAAATGGCTTTCTTTTTTATCGTATCCACCAATTCATAAATGAAGGGCTTAGAATCAAAATTAAGGTTAAAGTAAATTACTTCTTAGGTAACGAAAGCTGGGCCATCCCTAGGGACCAGTGGCGGTACGTCCGGAACGCTATCGGTAATGCCCTTCTCGACATTATGGATGAGTCTCCGGGTGCCACGCCGATGGGTTCTGATGCGGGATGGCACCAGGGCCGAATCAAGGTATTCGCTTGCGAGGATGCAAAAACTGTTGCACTGTACAAGGCAGCAGGTGCAAGACTAGGTGAGATCTACCAAGGGGCAAGAATCGAGGTTGTCGACTGGAAGGACATCCCGGCTCGGCCAAGGGCAAGAGCGTGGATTCCTGCTATCCCTGCTGAACCTGAGAGAATTCTCAGGATGCTGAGGATCATGAACCCGTCTCTCCCGACGCAGGACTGGGGTGTCAATATGGTCGAGGATGCGGTAGGGCCTGACAGGCAAGTGGTCTTCACCTTGACCAAGGAAGCACTCGAGCCCCTTAAACGGTGCAATGGACGAGTGCACTACGGCATGGGTCAGATCGTGATCCACGTCTACCGCGGCGATGCACAGCGCGCTGCTATTTCGGCTGCACCGGAGAACTCGGACATCGCAGTGCCGGTAGAGGAGTCGGATGTCCGACTCGGAAAGTATGGTATCTGCCACGTCAAATGGCGAAGGAGCAGTGAACAGCTCGGAGATGGGAGACAGCCTGCTAGACGGGGAAGACCTCAACGTCACAGTGATAGCAGCTAGTCCTGAGCGCACCAATGTCAATACTGCCACAGTTAGTAGGATCTCGGCTACGCCAAATCGTGGTCTGAACAAATCGCCGTTGAAAGATAAGCCTCCAGACGAGGTGGAACTCGACGATACGGCGGTGGCAGGGAAGTCTGAGCGCTCTCATTTTGGTGGTGATTCAGATAAACCTGCCTCGGCTGCTTTAATCAGTCGTCTGTCTAAAGGCGACATAGATGTGGTCCTCATCCAAGAACCCTGGGTCAACAGCTCAAGGATTTGCGGTTTGGGGACTAAGGGTTTTAAGCTAATCCAAGCCAGCGAGGGGGGCAGGTTTAGGGCCTGTATTTTGGTTAAGTCTAAGCTGAATGCCTTTCTCTTGCCCAACTATACCAATGGTGACGTTACAGCTGCCAGTTTAACAGTAGACAGTACCAGCCTGACGATGACGTCGGTCTATATGCCCTACGACGCCGAAGAACCTCCGCCACAGAGGGAGGTAAAAGACCTGGTGGCAAATTTTTCCATGGGTCATCTTATTATCGGAACTGACGCCAATGCTCATCACGTCCAGTGGGGAAGCTCCGATATCAATGCTAGAGAGAGTCGTTGTTTGATTATTTGTTAACAACTAACCTGGTAGTTTGCAACGTGGGTAACGAACCTACGTTTATTACTAAAACCCGTAGGGAGGTCATAGATCTCACTATTTGCAGCGAAGGCGCTTATGAGTGGGTCAGAAAATGGCGCGTTCTCGATGAACACTCATTCTCCGACCACCGGTACGTAGAATTAGTTCTCGACTGCTGTCAGCCCTGCCACTTCTGCTACCGCTGTTACTGCCGCTACCACTGCCGTTGCCACCATTTATAGCATGGCCGCAACTGCCAATACATCTGCCACTACCAGCACGTCTAGTGCAGCTTCTCCCGCTAGTGCTTCACCAATCGATGTAGTGAAATTAGACGACCTGGACTGCGAAATTGCTAAATTGAAAAAGTAGCGCGAAGTTGAACAGCTGCAAGAGCAGCCATACCGGGGCAAGTCCATCGATATGTCCACGCTGGAAATTATGGTACCGAAGTTGTCGGGTAATGACAGCTATGATGTGCGCAAATGGTTTATTGAACTTGAAGATGTATTTACTTTAATGCAAGTGGATAAGCGAATGCAACTGATGTGTGTACGTCGGTTGCTGGATGGTACTGCGAAACTATTTGCCAGAACCGTTGTAACAGCCGACTACAGCGCCTTAAAGGCAGCTTTGATAAAGCAATTCTCATGAAGAGCTAAAAGGTCGAAAATTAAGGGCAAATGAAGGAGTGCAGCGCTATTTGTTGGAGATGCGGCTCATTGCAAGCAAGGCGAATATACCTGAGCGCGATTTGATCAATGCGGTTATTGCTGGCATAGGCGACTAATCAGGAGCGGCAACAATGCTTTACCAGGCAAACAATTTGAAAGAATTAAAAATACAAATTGACAGGTACAAGAAGTTCCGCCCAAGGGGGGTGATGCCGGGCGTTAAAGTGGGCAAAACCAATTTTGTAGGTGCAACATCTGCACAGCCCGACGAGCCACGATGTTACAACTGCGGAAGAAGCAGAACTAGTCAGAGCGGTTCACGAACTTCAAACGGTAAGTGTTGCTTTTGAAATTGAACGAGACAAATGCACTAAGTTTTTCAAATTTTTATCTCTCATTGATTCGGGTAGTCCGATCAGTATTATTAGGCGGTCTTGCATTCCAAACATAAAATGTGGAAAGTTAAAACAATCGAAATATAAAGGTGTAGGCGATTCAAACATTTGGACCTACGGCAAGATAAAATGTAACTTTAATCTTAATAAAAAATTTATTTCACATGAACTTTCTATACGTGATCTTCTGAAAAAGTTTAACATATTTCTGTGCAAATTTGGACCTAAAATAAAATATACGAAAACTGAATTACTAAAAATTAAAAATGCTACTAAGCTGAAATATTTGAAAATTTTAAACTGCAGTGCTCTGACTTGGTTAATTTGAATGAATGGGTTTGTATATGTAAACAGTGTCTGATGCCGGGGTTATCTGAAGTATTGAATAAAGCGAAAGAAAAAAGCGCAAATGCTTTGCTGCCGTTGGCACATTGTAAAGCAAGACCTTTAACGAAAACGGTCCGGGCGGAAATTGGCGATCGAAATCGAATCTTTAAATCAGATATAGATCACTGGCGTAAATCGCTCAAATTTTTATGTATCCGGGATTGCGGACGAGAGTAAATTAACGGAAATAGAAATAAATCCTGATTTAAGTCAACTACAAAGTGACCAGTTGAAGAAGGTTATTTTGAGAGATTATTTTGACCCTTTGCCTGATACAGAGAAATAGCCTTATGACCTTAAGATGAAATTAAACTTAACTGATGATACACCGTTCCATTGTGCACAGCGTAGATTAGCATTTTCGGAGAAATCAGAGGTCCAAGCAATAATTGATGAACTTTTAGCTAGGGGTACGATTAGACACAGCAGTTCACCTTATGCTTCAGCAACAGTGTTGGTACGGAAGAAAAGTGGGGAAGGTAGATTATATATTGACTATAGGTTTTTGAATAAGAAAACGGTTCGCGATAATTTCCCTCTACCGTTGGTCGAGGATTGCATCGAGTATCTAGAGGGAAAGGTATACTTTACAGCTTTAGATCTGAAGAATGGGTTTCACCAGGTTGAAATGGATAAAATATACTTCTTCAGTATGAGTACACCCGCATGCCATTCGGGTTAAAGAACGCACCAGCGTTTTTCCAGCGGTTTATTTGTGCAATTTTGAGAGACTTAATATTCTCTCGAAAAATAGTGGTTTTTATAGATGATATAACGATAGCAACGAAAGACTTCGAGTCTCACATCGAAATCTTAAGTGCGGTTTTGCAACGGTTACGTAAAAGGGGGTCTAGAGTTAAAAATAAAGAAATGTAAATTTGGGTTTTTTGAAATTGAGTTTTTGGGATATTTGGTGAACAAAACTGGTATCCGACCGCACCCGATGCACATTGAGGCAATCCGAAATTTCTCACAACCCTAAAGTGCCAAAGAGGTGCAACAATGCCTAGGCTTGTTTTCTTTCTTTAGGCGATTTGTTCGGTCTTTTTCTTCGATTGCTAAACCCCTGACGTCACTCCTGAAGAAAAATGCGGCATTTAAGTTTTCCCATGAATGTACAAAAGCTTTTAATAAACTTAAGGAATTTTTAGCCTCGGCCCCAATTTTATCTATATACAGCCCGATTAGGGAAACAGAGCTCCATACGGATGCTAGCGAACTCGGGTTTAGCGCAATCCTTTTACAAAAGCAGGATGATGGGAAGTTTCATCCGGTATCTTACTTCTCTAAAACTGCGTCCGAACGGGAATGAAGATTACATAGTTTCGAGCTGGAGACGTTAGCAATAGTATATGCGTTGGAACGGTTCAAAACGCAGCTTAAAGGGATAGCGTTCACTATGGTCACGGATTGTAATGCTTTAGCTTTGGCGTTGGATAAGAAGCAAGTAAATTCTAGGATAGCTAGATGGGTTTTTACGTTTGAAAATTATAATTCTAAAGTGAAGCATCGGCCAGCGACCTCTATGGCTCATGTGGACGCTCCTAGTAGGTGTTGGGTAGTGGAGTCTGAGGGAATTGATGATATAGATTTTAACCTGCAGATCACGCAGAATAGGGACGAAACGATCAAATCGCTCAGATATCGGTTAGAAGAGGGACCGGTGGAGAATTTCGAGCTTGTCGATGGTTTAGTATTCAAAAGGGGCAAGGAAGGGCGTATGATGCTTTACGTCCCCAAGGAGATGGAGGATAACATAATTAGGGTCATTCATGGAAAGATAGGCCACATGGCTGTAGAGAAAACGGTGGAACAATTACGTAAAAACTATTGGTTTCCGAAGCTGAGGAAGAGGGTGAAAAACTGTATAAGAAACTGCCTTAAGTGTATAATGTACTCCCCAGAAACACGCTCGAATCGTCGTAACCTATTTAATATACCTAAGAAACCGGAGCCCTTTGACACTTTGCACATTGACCATTTTGGTCCTTTGCCTTCGGTTCGCTCTGTGAGAAAGCACGTGTTGGTGGTAGTTCATGGGTTTACCAAGCATGTAAAATTGTTTGCAGTAAAGACAACAAGCTCTAAAGCGGTGTGTGCCCCTCTACAGAAGTACTTCGATTTGTATAGCAGACCGAGGCGCATTGTTAGTGATCGGGGTTTTTGTTTTACCTCACAGGACTTCGCAGACTTCATGGCCAAGAATAATATAGCACACGTTAAGGTCGCTGTGGCTTCCCCGCAGGCAAACGGCCAAGTAGAGCGCGTTAACCAAATTCTGAAAGCCATGTTAGCGAAATTGACGAAACCGGTGAATCATTCAGACTGGGTAGGTAAACTGGTAGACGTTGAGTATGCTATTAACAACACGGTACATTCTACTACAAAGGATTCTCCCTGTACGTTCCTATTCGGAGTAGACCAACGTGGGCGGGTTGTAGACGAACTAACTGAGTTTATAGAAGAGAAGGGGGAGAAACAGCCATGGGATTTAGTAAAGGTTCGCGAAGAGGCTCTGGGATGTATCGTCAGGGCGCAGGATTATAACTTGAAGTACTTTCTTAAACATAGTCTGCTTGCGAAAGATTTCGAGGTAGAGGACTTTGTGGTAATGAAAAACGTGGACACCACTGTTGGTACTAACAAAAAATTTATTCCTTACCGGATACATAAAAAGCTAACCAATGATCGTTATGTTTTGCGTGATATAAGGTGTGTTCGGCCAGCGTAAAATTTTATAAAATTTTACAAAGCGTTTACTGAAAAAGTGTTCGGCTAGCATAGTGAAAACAGCTGATCAAATTGAACAGCTGATAATCATCAAGCCTCTAAAAAGTTTATAATTTTTAATTTACAATTTTCAAAGTTCACGGTGCACTAATGGAATTTGCGGCAGTCTTCAACGTACAAAGGAAAGAATAACCTTATCTTCTCACCTTATGGAATGTTCATGGAGAACTTTGCACATTTAATTGCTTTTTATTTTCCATTTTAAACAGAATTAATTTAAAGAACCGCAAACGCTTGTATCACGAACAGCTGATTTGCTCTAAGCGTTTAAAAATTTTTTGTTCGGCTAGAAACTTGCACTTTTAGCATTCAGAGTTTTATAAATGCTCTCCTTAAAGTGTTTACTGGTAAAATTTTCTGGCGGAACACACCTATAGAAACAAATGCCGTATGATGGGGTGGTGGAGGCAAATCGCCTGCGTTTGTGGCTCGCACCGATTCCTGAAATGGACACTGGTACCCAAGGGGCAATAAGCAACACTTAACCATTAATTTAGAACTTAAGATTAATCGGGTAATTGATCGGATCGATCAATATGTCAAGATAGCCGATTTGTAAGATGTGTATATTAGCCTTAAGGATAATAATGGACTTTTGCAGCCTTAGGGAAACTCTGTAATAATACTGGACTTTAGCAGCCTTATGGCAACTCTGAAAAACAGAATAATGGCCACTTCCGCTATAAAATAAAAGAACGATACACGCGAAAAACTGTCTATTAATTATCAGCATTTAATTGAGACATCTCAACTTTTACAAAATGTACTTTTTTCAGCCTTTGATATGAAATTCATCATATGTATTTATCGACTTCTAGTTATGACACAGAACAGACTACTTGTTAGAGGACAACTTTACAAAAACGAGCAAACACATAAACATATCGTCACCTTTTTGCGTTTTTATCGTAACCAGCATTTTTTTTTTCGAAATTTACTGTTTAATGCAAATTTGTTCATCATCCCTTAGCACATCATCTGGTAAAATTTCATAGCTGAAATCCTTACAGTTATGTCAAAAAATGGCTTTCTTTTTTATCGTATCCACCAATTCATAAATGAAGGGCTTAGAATCAAAATTAAGGTTAAAGTAAATTACTTCTTAGGTAACGAAAGCTGGGCCATCCCTAGGGACCAGTGGCGGTACGTCCGGAACGCTATCGGTAATGCCCTTCTCGACATTATGGATGAGTCTCCGGGTGCCACGCCGATGGGTTCTGATGCGGGATGGCACCAGGGCCGAATCAAGGTATTCGCTTGCGAGGATGCAAAAACTGTTGCACTGTACAAGGCAGCAGGTGCAAGACTAGGTGAGATCTACCAAGGGGCAAGAATCGAGGTTGTCGACTGGAAGGACATCCCGGCTCGGCCAAGGGCAAGAGCGTGGATTCCTGCTATCCCTGCTGAACCTGAGAGAATTCTCAGGATGCTGAGGATCATGAACCCGTCTCTCCCGACGCAGGACTGGGGTGTCAATATGGTCGAGGATGCGGTAGGGCCTGACAGGCAAGTGGTCTTCACCTTGACCAAGGAAGCACTCGAGCCCCTTAAACGGTGCAATGGACGAGTGCACTACGGCATGGGTCAGATCGTGATCCACGTCTACCGCGGCGATGCACAGCGCGCTGCTATTTCGGCTGCACCGGAGAACTCGGACATCGCAGTGCCGGTAGAGGAGTCGGATGTCCGACTCGGAAAGTATGGTATCTGCCACGTCAAATGGCGAAGGAGCAGTGAACAGCTCGGAGATGGGAGACAGCCTGCTAGACGGGGAAGACCTCAACGTCACAGTGATAGCAGCTAGTCCTGAGCGCACCAATGTCAATACTGCCACAGTTAGTAGGATCTCGGCTACGCCAAATCGTGGTCTGAACAAATCGCCGTTGAAAGATAAGCCTCCAGACGAGGTGGAACTCGACGATACGGCGGTGGCAGGGAAGTCTGAGCGCTCTCATTTTGGTGGTGATTCAGATAAACCTGCCTCGGCTGCTTTAATCAGTCGTCTGTCTAAAGGCGACATAGATGTGGTCCTCATCCAAGAACCCTGGGTCAACAGCTCAAGGATTTGCGGTTTGGGGACTAAGGGTTTTAAGCTAATCCAAGCCAGCGAGGGGGGCAGGTTTAGGGCCTGTATTTTGGTTAAGTCTAAGCTGAATGCCTTTCTCTTGCCCAACTATACCAATGGTGACGTTACAGCTGCCAGTTTAACAGTAGACAGTACCAGCCTGACGATGACGTCGGTCTATATGCCCTACGACGCCGAAGAACCTCCGCCACAGAGGGAGGTAAAAGACCTGGTGGCAAATTTTTCCATGGGTCATCTTATTATCGGAACTGACGCCAATGCTCATCACGTCCAGTGGGGAAGCTCCGATATCAATGCTAGAGAGAGTCGTTGTTTGATTATTTGTTAACAACTAACCTGGTAGTTTGCAACGTGGGTAACGAACCTACGTTTATTACTAAAACCCGTAGGGAGGTCATAGATCTCACTATTTGCAGCGAAGGCGCTTATGAGTGGGTCAGAAAATGGCGCGTTCTCGATGAACACTCATTCTCCGACCACCGGTACGTAGAATTAGTTCTCGACTTTTCTGTTGAGCAGCCGGTTATGAAACGTAACCCACGTAACACTAACTGCCAGCTACACAATGAAATACGATCTAGGGACTTGCCAGCACTGCCCCCACAAGTCCCCTCATCAGTAGGGGAGTTGGAGGATCTGGTAAAGACCTTTACAACAGCGCTATCGAATGCCCTAGAGCAGGCTTGCCCAGTGCCAAAACCACGCGGTAAACATAGGCCGCATTGGTGGTCCTACGACCTGGACTCGCTCCGTAAATCATGTAGGACACAATTTAATAAGGCCAAGAGCCTTGGCACGGAGACTCAATGGCTCGAATATAAAGTTAAACTCAGGGCCTACAAAAAAGCTCTGAGGCAGGCGAAGAGAGTATCGTGGAGAAATTTCTGCACTGGGGTCGAAAATGTCGACGATACAGCGAGACTTATACGAGTGCTCTCAAAAACTCAAACAGCCACAAACTATTTGCGCAAACCTGACGGATCCTGGACCAGCACGGAGAGGGAAACCGTAGAGCTGCTCTTCAATACGCACTTCCCAGGGAACTTGCATGAGGAACCCCTAGCATCTACAACAAACCTGGCTGTACACACCCATCACGGAGGAAAAGGTTAGGTGGGCGGTTAAAAGCTTCGAACCGTTCAAGGCTGCCGGGCCAGACGGGATTATTTCCGCAAAACTCATAAACACGCTGGAGACATCAGCCAAATGGCTGGTATTTCTCTATACAGCCTGCCTGGCTCTTAGCTACATTCCGTGCTCCTGGAGAAGTGCCACGGTAGTGTTTATTCCTAAGGCGGGGAAGGCGTCTCATTACGAGCCCAAGGACTATAGGCCGATCAGTCTCTCATCCTTTGTGCTCAAGACCTTCGAGAGGATAATAAATGACTACCTCTCCTCTACTATTGATAGCAACCTGATCTGTAGCTATCAGCATGCATACACCAAAGGGAAATCTACAGAAACTGCGCTTTACAGCCTAGTTTCTGTTATTGAAAAATCGCTGTATGAAAAGGAGTACTGTCTTGTGGCCTTTTTAGATATTGAAGGAGCTTTCAACATAAGCCCTGATGCTATAAACACCGCTTTAACAAGTCTGGGCATAAGCAGGTCTCTTATTGGACTTATTGATCAACTGCTAAGGGGTAGACGAATAGTTTCATCACTGGGCTCGGTTGACTTATCACGCTATGTCACAAGGGGAACGCCTCAGGGTGGTGTTCTCTCCCCGCTTCTATGGAACCTCACTGTCAACTCGATGCTGCGAGACACAAGCTGGGGGGCGGGAAGGTAGTGGCATATGCAGATGACTTAGCTATAGTATATAGGGGCAAATTCCCACAAACCCTGTGCGACTTGATGAGAAAGGTTTACTCATGGTGCTCGCGCTGCGGACTGAGCATCAACCCGGGAAAAGTAGAACTGGTCCTTTTCACCAACCGCTATAAGATACCACCGCTAATACTACCAAAACTGAATAACGTGCACCTGAACTTGGCTGACAAAGCCAAGTTCTTGGGCACAGTTCTGGAAAGAAATGGGGGCTCAGCCCCAAAATATGCAAATGGATCTACACTGCAATCATTCGACCAATCATGCTCTATGGAGTTGTGGTATGGTGGCCTGCGCTGAGCAAGGCAACAAACCTTAATCTGCTAGGTAAAATACACAGATCTTGCATGATCTGTATAAGCGGTGCGATCTTGAACGGCACCGAGTAGCAGCAGCATCGGCTCTGCGTCTAAATGAAACGTCCGGCTGGGGCGCAAGCACTACTGGACACGCCTGTATTTTGGGATCCTATAGCTTTCTTCCGCTGAGCACAGATCGCTGTGCGACCACAACAGTCGGAGATAGCGGTTTTAAAATCAACATTCCCAGCAGGGAAGAATGGGAGAGCACGGATCGGAGTCCCGTCACTCATGGCGGCACTTCCATTTATACTGATGGCTCGAAGTTAGACGGCAGAGTTGGAGGAGGGGTTTATTCGAAGGATCTGAACCTTGAGCTATCCTTCAGACAACCTGATCACTGCAGTATCTTCCAGGCTGAAGTTTCAGCAATCATGGACGCCGCGGCTTGGATAGGCCAACACACTATCAGACAGGATATATTTATTTTCAGCGACAGCCAGGCGGCCATCAAATCCCTTGGCTCTTACTCGTTCAACTCTGAACTGACGCTCAGCTGTCGTCGATCTCTACAAGAGATGGCCCAACAGAATCGCGTTAACCTCACATGGGTCCCGGGGCATAGGGACATTGAGGGAAATTGTAAGGCAGACGAACTTGCGAGGCAGGGCACGACCAAGCAGGTTCTTCGCGATAAAGAGCGCTTAGGTATGCCGTTTGCCACATGCAAGCTTATGCTGAAGGAGTACACACTCCGCCAAGCCAACGAAATATGGCTGCAATCTCCAGGATGCCGGATATCCAAAGAAACCTGGCTGAAATGGGATCATAAAAGATCAAGACAAATTTATGCCCTAAGGAGAAGAGAAATCTCCATATTAATAGGCGTATTAACTGGGCACTGCCTCATTGGTAGGCACGCAGAAAGCCTTGGTGTGCCCTACCGACGATGCTGTAGGATTGGAAAAAATGATGAGGAGGAGGAAACGGTGGAGCACCTCATCTTCAACTGCCCGACTTTAAGTGGCGCGAGAATGCGCTTTTAGGGAGTTCCCTTCCTGGACAGCCTACGCCAGGTCACGGAGCTGGACATAAAGGACCTGATGGCCTTCATCAAGTCATCTAAATGGTTCGAGGAGGAGTAACGGTGTCGGTATAGGAAAGTCAGTCCCGGGATTCTGCTATGTGGAGAATTCCGTTAATACCCTGATTTTCCATATGGCAGGGTCCCGGAACTGACTTTCCTAGTGTTGGTGGTATCACAACGGGCCTTTTAATACTGGCCTAGGTGTGCCTCTGCGGCAGCCACTTGAACCTAACCTAAATTACTTATTGTAAATTCTGGGTAAATGCGTTTGAAATGATTCTTGTCTAAATGAATGCAGGTTAGTCAACTACTTCAAACGGTGTTTACTGCAGATGAAAAATAACTGTAAATTTCCAAAAATTATTGCAATAAAATTTAGAACGCTGATTGCTCGGCCAAAAGAACATTTAGAATTCCTTCGAGTAGGAAGTTTTGTAGCCCGTTTAATTTTAGTTAAATAAAGTGCTAAGCTTAAGTTCGTAGGAAGTCTCGCCGATTTTTGGTAATTTTTTTTCTGGTTCCAAAACTTGTTGCAATAAAATTTAGTACGTTGATTCCTCGGCCAAAAGAACATGTAGAATTTTTTCGAGTATGCAGTTTTGTAGCCACTTTAATTTTAGAATAATAAAGTGTTAAGCTTAAGTTCGTAGGAAGTCTCGTTGATTTTTGGCAATTTTTTTTCATAACAAAAACTTCAACCAGACACTTCAAAGCTCGGGAACTTTTCTTTCATTCCTACTTCGTTTTCACATGTGTTAGCGAGTTTATCCAACTTTGGCTGTTTCTAAATGACCGATTTTTGCACATATATCGTAGAACATCACCTTAAGTAGTATCTAGCATTTTCAGACTTCGTTCCATGGCAAACACTTCAGGCAGACACCTCAAAGCTCGGGGTCTTTCGTTTGATTCCTACTTCGCTTTCACTTGTTTTAACGGTTTATCCAACTTTGGCTGTTTTTAAATGGCTGATTTTTGACCATATATTGTAGAATATCACCTTAAGTAGTATCTAGCATTTTCAGACTTCGTTCCATGGCAAACACTTCAGGCAGACACCTCAAAGCTCGGGGTCTTTCCTTTGATTTCTACTTCGCTTTCACTTGTTTTAACGGTTTATCCAACAGCCAAAGTTTTTAAATGGCCGATTTTTGCACATTAATTGTAGAACACCACTCTTAAGCAGTATGCAGCATTTTCAGACATCGCTCCATGACAAAAACTTCAGCCAGACACCTCAAAGCTCGGTGACTTTTCTTTCATTCCTACTTGTTATACCGAGTTTGTTCAACTTTGGGCGTTTTTAAATGGCCGATTCTTACACAAAAATTGTAGAACACCACTCTTAAGTAGTATCAGGCATTTTCAGACTTCGCCCCAGGACAAAAACTTCAACCAGACGCCTGAAAGCTTGGAGCTTTTTCTTTCATTCCTACTTTGCTTTCACTAGTTTTAGCGGGTTTGCCTAACTTTGACTGTTTTTGAATTGACGATTTTTATACATGTATCGAAGAACTCAGCCTATAAGCAGTATAAGGCATTTTCAGAACTTCAGCCGGGCACCTCACCTCACGCGCATAGCCATTATACTTTGTATGCAAAGTTGTATTATTCTCTTATGAATCACAACCCTTGACTACTCATGTCCAATACAAGGTACATGCGGGTTTCTGTTCCTAGAACACTTACCTAAACTCTAATCTCAAACTACTTTCGAACGATTAATGCTGAAAGGTATCATAAAAGTTATCGCTAACACAAATTTACATTAAACACATTTTTCCAATTTTTATTTGAAAAAAAAAGTTCACCGAATATTATTTTACCAACTTCTTTTGCAAAAACCGCTGCAATACTGACAAAAATTTAAATAAACTTGCAGCTTTCTTTTTTTTTTATATTCACAATAAACCGCTACATCGGTTTCGACAAAATTTTTTCAAGTACGTTTTAAATTCAAAATAAGAGCTGCTATAAAGACATGTCCACTGTAGTGGACATGAGTAGTCCAAGGGTTAAACTTCAAGTTGGCACTATTAGCCCCGCTTCACGGGCGGCGCGATTCGCCAAGAATGGCTTTCAATTGTCTGCGATGATTCTAATACTGCAGAGTGGTTAAAAGACATCGTCCGAAAACTAGTTCCTTGGGAGGGGGCGAAACTGAAGGTAGTCTCGGATGCGGAAGTACCCCCCCGTCGCATTATCTTTGCCGGGTATTTTAAAGAGGACGATTGCCCCTAAAACGAGCATATCCTCAGAGTTATTTCTGTTCAAAACCCGGCCCTTGACACTAGATAATCCTCAATCGGACAAGTAGGGCTACAGTGGCGGAAATCGCAATAGCTGTAGATCCGATGTCAGCTGAAACAATCCGTCACCATAATAGTGTTATCAGTTTGGCGCAAGCCAAAGTGAAACTGCGGCTTAAAACCAAACCGTCTCTGCCACAGGTAGCTGATGAAGCCAGCGGCAACGATGAACATGTTGTGGTAGAAAAGAAGGCTGTAGAACAAACAGCCTGCAGCTCAAAACCGGCAAAGGTGACCCAAGGCTTGGAAGATGTACAAACTAAGCTTCTACTGGAATCCACTGCAGAAGCTACGATTATCGAGGCTCCACCGCCCTCTCACAGCCGGCAAACAAATCAATTACGCAGTGAGAACTCTAGACCCGGAGTCGACAAAAAGACGGGCCAAATTCAGGCGTCTAATGGGGATGCCTTGCTCAGCGCCAATTAAAAGTCATCGGTGGCGGATAGGAACCGGAAACGATCTTTATGTCAGCCCTCCCAGCAAACACAGGCGTCTAAAATGCGTCCAGGTGAATCTTCGCCATGCCAAGGCAGCTTCGGATGTTCTTACCAGAAGATTCAGAAGAGAAGGTCTGGGAGTGGCCTTCATTCAAGAACCATGGATTTTACATGGTTCTGTAAAAGGTTTAATCATTACTGCCGGTAAATTAATCTATGCCACCGGTTCCCGTCCCAGGGCGGCGATGTTTCTAAACAAGAAACTGGATATTATTCCGCTCCTACAGTCCATGGCGGCTGATTTGGTTGCAGTTTGGGCAAAAATTCCAACCCCAAGAGGCGAAAAAGAGGCTATTTTGGCATCAGCTTATTTTCCGGGTGAGGAGAAAACAGCCCCAACTGCTGAATCCAAATCTCTCATTGAGTATTGCCAACAGAAGGGTATCCCATGGGCCCTCTGCTGTGACGCAAACTCCTACCATAGAGCTTGGGGTAGTACGAACATAAATATCAGGGGGAGCACCTCCTGGAGTTTATTAGTAGTCATAATTTCAATGTAATGAACCCACTTTTGTTAACGGTATTAGAGGTGAGGATTTTGACCTTACTCTATGTAGCCAAAACATGGCCTTCGGTGTCGCAAATTGGCACGTCTCGGGGGAGGAATCAATGTCGCACCACAAACATATTGTATTCGACATGGGTCAGTTCTCTGACCATGAGTCCGTTTAGAGAATTCCGAGGAAAACGAAGTGGGAATTATTTCGCTTTACCATGGAAGAGCGCGGCAATTGCTTGCACCAACCAATAACTACGGGGCGGGAGCTCGAGGGAGAGGCTGAACAGCTTCACTCAGATATCACAACAGCTTTCTACAACAACAACAGAGTTGCCCCCAAGCCAAACAACGTATACAACGTGATGTTCCTTGGTGGAACAAAAAGCTTCCACAATTAAGATATCAAGCCAGAAGGTTGTTTAATGCAGCTAAGGACACGGGAGACTGGGTCTCCTATAGAAATGCTCTAACTTCTTATAATAGAGAACTTGGAAAATCTAAGAGGGCAACCTGGAAAGAACACTGCGAAAATATTAAAGATCTCCCTACGGCAGTGCTGCTCCAAAAAGCCCTTGCGAGAGGCCATAGCAACTTCATTGGTACTCTGAAGAACTCAGATGGGTGCTCCACGAAGCAGCCGGAACCCACATGCAAACTTTTGATTGCTACTCTTTTTCCGGACAGTATACCAGGCTATCAACACTCACATCCCGTAGTAGATAATTCTCCAACAATTAGTGGTAGAGAAAAGAGCCTGACGACAAAGCTAACCAATGTTAAGAAAGTCCAAAGGGCTTTATCGACTTTCACTCCTTTCAAATCTCCAGGACCGGATGGGGTCTATCCTTGTCTGTTGCAGCAAGGAATCAACTATACAACTCCAGTCCTATCAAATTTATATAGAGCATCCCTGCTGTTAGGATATATTCCCAACAGGTGGACAGAGGCTAAGGTTGTATTTATGCCGAAACCAGAGAAACCGGAAAATCTGCCATCGTCATATCATTTCATATCGTCATAAGTCTCAGTTCCTTTCTACTAAAGGGAATGGAGAAAATTTTAGAACAGCACATTAGGGAAGTAAACTTGAAGAAACACCCTCTGTGTACACACCAATTTGCCTACCAGCCCGGAAAATCCAAGGAGACTGCTATCCATTGCCTTACTGAAAAAATTGAAAAGGCCATAGAGTTTAAAAACATAAGCCTGTGTGCATTAGGGAGGATGGACAAAAAAAGTTTTTCCAGTCCACCCCTAGGATTAAAGATATTTTGAAGGTAAGAATTGTTGCGGCTTCCACGCCATGGACAACGGTGTGCGGCTCATTAAAATCGGTCTTAAAATGGCGACGTAGTGTCAAAAAAAGTAAATAGCCCATCGGGGGGCGTGGCAAAAAAAAAAATTTTTTGGGATCGCCTTCAAAATATCTTTAACTGTTTTTTTTTGTATGAGGACCGATCCGGGCTAGTGTGCATTCATCGATATATCAGGAGCTTTCGATAATACGACGTATCATGCCATTGAGGAAGCCATGATTAGCAAGGACGTAAGCCCAATGATCACTCACTGGGTCCTGGCCATGCTAAGGCAAAGAAAAATCAGCTTTGAGATAGGAGGGAGTGCTGGCTCAATCGAACTTCTTCATCTTTTGAAGGGCAATGGCTTTGACGTACAGGGATATGCGGATGACTTAGTAGTCTTCGTAACAGGAATGCATGAAGAAACAATATCCGATCGCATGCAACAAGCCCTGCGCATCATTGAAAGATGGTGCGCTAACAAAGGGTTATCTATCAACCCAAAAAAAAGTCTTGGTGCCTTTCACGAGGCGAAGAAAGCTGTCTATGTTAGACCCGTCCCTAGGAGGCAGCCGCATAGGTTTTTCGACGGAAGCAAAATACCTAGGAGTAACATTGGATAAAACAGTCACATGGAATGCTCATTTGGAGGCTACCATAAATAAAGCAACGAGGGCCTTTTTCGCCTGCACTAGACTTAATGGCAAAACATGGAGGCTGTCTCCCAAAATGACGTACTGGTCATTTAATACAGTTGTGAAGCCAATAGTTAGTCACATACGCTTCTCTAGTCTGGTGGCCTAAGACTGCTCAAAGAACAGCGGCAACTAAGTTAAGTAATCTGTATCGGCTAGTCTGTGTCGGTAAGAGGTGCAATGAGAACGTGCCCTGCTGATGCTTTAAGTGCCCTTGTGGGAATACCTCCTTTCCCTATTCTGATAGAGAAGGAGGCCACACTTGCTGCATTAAGACTTCAAAACATTTCCGATCTAAAAATCGGAAATATGACAGGACATATCGTTACCCTAATATAGAAAGGCCCTAACTCATATTTTGTTAGCTCGAAAAATTACTCGAAAAAACTGAATTTAAAGTAAACCATAGCAACGATGGCTTGTTCGAAAACGCAAATATCAATGCCTGTAATATTTAACTACGTTATAGTATAGAACTACGATTTTAGTGAAGCTTCGTTCAGAAGTTATTAATAAAAATCGATCAGCAACTTGATTGAAAATAAAAAAATTAGTTAGGGCCTTTCTAGCCTCGTGAAGGGTGGGCACCTTGCCGCGGTACGAGGGCTTAAGTCGATAGCAACAGGGCTACGCTGCCCTTGTGATCATAGTGCCGCCCGGCACTACATCACGAGAGAAGCCTCTCTGGCGTGACAGGACATATCGTTACCCTAATATAGAAAGGCCCTAACTCATATTTTGTTAGCTCGAAAAATTACTCGAAAAAACTGAATTTAAAGTAAACCATAGCAACGATGGCTTGTTCGAAAACGCAAATATCAATGCCTGTAATATTTAACTACGTTATAGTATAGAACTACGATTTTAGTGAAGCTTCGTTCAGAAGTTATTAATAAAAATCGATCAGCAACTTGATTGAAAATAAAAAAATTAGTTAGGGCCTTTCTACCCTGGTGAAGTGTGGGCACCTTGCCGCGGTACGAGGGCTTAAGTCGATAGCAACAGGGCTACGCTGCCCTTGTGATCATAGTGCCGCCCGGCACTACATCACGAGAGAAGCCTCTCTGGCGTGACGAGAAAGATCTTCCCCTCCCAATCCAGGGTGTTATGCGACCACGTGCCCATTGGTTGTTTGCAGCCGGGAGGAACGACACACTTTCTCCTCACTCTCTCCTTGTCCCTAAGCTAGCCTTGTCCGGCGATGGGTCATACGAACAAGATGAAAAACACGAAACATAACTGTAAACAACCAACAACTACGTTCAGTCCTCTGCAGAGGAGAGCTATGCTGGATCAAACGAAAGCAGAGCGTCGGAGAACAACCTCCACTTCAAAATCAACCGGATCGGTCACCCTATAAATCTTCATGTAAGATTGACTTGATGGGAGCCAGCACCAGTGCGGCTGCCTACACAGCTAAGCGGACTACGGCGCATGCTGAACTTCCATCAACCGCTGGTACGAAAACCAGTCTCTCAACGCCTGTGGCAATGGTCTCAAGACCTGGCCACAGAGATCCAAAGGAAAGAGAAGCAGTGAATGGGCTGTCAGAAAATGGAGCGACCGCGATGAAAACTACGGGTCCGTACTCCCAAGAGACATCTCCCCGCCGCTCTGCGTACCTGGAAAAACGATTGGCTGCCAGGATCCTGAAGGAATTGTGTGGAGTTAGCACAATCTCTGATACCGGATTTCCAAAGCAGTTATGTGCCAAAGAGGGCAAACGTAAACCCATTCAAACGACAGAGATCGGACGTGGAGTTAAAACCACATCCCAAGCGGCATCAAAACACCCCCGGAGTGGGCAAACCAAGCTTTGCTGATGTTACCAAGGCCAGGATCCTTATAGGAATTCTTGACCGAGGCAACGACCGTTTGGCCATTGTACCGTCGGTACGATCTTGCATCTTAAAAATTTTACTTTTTTAAACTATTCGGTTGATGTAAAAGGCAAAGGCGAATTGCTGCTTTTCAAGTAGGAAAAAAAAATTCAAAAAAACTTATCCATAAAATATTATGAAAGTTTATAAGCTTTTTAAAATGACATTTTCATACAAAATTTAAATTATGAGAGCTTTTTTATGAATAAAGCCTTTATTCTTTTCATTCTACCCCCGCAACTGGTAGTATTCAATGTATTCAACAAAAGCTTTTTTATTTCTTAAATTAATGCAAATTTTACATCTAAATTTTTTCCGTGTACTACACTTCTGTATTCTACCACGGTTAACTTGAGTGCGCCGTCACCCTGTGCCGCGCGCCAAATTAAATTAACATAGAATTTCCCTTATCATATGATTTTCGTATCGATATCGATACACTCATTACCCGGAAATTTGGCTTAACATCGTTTTAAGCAAAATGTCCTCCTTCTTTCCTGTTGGAACCTTGGAGGCGACACTACACGTAGAGACCAACCAGCTAACCCCTTGGAAGAAATATTCCCGGAAATTAAAGCAGCAGAAATCCTCACCATCCCATACTTTTCAATTCATTGGTAAGCATAAAATGGATTTATACCCTTATAGTGCAATTTTAGTGTAGACATTTTCTAATACACGCGTTTTGCTTAGGGTGTAAATTGTGTTTCGAAGAATCCGAGGTGCTGAAAGTGGCCAGGCGATTTCATGAAGATTCGCGGATCTTACATCAACGTGGCTGCAATCATATATCGGCAGACTACCTTTTTAAACTAAACTTTTCTTACTTTTAACGTAGAAATAGGCTACAAAAAAAGGTCCAACATAACCTTATTTAAGGTCTCCCTTGGGCTAGATTTCGATCTAGCCAAGCCTTAAAACAAATTTCAAAACATTTAAAAACCTCCATTTTAACCCATTTGAATAGTTAATATTCACATAAATTTCTAGCTAGAAAAATAACGTAGAAAAAAGTGAATTTAAAGATCAAATTTTCTTAAAAGGCCTAAATATGGGCATCTGTACATACCTACCTATAAGATAAATAGTATCCAGTAACTACAAGTTAATTATAGTTAACTTGGCCAGAATTTTAATGTACACACACGTACGTGCATAAATAGTACTTACGTACATACACATCGTTTAACTTTTCTATCAAAGTCATGTTCTAAGAAGAGGAAGTATGTATTAAAAGAATGTGACTTCTTTCAATTTTGCTAGTTCTTTTTTTCGTATTTCATGTAACATAGCTACAAACATGTACATACACATTAGATTGCTTATCATATAAGTTTTTTTTTATGATCCATATGATCGCCCATTCCAGCCCCAACAAAAGATCAGGTACATACCTACATACATATGTGGTAGATGGGGCTTTAATAACACCAAAAAAGCCATGGTAGGGTGGGTACAGAGCAGTTGCCAAAATCGGTAATAGCAGGCACTGCAGAGGTGTAGGGGTATGAAGAGGCCGAAGTGGGGACGTTTGGTTTGGGGTAAAAAAGTGTGCAATTTATGTTTGTGAGGGTCATAGGCTGAGGGCGAAAGGAACTTGGCCAGCTGCTGAGAAGATACCCGCCCCAGACACCCGGTAGAAGCGAGTGCACACGACTTAGCAGCTGGCGGAATCATAAGTCCTTTCGCACTGTAGTAGCAGAAACCACAGACCCAGCCTACAGGCTCATAACACCATCCCCAAGGGCCAGTGGCGTCGCGTTAGGGGTCTTCAAGTGGTTCGGCGGCGGTCATGGATGCGGTCTGGCACCAGGGACAGATCAAACTTGTCGCGTGCGATGACTCCAAGGGCAAGGGCATGGATTCCTGCCATCCCTGCAGAGCCTGAGAGAATTCTCACCTTGCTGCGGATAATAAATCCGTCCCTGCCGACGCAGGACTGGAGTGTCACTCTGGTCGGGGATGCGGTAGGGCCTGATAGACAAGTGGTCTTCACCATGAATAAGGAGGCACTCGATCCCCTTTAAAGGTGTAATAGTGCACTACAGTGTAGGCCAGATAGTCATCCACGTATACCGTGGCGATGCACAGCGCGCTGCCATCGCGGCTGCTCCGGGAGACTCGGAAATCGAAGTACCGCAAGAGGAAACCGAGGAGCTGACGCGGAAAGTATGTTATCCGCCCACTCGGAGATGGAAGACAGCCTGCTGGACGGGAAGGCCTCGACGTCACGGTGGTAGCAGCCCATCCTGAGCGCAATATCTCTGAAGACTCAGGCAACAGGGCTCCCGCTTCGCCAAATCGCGCAGTTGCTCTGAACTCGTCGGTGAGAGATAGCCTTCGGGACAGGGCAGACCTCGACGATATGGGGACGGCAGGGAAGTCTGATCGCTCTCATGTTGGTGGTGCTTCAGATAAACCTGCACAAATCCAAAGTGGCCTCGTCATCTTTCTAAAGGCGACGTGGATATGGTACTCATCCAAGAACCCTGAGTCAACAGCTCGAGGATCTGCGGATTGGGGACTAAGGGTTTCAAGCTCATTCGAGCCAGCGAGGAGGGCAAAGTCAGAACCTGTATTTTGGTTAAGTCCGACCTCAACACCTTTCTTCTACCTAACTATACCAATAGTGACATTACCGCTGCCAGATTAACAGTCGGCAGCACCAGCCTGACGATGGCGTCGGGCTATATGCCGTACGACGCCGAAGAACCTCCACCACAAAGGGAGGTGAGAGATCTGGTGTAAATTTTTTGTACGTGTCATCTTATTATAGGAGCGGGCGCTAATGCTCATCACGTCCAATGGGGAAGCGAGTCTCTGTTTGACTACCTATTAACAACCAACCTAATAGTTTGCAACTTGGGTAGCGAGCCTACTTTCATCACTAAAACTACTTGCATCAAGTCACACAGAGTTTGTGGGAATTTGGCCCTGTATGTAATGGCTAAATCATCTAGCCATTGCATACAGGGCCAAATTCCCACAAACTCTGTGTGACTTGATGCAAGTAGCACTGCGTGAAGTCTCGGCATGGTCCTCTCATTGTGGACTTAGTATCGACCCGAGAAAAGTGGAACTCGTTCCCTACACCAACCGGTATAAAATACCACCTACCAGAACTTAATGGCGTGAGCCTGAACTTGGCTGATAAAGCCAAATTCTTGGGAACAGTTATGGACAGCAAGTTAAACTGGAAGGAGAATATTCTTCAGCGCCAGAGGAAGGGGTGTGTTGCACTTTACACATGCAAAAGAGTCATTGGCAAAAAGTGGGGTCTCAGCCCCAAAATATGCAGATGGATCTACACTGCAATTATCTGACCTATCATGCTATATGGAATCGTGGTGTGTTGGCCTGCGCTGAGCAAAGTCACAAACCGGAATCTGTTAGGTAAAGTCCATAGACTTGGCATGATCTGTATAAGCGGCGCGCTAAGAACAACGCGCAACTAAGCTCTTCAGGCCATTCTAGGCATTCTGCCACTCGATCTGGAAGCGTACCAGGCAGCAGCGGCAGCGGCTCTGCGCCTAAGGGAAACGTCTGGCTGGGGCGCAGGCACAACTGGACACTCCAGGGTAAATCCAGCGTCACTTACGTTTCACGCTTCAGTCTAAAAATGCATTTTTAGTGGTACATTTCAATAGTTCTTAAAATCGAGTTATACAGTATATAGTTTCAAGTGTATTAGGGCCATATTTACGAATCAATTTAAACATGCCTTACGAGTATAATGATTACATGGTTCCAGAAAAATGGTACTTTAGGTGGTGTCACTTACGTTTCCGCACAGATTCCATTTTTTGAGTTCTTCAAGTTAAGATGCCAAACTCTGAGAATTGCGGAGCAGCAGTTGGACAAAATTAGGTTTTTTCAAAAGGCTCTTATAATATATAATGACCCAAAAAAAAATTGTTTTTTCTAGCCTACTATAGTTTTTTTATAATGTATTGGAGGTGATCAGTGTCACTTACCTTTCTTAGACCTACAATAAGCCACATGGTGTTTCAGTTAAAATTTCTAACATATATTCCTTAATAAATCACCTATATTAAAAAAATCAGCACCCAACGTACGCAATAATATATTTATTTATACTGCATCCAAAGGTGCATATTTTTATCTATCCATCTTTTTAAGCACACATATAATACGTATGTCACTTTCGACACCTCTTAACCCCAAAAGGGCATATTTTTTCTATTGCTTCTGTATCATATGGGATATTTTCTTTTTTTTTGACTTTTGGATCTTCTCACGTTCACTATCCAGCATTATACTATCCCTTTATGTTTTCATTATAGCAGCATAAATACTTTTTTCTACAATTGGCTGCTCGATCGCCAAAAAAAAAAAAAATGCACCTTATTTTTCTTGTCGTCACTTACGTTTCACTTAAAAATGGCTTAAGTTTTAAATTTTAAATGATGCAGATTTGTTTAGAAAGTAAATTTAAAAGAAACTTTAAGATATGAGATTATTTCAAAGGTCGGTTTTGCAATTAAGATAACTTTCATATGTTTTGGCGTCACTTACGTTTCATTTAGCTATTTACATTTTTAGCAAGAAATTATATGTATTACAGCTAAGCACCACATAAAACTTAGCTTCAGTTCATTTATTTAACCATTCTTACACCGCTCACTGGTATTAACTCTAGTATCTTACTATAAAATTATGGAAACCATAGAGAAAGAAAAGGGTACTGTTTTTAATAAATTTTTCGATTTTTTATACCTTAACTCTTTAAATCAATTTGAACAGGGTTACCAACATGTTTCATATAAAAAGTATATATTTCTGAGAAGCTTGGTCTACCAACTTGCCAATAGCGGTATTTTGGAAACTCTACAACAAAACCAATTTTCCTCAATTTCAACTCAATTTTCTAGGATTTGCCCTCCAGTATTCTAGGATCTTACAGTTTTCCTCCTCTGAGCACAGATCGATGTGCGGCAACAACAGTCGGAGACAGCTGTTTCAAAAAAAACATTCCCAGCAGGGAAGAATTGGAGAGGATGGATCGCTGCCCCGCTACGAATGGCGGCATTCCTGTTTACACTGACGGCTCGAAGCAAGACGGCAGAGTTGGAGGTGGGGTTTATTCAGGGGATCTGGAACTTGAGCTCTCCTTCAGACTACCTGATCACTGCAGCGTCTTCCAGGCTGAAGTCTCAGCAATCATGGATGCCGCGATTTGGATAATAAACGCGCTATCGGCGTGGACATCGTTATTTTCAGCGACAGCCAGGCGGCCATCAAAGCTCTTGGCTCTTATTCGTTCAACTCTGAACTGACGCTCAGCTGTCGTCGATCAGGGACATTGCGGGAAACTGTAAGGCAGACGAACTTGCCAGGCAGGATACGACCAAGCAGGTTCTTCGGGATAAAGAGCGCTTAGGTATGCCGTTTGCCACATTCAAGCTGGCCAAAATGGGATCATAGAAGATCTAGAGGCATTCACGCCCTAAGAAGGAGAGAAATCTCCATGATAATTGGTGTTGTAATAGGGCACTGCCTTATTGGTAGACACGCAGAAAGGCTAGGTGTGCCCTACCGACGATGCTGTAGGAGCTGCAAAGATGATGAGGAAGAGGAAACGGCGAAGCACCTCATCTGCAACTGCCCGGCTGTAAGCAGCGCGAGAACGCGCTTTTTGGGAGTTCCCTTCCTGGATAGCGTAAGCCAGATCGCGGAACTGGACATAAGGGACTTGATGGCCTTCATAAAGTCATATATGTAAGTGGTTCGAGGAGGAGTAACGATGTCGGTTTAAGAGTGTCAGTCCCGGGATTATGCTATGTGGAAAATCCCAACAACTCAGGGATTTTCCATATGGCCGGGTCCCGGGACTGACTTTCCTTGTATTGGTGGTATCACAACGGGCCTTTTATTACTGGCCTAGGTGTGCCTCTGCGGCAGCCACTTGAACCTAACCTAGGGCCTTTATATATTAGTGTAACGGCACAGGATATACTTATGCTGAATCCGATTCGGAGATTTGGTATACGGATGGATCGAATCTGGAAGACGGCAAAACGGGAGCTGGTATCTATGGACCAAATTACAAAAAATCGGTACCGATGGGTAACTACCCCACTATCTTTCAAGCGGAAATCCATGCAATAGAATTATGTGGCAGAGAATGCCTCCGAAGATGACTATCCTCTGGCGAATCTACTTTATGTCGGATAGTCGGGCCGCCCTACGAGCCTTGCAGTCTTACACTATAACTTCGAAGCTTGTCGATGGTGCTCTAACAGCATTTTATGGTCCGGAACCCTTTTGCGGACTCACGAAGACCCACGTAAAGGATACCATAAGCAACTGAAAAAAAAACAGTTTAGGCAGCATTGGCTTAGCAGCCTAGGAAAGAGGCAGGCCAAACTTTTTATAGAACCCTCACAAGCATCAGCCAGGCTCATTAATCTAATGCTATGGATACACACACGGAGATTATCTCCAATAAATCTTCTTTAATCAGATCCAAATTTTACCCTGATACACACAAAATTGAAGATTAACAGCATTGAGAATTACTACTTTGGTTGTTATTGCACCATATTCTTACCTACCTCGGCGACATCTAGCTGTCGACAGTCGGATCTTAGAAACCAGCGCGACGCCTATCTGTTAGCTACCCTTAATTTCCTAGTGTTTCTTGGTGTTGTTGTCTATTTATGTACAGAGTGTTGCCAGTGCAAATTTTTTAAAACTGATCAAATCTTTTTAATTTTTGGGAGTTTATAATGAAGATTATGCTCAAGTTAACTCCCAAAAGCGCAGTTAATTCGGAATTTGCGCTAATGAGGAAGTGCTCAAATTTATAAAGAGCCTCCGCATACAGCAATAAGCTGAAAGGTCACACAATAGATCGTATAAATGGTCGCGGTGTAATTAGGCCTTATAATAATAATAATAATGGATAATTAATTGTTTAATGCAAATTGTCAAGGCAGTGATTGTGATAAGTCTATTGCGTCCGTTGCTTCAACGCGGTTATTTATCAAAGTCGAAGTATCCTGAAAAGTTTTGTTTTCGGCCTTAAGCATTTTTGATATATATTTCATTGGCATACAACGTTATAGTATTAAATTTGAGCGTTTTTTCTAAGCTTGTATATGTACATCAAACTTGATTAAGCCCTTCGTTAAATAGTTTTGAGAAATTGAAGTTATTTATTTTCGTGTTTGCTATGATTGCGGGGCTTGTAGTCCGGTCAATATAGATAAAAAAATAGTGGATAAATAACAATAATTCCCACAGAGTCAAATGTTTGCGTACAGATTAAGTTTACCTTCAGATAGAAACCCTCCAAAGTCATCATCGATCCCATGTGTGCTAAAAAAGTTATTCGAGGTCAAAGGTCAAAATTTTAGGTTTTTTGGACTTTTCTCGAAAACGGTAAGTTTTTTTCAAAAAATTACCTAAGATCAAGTTGTAGACCTGGAAATTCTGTTCAAATATGCTGCTTTCTCTAAGAGTAACCACTTCTGAGATTTTACGATTGTAAAATGAGCTCTGGAAATTATATAATAAAAATATATGCGACGTATGGGCTTTTCAGGATTTTTCTCGAAAACTTTAATATGCATAGACAAATTTTCTTTTGCCATTTATTTGTCCCGAAATTCCCCATCGACAGTGGAAATTGTTAGTTTTGTAAAGCCTATAGTTCTCGAGCCAGAGCAAGAATCGGCGGGTTATTTTTGAGTACTTACTTACTTAAAATAGCCTTTAACCGCCTAGGCGATTTTGGCCGTCCAACATGTTACGCCAGTCGGTTCTTTGTTGAGCCAACTGGTGCTCGCAAGTCTGCCTCTACTTGGTCCTGCCATCGAAGTGATGGTCTCCCTCTTCCTCTACTTCCACCGGCTGGTGCCGATAAAAATACCTTCTTCGTTCGCACCACGTGTCCTAGCCAGCGGAGCCGCTTGGTTTTAATTCGCTGAACTATGTCCACGTCTGCGTAAAGCTCATACAGCTCATCATTATATCTTCTTCGGTACTCGCCGTCGCCAACTTTTAGGGGTCCATAAATCTTTCGAAGAATGTTTCTCTCGAATACTCCCAAAGCCGCCTCATCAGATGCTGACAGTGTCCATGCTTCTTCACCATATAGCAGGACAGGTACGATAAGTGACTTATAGAGTGTTGTTTTTGTTCGTCGTCCAGGCTTACATTGTTGTTGGTAGTAATGCTGCTTCCCAGGTACACAAAGTCCCTTACTATCTCGAAATTATGGCTGCCAACAGTCGCGTGGTTGCCAAGGCGCGAATGCGCTGACTCTTTGCTTGATGCCATCAGGTACTTCGTTTTACTTTCGTTCACCACCAAACCCATTTTTTCCGCTTCCTTTTCTAATTTGGAGTACGCAGAAGTTACGGCGCGGTTGTTGAGGCCAATGATGTCGATGTCGTCGGCATACGCCAACAGTTGTACGCTCTTGTAATATATTGTTCCAGCGCGGTTAAGTTCTGCAGCTTGTATTATTTTCTCCAGCATCAAATTAAAGAAATCGCACGATAGGGGTCGCTGGGAAACCAAAATCAGACATAGCGGCATATAGGCAACTCCTTTTCGTGCTGTCGAAGGCGGCTTTAAAATCAACAAAGAGATGGTGTGTGTCGATCCTTTTCTCACGAGTTTTTTTCCAAGATTTGGCGTATTGTAAAAATCTGGTCGATGGTAGATTTACCAGGTCTGAAGCCACACTGATAAGGTCCAATCAGTCGGTTTACGTCAGGCTTCAGTCTTTCGCACAATACGCTTGATAGGACCTTATATGCGATACTCAAAAGGCTGATTCCACGATAGTTGGCGCAGTTTGCGGGATCACCCTTCTTATGGATTGGGCAGGGAACACTTAGATTCCAATCTTCAGGCATGCATTCATCCGACCATATTCTGCACAAGAGCTGGTGCATGCACCTTACCAGCTCCTCGCCGACGCATTTAAATAGCTCAGCGGGCAGGCCATCAGCAGCCGCCGCTTTATTGTTTTTTAGCCGTGATATAGCTACTCGCACCTCGTTATAGTCGGGTTGTGGAACTTCGATTCCATCGTCTTCGATTGTGGGGTCGGGTTCGTCCTCTTCTCTGGATTGTTGCTCCGTTGCTCCATTTAGAAGGGCAGAGAAGTGATCCCTCCATAACCCTAGTACTCTCTGAACATCTGTCACCAGGTCGCCGTTGTCATTTTTACAAGAGTTCGCCCCGGGGTTAAAACCTTCCGTCATTCGTCGAATTTTTTGATAAAATTTTCGGGCGTTGCTTCTGCTGGCTAGCATTTCAAGCTCTTCGATTTCACGCTTTTCCGCTTCCCTTTTCTTCGCCCGAAAAAAGCCGTATCGCTTCCCTCTTCATCTCGCGGTAGTGTTCACACACGCTCCTCCTTGCATTCGCTTTTAACGTTGCCTTATCCTTTCTTTTCGTTGCGTCTTTGCACTCTCTATCATCGTACCAGCTGTTTTTTCACATTTGCCGGAATCCAATGAAGAAGTGGCTGCGTTACGAAGTGATCCGGAGATATGCTCCCACTGCTCGTGCACTCCGCTGGGTTGAATTGTGCTCTCAGAGAGCAGGTGCGAGAGTCGTTCTGCGGAATCATTGGCTGTCTGTTGTTCGGACATTCCAAGAACATGCCCTGATTTCCTTAATCATATTCCTATTTCGTTTGCAGTGGTAGTTATCTAAAGAGTGAGTTATCATATCCGAGGCCTGAATATTGGATCTCATTGGTAGTTTGTTTTTATGTGGTGGGTCCCAAACCCTACGCACAACCCGTTTCTCGGGGGGTTGGATTTAAATTACACTTTTATATAGCGAGCCGCTTGGTTCAAAACAGACGCCCGCTTACAGCCGCACCTCATGGTGACAGACGCTACTGATGAAGTCCCCTGGCAAGCCCTTAAACCGATTACGTCGGAGTGGCCTAGTCAGGTTGTCGCCTTCTCACTTTAGTTCAACACCGAACGGGTGTTCAGTGGGCTTTCCCGGACGTAGTGCGCTCTGGCCATTCCCAGTTGAATGGCGATCAGAAGCTTTCCCCACTTGCGTGGACTTCTACACACGGCCCCACCTTTATTTATTTTTGAGTATGTATTGGTAAATCCGAGAGTAACTTCGCTACCAAAGATGACTAGATCCGAAACTTAGCGCTCTCTGAGAGCGCTCTAAATGTGTAATTTTTTACAACAGTGTCCAATGGTGCCAGTACTGCGAAGATAAAATTTGAGCATTTTGATTTAATCTTTGGTTCTTTTGCCTTTTTCACACCAAGTCATGTAAATGTGCAAAGAAAAGGTTTACTTTATGTATATTTTTCTTACAAAGTACTATTTTATAGTTTTCTATCAGTCATCGACTAACTTTCGTTGCGAACGGTTGCTTTCATTCGATCATTCTGTGTATTCTTTGCGGTACCGTTGTATACCAACAACTACACTCTTGCCTTGCATTGTTTTTCTCTACCTGTTTGGCAAATAAACCACGTGCCTGATTTTTGGTGCTAATAAATTCTTGCCATACCATGGCTACAATGCAGGAGACAATAGATTCTCCTCGCTTGCATCCAGCTTTAGGCGTAAGAAAAAACCGCCAATAACTAGGGAAGTGTTGCCAAATCTAGATTTAAGAACGCCAGCTTCTAGTCCTAAATACGTTGTTGCTGCAGCAGTGAACAAAAATAATCCTTTGACAAGCTACTCTTGTTTCGCTGTTCAAAGATCTCTAAACATAATTTGCAAGGAAATTGAACAAATATCCGAGCTCAGAGACGGTAACCTCCTTTTTCTTCTTGTCAAGAACAAGGCGCCTGCAGAAAAATTCATCGTCTGCAAACAGCTTCCGGGAATATGTGAGATTCAGTGCAAATACCATGAAAATCTAAACTTTGTAAAAGGTACCATATTAGCCCCCTTCTTGATTTCACTCCCAGGCGAAGAAATCGTTAAAGAATTAGCATCAGAGGGCGTTTTCAAGTTCACCAAAATTATAGAAGGCAGACCAACTCCCTTTCGTGTTATCCTTCTCACGTTCAACGCATTCAAACTTCCGAGTTCTAAATACATGGTTAGCGAGAATTAACATCTCGTGGTATAAGGTTAAGGAATATTTTCCAAACCCCATACGGTGCAAAAGGTGCCAACTTTTAGGTCACACAACTAAACACTGCAACCCAACAACCAGCAGTTTTGGTTTTGCCCCGCATCCAGAGGAGGATTGCGTGCACACCCAGTGCGCTAACTGTTCCGAAGAACACGCATCTAATTATAATAAATGTGCTAAATGCACAAAGAGATTTTAAAAATAAAGACTCAACGTAAATGTACGATGAAACAAGCAAGAGAGTTTTACTCTGCCCAACTTCCTGCTTTATCGGGTCCATTGTCCTTTGCTGGTATCGCAGCCAGTAATAAAACTATACAACCAAATTGTAATACCAATTTAAATACAACCAGCAACCCAGAAACCAATAAACCAGAAAAAACCATCACAAACAACACCATTCCAAAATCCTCTCTTCCGAACGATCAATCGTTCAACAATCCATCCGTAGTCATCCAACCTTCTACTTCATTTCACGCACTTCAAGCTATAAAACCCTTAGACCAAAATTTAGAAAAAACAAGTAACACGTCAGTTACGCAATCCATTAATCAACCATCAACAACCTCAAACACCATCAATTCGATTTATTCAACATTAGATTCACCAATTACCCGGTTAACCCAGGAACTTTTAAGCAACAATCGTTACTTCACTTCGCCCACCCCAGCGGATTCGGAATCGGATCCGAAGGTTGAGTGTTCCGAAGATGTAACGATGAGCAATTCGTTACCCCGTGATGACTTGATATACTGCAGTGGAACATCCACGGACTATATAATAACATCAACGAGCTAAAATTATTAATAAAAGATTTATCACCTTCCATAGCATGTCTACAGGAGACGCACCTTCCTTTCAATAAATATGCACCTGTTTCAAACGCCTTTCACAGCTATTTTCACAACCTCCCACAAAATACAACAGCCAAACAAGGTATACGAGTATGTGTCATGGTTAAAGAAGGAGTCTCCCACAAAGTGTTAGATATCCAATCCTCGAATCAGTCATTGCCATCGAACTAAATGTCGGCTTCAAATTTACAATTTTATCTTTCTATATCCCTCAACAACATTTCGACCTCAAGAACCTTCTTGATATGACTTCCAATATCACGACCGATATTCTTATAGTAGGAGACATTAACGCCTGGAGCCCTCTTTGGGGATCCGAATCGGCCAACCCAAGAGGAAAAATATCTCTAGACCTTGTCCTCGTAAATAACTACATCGTCCTAAACGACCTACCAACCCATTTTACAACCCACCAACCCATTTTACAACCCACCAAACCTTTACACATGTGGATGTTTGCATGTGCTCGGCCAACCTGGCGCCTTATTTCTCCTCGTCAACATCCTCCCAACTTCATGGCAGTGACCATTTTTACATCCTCACAAAAGTCGCCACCTCTCCATCTAACCCAGGTACCCCAAAACTGAAATTTATTGTTGAGCAAGCACTTTCTTAACAAAATATCCCCAGTCTTCAAACACCAACAAAGAGGCCAGCAACCTCACAAAATTAATTCGAGAAGCTGCACATTGCGCCATACCCCAGACGCAGCATAAACGCCACAAAACCATTGTTCCATATTGGACTAACGCCTTGGCAGCCTTAAGGGACAAAAAACAGGATCTGTGGCATAATTATAAAAAACAACGATCTACAAAAAGGCGAACGCATACTTAAAAAAAAAAGCTAAAAGAAGCTAAGAGGCAAAGTCTTGAAACCTTAACGAGTTCTATAAACCCAAACTCCAATCCTAAGAAAATCTGGTCCAATATAAAAATGCTTTCGGGTACGCACTCTCCCTCATCGATTAAAGTGTTAGAAACTAGTAATGGCCCTATATACGCTGCGGTAGATATTGCAAATCATTTTGGGTTGTCTTGGTCCCATTCTTCAGAGAATAATAACTTTCACCAAGATTTTGTGATTAAGAAAAATCGAACTCTCTCCGAGGTATACGCAAGTGAGTAAATCTCACCAAAACCTCAAAAAATTGAGTCATCCATAACGCTGTTCGAGCTAAATGTAACCCTTAACTCAATGTCTGGAAAAACGCCAGGGCGGGATCGTATTTCATACCCTCTCCTACAAAACTTACCCGTTAAAGTCAAAACTAGGATAGTCGAGCTATACAACACTATTCTAACAAAGACAATCTACCGCATACTTGGAAAAATGCTTCAGTTCTCCCGATTCCTAAAGCTAATCAGTACAATAACTCGGTCACGGGTTATAAACCTATATCTCTTTTACCATGCTTAAGCAAAACATTAGAAAAAATTGTTGCTAATCGAATCGTTTGGTTCGCGGCTTCCAATAAGTTATTTGATTCACATCAAGTAGCATTCAAAAAGGGCCAGGGTACACTGGACGCTTTACTAATATTCGAAAATTTTGCCTCTTCAGCCCTATCCACAAAAAACCACCTATCCGTCTTAAGCATTGATTTCGAGAAAGCATATGATAGAATCGGACCACATGCCATCCTTAGACAACTATCTAGTTGGAAAATAGGTAAGGTCTATAACTTTCTTAAAGATTTTCTAACCAACCGCTTCTTTACAGTCAAAGTCAATAACAAGTACTAAAACACGCATAAATTATGTAATGGCATCCCACAGGGATCGCCATTATCAGTAGTACTATTTATGATAGCTTTCGATGAAATAAACAAAATAATATCAAATCACAAAAGAAAAAGTCATGTTATCTATGCCGACGATTTGCTACTTTTCAGTAATGGAAGGATTTTGTGCCCTGCGGGTTAGGGGTTTAGAATATGCCCGAGGTAGGCATACCGGTCGTAAGAGGCGACTAATATGCACATAGGTAATGACGTGCTACTCGATGGTTGATCCACGGATATGATTCCTCTCACCTCTCATTACCCATCTTCTTCTTCCTCACGGATGGAGGGATGACATGACCTAGAAGGTTCCACTGGTCATACCAAATCGTTACCACGACAGTCGGGCAGTACCGCAGCGTACCGGGGTCATGTCCGGCCAAGGACTGTCAACTTCGGCATCACTCCTCAAAACCTTCGGGGAGTGTTTTGCTGTTAACAACACCAACAACAACAATGGAAGGATTTATCGGTAGTTCACGATGATTATATCAATATTTGGCGGAAATTACAACATGGGCCCGGGATTCTGGAGCCAAAATATCATTTACAAAATGCAAACAGTTTCACATATGCAAAAACATATCTAAAAACAGCTATGTTGAAAAGACTTGATATAATTAAATACCTTTCATCGAAGTACTGCCTGGTGCACCCAACAACGCTAGTCAATGCTACAAAAGCTCTTATATTGTCCAAAATCGACTATGCACTCCCCATCTATGGACACTGTGCGAAAACCCACATCCAAGCCATACTTCCTCCATACCACACCGCAGCCAGGAGGTACATACGGACCTTCCCGACTTCGCCAACTTTGGCCACCCTCACCGAATCTGAAGTGCTTCAACGCAGTGTACAGTGAATAGTCAGAAGAAATACAACTCTATCGCGAACATCAGCTATAGGTCATAGCATACAAATGGCAAGAGATCTGGGAGTACCTACCAAACTGGAAAGTCGATTTCAAACGTCCCGAGCCATGGTTCCAGCCAGCTAAACAGCTACTCATTGATATGCATTCAAATAAAAAAAAACGCAACTTCGCTATTAGTCTACCAACAAACATTTCAACAAATTAGCGCAAACCTAAAAAGTCATGGATGGTCATTCCTATACACGGATGGCACAAAAACAACAAATGCAACATCTTTTGCTGTAGTAGACTCGAAGTACTAAACCATAGTAGTGGGACACCTTCTGACATACTGTTCTATTTTTACAGCATAATCGTATGCAGTGCTACAAGCTACTCAACACGCTCTTCGTACTGGGAAAAAGCACGTTATATGGGCATATCCCAAATAGTGTTACATTTTTGGATACTGTTGTTGTTGTTGTTGTTAACAATGCATTGCCCTGTCTAGAGTGTATGGTCATTCCGAAGATCTTCATCAAGCTCTTCTAAGGGGAGTCCAAGGAAACGTGCAGTTTCAACAGGGTTTGTCCAGAGGGACAGAGGGGTTAGAAGAGTAGGTTCAGATGAACAATTGAAGAGATGTAGAGTATCATGGGGGGTCCTACCACATGCAGGGCATGTATTTAAGATTGTATCATTAAGTCTGGATAAGTAGGAGTTTAACCTTACACTATATCCAGACCTAAGCTGTGCCAAGGTCACTCTTGTCTCCCTTGGTAAGGTGCGTTCTTCTTCAGCAATATCCGGTGGAGGACTGTTCAGAACGGGATTCACAGGTAGAGATCCGACAAAAGTGTCTACCGACTCGGTGTGGATGTCGGTTAGAGCCCGCTTATGATTCTGCAGATCAAACGGCAAGGTAATATGATGCCGGATCTCATCATAATGCTTACGGAGATGTCTCCTTATGTCTCTCGGGGGCGGATCTATGTCCAAAAGATGACGGTTTGGATGTGCTGGCTTGTGGCAGTTCAGAAGGAATTGCCTGCTCAGCATTTCCGCATGCTCTTTTACATTGAGCAGTTTTGCCTCCTCATGGAGGTGAGACTCGGAAGACATGAGGAGACATCCCGTAGCAGTTCTGATGGCAGTATTTTGGCAGACTTGTAACTTCGTCCAGTTGGTGTTATGTACATTAGGCGACCATATGGGTGCAGCATAGTCAAAGACTGGTCGGCCAATGGCCTTATATGTAGTCAGCAACGTTTCTTTATCTTGCCGGCAAGTGACTTGAGGATGTTGTTGCGACCACGTACCTTTGAGACCATTGCAGACACATGACCAGCAAATGAGAAAGTATTATCCAGTGTCATCCCTAATAACTTTGGGTGGCTGACAGTTGGTAGCGTAGTGCCATCAAAGAAAATGTCTAATTCATTTTTCACCTGGTGCGTCCATGTCGTAAAAAGCGTCGCCGTTGATTTTGTCGGAGATATTGTCAGATCTCGCTCAGTGAAAAACCTGGAAAGGTCGCAGAGGTAACCATTGATTCTCGTACAGAGTTCATCAGTATAGGGGCCCTTCCCCGTCGTCATTATTGTACAGTCGTCGGCATATGAAACGACGGAGACGCCTCTGGTGGTGGGGGGCATCTTCGATAGATAGAAATTAAACAGTGTCGGGGATAGGACACCACCCTGTGGCACCCCCTGTCTAATACGTCTAGGTTTTGATGTTGCGTTTCTAAAGTTAACCGACGCCTGCCGTCCATTCAAATAATTAGTGGTCCATCTCTTTAAACCATCAAGTATCTGTGTCTCAAACAGATCTTGTATGAGAGTGGCATGGTTGACTGTGTCAAAAGCTTTCGACAGGTCAAGTGCCACTAACACAGTCCTGTGATTTGGTTGGTTTTGATTTAGGCCGGTATTTATTTGAGTTGTAATGGCATTGAGTGCGGTGGTGGTGCTGTGCAGCTTACGGAGGCCATGTTGATGACTAAACAAGTGCAGATTTGCAGTATAATACGGGAGCAAAATGGACTCTAGCGTCTTCACTACCGGTGAAAAAAGTGATATAGGACGATATGAATCGCCTATGTTTGCCGGTTTTCTAGGTTTTAGTAATGGAACCACTCTCGCCTTTTTCCATATTTCAGGAATGACGAAAGTGTTCAGTGAAAGACTGAATAGAGCCGCTAAGTATTTGTGTCCCTCCTGGCCTAGATGTTTCAGCATCTTCATGGCAATGCCGTCGGGGCCGATGGATTTTGAGGGATTAGCCTGTCTGATGGCTTCCTTGACCTCTGAGGCAGTGATGACAATGGGCGTATTTTGGTTTTTATATTTACGCGCCTGTCGCATGATTCTACGTTTATCTCTATCGGGCGGGGAATGTAGTACAAATTGTCTACAGAAGGAGTTCGCACATCCCCTAGGGTCCTTCTTCACCCTGTCACCGAAAGTAATATCTACTTTATCCTTGTGTTGCGTTGGATTAGATAGAGCTTTGACCGTAGTCCATAATTTGCCAACACCATCAGAGAGGTTGCATTGCTCTAGGTGTTGTTTCCATTTGGCCAGTTTATGTTTATCGACCAACCTACGAATTTCCGCGTTGAGATCCTTTATACGGAGGTCTGCGGGATTGAGACTTCGCACTTCATCTCTTTCTCTAGATATGGCCGCTGCCTCCGCGGGGAAATTTGGTCTTATTTGAGATATTCGACCCGCAGGAATGAAGCGTTTAGAGGTCAAGTCAATGATGTTGCGGAAGTCTCGTTCGCCTTTGCGTACGAATGTAGGAATGGAAAGAGCAGCCAAGGATTCGTCCGTATATGTCTGAAAACTGTCCCAGTCCGCCTTGGTAAAGTTAATATATGTACCATGCTCAGGTGTAATAAAGTCCGTCGGTCGTTCGATGGTAATGACTATTGGGAGATGGTCAGACGCCAACGTGAGTATGGGTCGCCAATTGGTGTTGTTCAATACTCCTGCACTTACGATGGAAATATATGGCGAACTATAGCAGTTACCCGATACTCTCGTTGGGGCGTCTCCGTTCAATGTACAGAAAGCCGTATCATCTATTTGTTCTGCAAGTACATGCCCCCTATTGTCTTCTGGCAAGTTTGAGTGCCACATGTCGTGGTAATAGCAAGCTAATGTCGGGGTGATAACCGGTGGGGCAACTTGAGACAGGGGGTATGTAGATGTTAATGATTTGCAGATCGACATCTCCTGTACGGATGGTAATACCTTGGCTTTCTAAGATATCATCCGTTCCTTCGATGTCGGTATCAAATAGATGATACTGTACAGAGTTGTGCGTTATGAAAGCTAGACCACCTCCCAGACCTCCTGTTACTCTATGACGGTCTTTCCGGTGGATGTTATATCCGCCATAGGTAATGAGGTCCGACCTAGGACTGAGCTTGGTTTCTTGGACTGCGGCAAGTTTTATGTTATATTGCGTCATCAAATTAGTTATCTCTGCGATCTTACCAGTTAATCCGTTACAGTTGTGCTGTAAGATTTGGAAGTGCGCCGGTGGGGTCGATGTCGAGTTAACCATAGGCGTGAGAGACGGATGTGTTCGCCCAGGTGTTGGTAGGCTAAGACCAAGGCTGTGCCTCAGCCTAGTTAGCTGTGGACCCGGTGTAACCGGGTTGGCTGGCGTCGTAGGTTGAGGTGAGTTACAGCATGGTGCGATGAACGCATCCGTCCAGAGGTTCCTGTTACCGAGCCCAGAGCATAGATGTACGTGGCATTGGCCTAAGCAGTTATTGCAATTGACCGATGACGCGAGCGTGTATAATCTTTGCCGACAAACAGTACACGTAGAGACAGGTGCGAGAAGATGTTGATCCTGACTCACGTGAGAATTTAAACGGGAGGGGGGGTGTGATGTAGAAACAGAGAGAGACTGGTGCTCGGAGTTGCTCATGTCTAAACTGCTCCGGTGGGAGCGAGAGTGTTGAGCTGCTGCGCGTGATGTTGACGCCATAAGGCACGAGCAACAGTCTGGAGTTTGTGTGGCGGGTATAGCAGAAGTGCTGCTAGTCGTTAAGACATAGGTTAGGTTCAAGTGGCTGCCGCAGAGGCACACTTAGGCCAGTTTTGAAAGGCCCGTTGTGATACCACCAACATAAGGAAAGTCAGCCCCGGGACCCAGCCATATGGAAAATCCCTGAGTTGTTGGGATTTTCCACATAGCAGAATCCCGGGACTGACACTCCTAAACCGACACCGTTACTCCTCCTCGAACCACTTAAATGACTTTATGAAGCCCATCAAGTCCTTTATGTCCAGTTCCGCGATCTGGTTTAGGCTATCTAGGAACGGAACTCCCAAAAAGCGCGTTCTCGCGCCGCTTAAAGCCGGACAGTTGCAGATGAGGTGCTCCACTGTTTCCTCCTCCTCATCATCTTTGCAACTCCTGCAGCATCGTCGGTAGGGCACACTTAGCCTTTCTGCATGCCTACCAATGAGGCAGTGACCGGTTAATACCCCTATCAATATGCAGATTTCCCTCCTAGTTAGGGCATAAATGCGTCTAGACCTTTTAAGATCCCATTTTGGCCAGGTTTGTTTAGATATCCGAAACCCTGGGGATTGCAGCCATCTTTCGTTGGCTTGATGGAGTGTGTGCTCGTTCAGCATTAGTTTGCATGTGGCAAACGGCATTCCTAAGCGCTCTTTATCCTGAAGAACCTGCTTGGTCGTGCCCTGCCTGGCAAGCTCGTCTGCCTTACAGTTTCCTTCAATGTCCCTATGTCCCGGGACCCATATGAGGTTTACGCGGTTCTGTTGGGCCATCTCCTGAAGAGATCGACGACAGCTGAGCGTCAGTTCAGAGTTGAGCATGTATGAGCCAAGGGATTTGATTGCCGCTTGGCTATCGCTGAAAATAGTGATATCTTCTCCGATAACACGTTTGCTTAACCAGGCGGCGTCCCGGATTGCTGAGACTTCCGCCTGGAAGACGCTACAATGATCAGGTAGTCTGAAGGAGAGCTCAAGGTCCAAATCCCTTGAATAAACCCCTCCTCCAACTCTGCCGTCCAACTTCGAGCCGTCGGTGTATATGGAAGTGCCACCATTTGTTTCGGGACACCAATCCGTCCTCTCCCAGTCTTCTCTGCTGGGAATGTTTATTTTGAAACAGCTATCCCCGACTGTAGTGGTCGCACAACTATCTGTGCTTAGAGGGAGAAAGCTGTAAGATTCCAGAATACTGGAGTGTCCAATAGTACCCGCACCCCAACTGGAGGTTTCTCTTAGGCGCAGAGCTGATGCCGCCGCTGACCGAAACCCTTCCAGATCAAGTGGCAAAATGCCCAGAATGGCCTGGAGGGCTTCGTTGGGCGTTGTCCTTAGCGCACCGCATATACAGATCATATTGGATCTATGGACTTTCCGCAACAGATTCAGGTATGTTGCCTTGCCCAGTGCCGGCCACCATACGACGACTCCATACAGCATGATTGGGCGAATGATGGCCGTGTAGATCCAACTGCATACTCTAGGGCTGAGCCCCCATTTTTTGCCAATGGCTCTTTTACATGTGTAAAGAGCGATGCAAGCTTTCTTCTGGCGCTGAAGAACATTCTCCTTCCAATTCAATTTCCTGTCCAGAACTATGCCTAGAAACTTGGCCTTATCCGACAAGCCCAGGCGCGTGCCATCTAGTTCTGGTAGGCTTAGTGGCGGTATTTTGTACCGGTTACACTTCGTTACAACAACAACAACCGGTTGGTGAAGAGGACAAGTTCCACTTTCCCCGGGTTGATACTAATACGGCTGATACATTAGCGCAAATTCCGAATTAACTCCGCTTTTGGGAGTTAACTTGAGCATAATCTTCATTATAAACTCCCAAAAATTAAGAAGATTTGAGCAGATATCATAACTATTTGACCGCTACTGTCATCGATAAATAAACAAACATCGCAACGACCTCTACCAAAATTACGAGTTCGCCGCTACTGGACACTAGATGTCACCAAAAAATAGCGACATCTATTTTAAACCGCAAGTACTACAACCAAAGCCATCTAGTGCGCTGATTGTTAATCTTCAATTTTGTGTGTATCAGCGTAAAATTTGGATCTGATTAAAGAAGATTTATTGGAGGTAATCTCCGTGTGTGTATCCATAGCATAAGTCCGCAGCGAGAGGACCACCTCGAAACCTCTCGCAGTGCTACTTGCATCAGGTCACACAGAGTTTGTGTTAAACCAGTTAGAGGTCTATCTACGCCCAGATTAGTTAGAGCGGAGTTGATCGCCTCCGGGCTTATATTGTTGAAAGCCCCCTCAATGTCTAAGAAGGCCACGAGACAGTAGTCCTTTTCACACAGCGATTTCTCAATGACAGATACTAGGCTGTGCAGAGCAGTTTCTGTTGATTTACTCTTGGTGTATGCATGCTGATAGCTAGAGATAAGGTTGCTATCAATAGTCGTTGAGAGGTAGTCGCTTAGTATCCTCTCAAAGGTTTTGAGTACAAAGGACGAGAGACTGATCGGTCTGTAATATTTTGGCTCGTAGTGGGATGCCTTCCCAGCCTTAGGGATAAACACTACCGTGGCGCTTCTCCAGGAGCCCGGAATGTGGTTGAGAGCCAGGCAGGCTGTGAAGAGAAATACCAGCCATTTAGCTGATGTCTCCAACGTGTTTATAAGTTGGGCGGGGATAATCCCGTCCGGCCCGGCAGCCTTATACGGTTCAAAGCTCTTAACTGCCCACCTTACCCCTTCCTCAGTGATGGGTATATTTACTGCCAGGTTTGTTGCAGATGCTAGTGGTGCGTCATGCAGATTCCCCGGAAAATGTGTATTCAAGAGCAGCTCAAGGGTTTCCTCTTCCGTGCTGGTCCAGGATTCGTCAGGTTTTCGCAGATAGCTGATGGTTGTTTGACTTTTCGAGAGGACTCGTCTAAGTCTCGCTGTGTCGTCGACCTTTTCGACGCCAGTGCAGGAATTTCTCCACGAGTGTCTCTTCGCCTGTCTCAGAGCTTTTTTGTAGGCCCTTAGTTTAGCTTTATATTCGTGCCAATGAGGCTCAGAGCCGAAGCTCTTGGCCTTGTTAAATTGTTTCCGGCATGATATTCGGAGCGAGTCCAAATCGTAGGACCACCAATGTGGCCTGTGTTTACCGCGTGGTTTTGGCACTGGACAAGCCTGTCCTAGAGCATTTGAGAGCGCCGATGTAAATGTAGTAACAAGATCCTCCAGCTCCTCTACTGATGAGGGGGCTTGTGAGGGCAGTACTGGCAGGTCTCTGTCTAATATTTCATTGTGTAACTGCCAATTAGTGTTACGTGGATTGCGCTTCATGATAGGTTGTTCTACAATAAAGTCTAGAACCATTTCTATGTAACGGTGGTCGGAGAATGAATGTTCTTCCAGAACCCGCCATTTTCTGACCCACTCATAAGCGCCTTCACTACAGATAGTGAGGTCTGACCTCCCTGCGGGTCTTAGTGATAAAAGTAGGCTCATTACCCACGTTGCAAATTACCAGGTTAGTTGTTAAGAGGTAATCAAACAGAGACTCGCCCCTGGCATTGATATCGGAGCTCCCCCATTGGACATGGTGAGCATTAGCGTCCGCTCCAATAATAAGATTACCTGTCCAGAAATTTGACACCAGGTCTTTCACCTCCGTTTGTGGTGGGGGTTCTTCAGCGCCGTAGGGCATATAGACCGACGCCACAGTCAGGCGGGTGCTGTCGAACGTTAGACCGCGGTAATATCACCATTGGTGTAGTTAGGTAGGAGAAAGGAGTTCAACTCAGACTTGACCAAAATACACGTTCTGACTTTGCACTCCTCGCTGGCTCGAATGAGCTTGAAGCCCTTAGTCCCCAATCCGCAGATTCTCGAGCTATTGACCCAGGCTTCTTGGATGAGGACCACATAAACGTCGCCTTTAGAAAGACGACTACTTAAAGCAGCCGAAGCCACTTTAGATTTGTGCAAATTAATCTGAAGCACCACCAACATGAGAGCGCACAGATTTCCCTGCCGTCCCCATATCGTCGAGGTTTGCTCCATCCCGGAGGATGCCTATCAACGACGAGTTGCTCCGATTAACTGCCCGATGTGGCGTTGCAGGAGTCCTGCTGCTGTAGTGCACTAGGCCATTGCGCCTTTTGAGGGGCTCGATTGACTCTTTATTCATGGTGAACACCACCTGTCTGTCGGACCCTACCGCATCCCCGACCAGATTGACACTCCAGTCATGCGTTGGGAGGGACGGACATTAAGACATTATTATTATTACTATTAGTATTGCTACTAGAAAGTGGCGGTAGGGGTGCGCTTGAACGGCGCTTACCGCGGGACGCCCGAGGGCGCAAACAACAAGGGGCCACGAAAGTACTAAAGAAAGTACGGGGTCTGTGGATGTTAAGGTTAAGCCCTGAACATCCAGATTTATGGAGCCATCTCTTACACGAGAAGCATTGCACAGAATGCGACCGTTTAATATATATCTTTTTGCAACATACACTGCATATCCATTCTTTTGGTCCGAGGTTCGGCTCAACGCCCGCCCGTAACAATAGAATATCTTGCAGCCCTGCTGCAAGGGGGGAGGATGATAGTTTCGGAATGGGAAAAAACATACTAAACAGGGTTACATTGAAAGTGACAGTCCTTGGCCGAGGTAAAACCCCGGGTGGTTCCACTGCGCAGAGATCCATGGCGATGTCCTGGGTTTTCTGCTCTGAGAAGTGACTGTACATAGGGAACCTATTTTTGGATACTCGCGTAGCATACATCGGTTAATAAATTAAAGCGTGGAAAAAGCATATGGATATTTAGTTTTACGTATTGACTATCTTCTCTGAAGATTTGGATGAAAAAAATGTAGACAATAAGTTTTTACAGAACTTTGAAAGGCGAAAAACGACGAATTTATCGCTTTTTCGAGTGATACTCTTAATTTTCTTTTTGGTATTTGTTCTATAAAATTTTGAGGCATCAATGTATCGCTCTGAAATTTTACCACGGTGTAGTTTTTGAGACGGAGGTTCTAAAAATGTAAGCGAGGTTAATGTGCTCCTCCAATATTAAAAGTTATCATCAATGAAAGTAGCGATACTCTGTTTTTGGCCATTTTCAATATTTGTGATTTTGTGCTTATAACTTTTTGAGGCAACGGAGTATTAAAATTTGATAGCCTAATATACAGCAAAACTTTCGGTGGTTTTGAATTTGATGTGCTCCCTTTAGTTTTCAAGGTAGGGGCATAAATGTCGAGCTACTTTGGTGCGTAACTTTTTTACGGTAGCATGTTTTTTTGTAGGCACATCTACAGTATTACTTTTATTACGTGTTACACTCCTGTAAATTGTTGCCTCATTTTGAAAGATTAACATAACTAAAGTTATTGAAATTTGTACAAGAGGCAAAAAACAATTTTTTTTAATTAAAAACTTTCGACGATATCTCAAAAACCGAGTTTCGGGTATTCAAAAAAGTTTACCGGAGATTGCTTTATTTAAATATCTACATGCTGCTAAACTTTTAACATAATTGGTAGAGAAGTGCCCAAGTTAGCAAAAATATTTAACGATTTTTCGGGTTTTACTTTTATCGATATATCCAAAACCGGTTATCGGATATCGACAATTTTTTTCCAAATCATTCTCTATTTATATATCAGTATGCTGCTAAAATCTCAAAATGATCGGAGGGAAAGTGTTATGATACATTTACACTGCACCAAATGCGTCGCTTTTGGCGAAGTTATTTCGAGAATGTCCGCAGAATGAATTTGTTTGCCAAATTAGATGAATTTGATTTAATTTGACCTAATTTGGTGATCGGAGTGTAATGGGGTGTGGTTGCTGAGTGACCGCGCTCAATCCCGACTCTTGCGTCCTCGTTCGTGCACTCTGGGCAACGTTGAGCTACCTAGGCTCGCGGCAGAAAGAGAGGGAGCCCCGGGGGCCACTCTGACATACTTGGTTTAAGGGCTCACCGGGGTCTTTTTCGCAGCGTCTGTACACCAAGAGGTGCGGCTGTAAGCGGGCGTCTGTCTTGAAGCAAGCGGCTCGCTATATAAATGTGCAAAACTTTTCCCTCCCAATCCAGGGTGTTATGCGATACCGTGCCCATTGGACGTTTGCAGCCGGGAGGCAAATCGTGGCTGTAGTCGAACGGAGCCTCACTGATACCGGGCCGCCTCAGGGAGTAACTATGGTCTTACCGCGGTATGGGGCTCTGCCGCGGCGGACGACACACTTCCCCTTACACTACCCTTGACCCTAAGCTGGCCTTGTCCGGCGAGGGGTCGTACGAACAAGATGAAGAACACACAAAATACAAAGCAATTAACGACTTCGTTTACTCCGCAGCAGAGAAGAACTATGCTGGAGCAAGCGAAAACACAACGCCGGAGGACAAACTCCGCCTCAAAGTTAACTGGGAGGCCGACAACGATGGAAACTACGGGTCAGTCATCCCCCAAACTGCTATCAAGTAAGAGTGACTTGATGGGAGCAAGCAACAGTGCGGCTGCCTACGCAGTCAAGCAGAAAACGGCGGAAGCTAAACTTCCATCAAGCGCTGGTACGAAACCCAATCTCTTCACATCTGGGGCAATGGTCTCACGACCTGGTTTCAGAGTTTCGAAAGAGAAGGACGACGCCGTAAAGGGAGAGACCGCGATGGCAACTACGAGTCTGAATCCCCCCAAAGAGGCATCTCCCCGACGCTTTGCGTACTGGGATAAAAGAAAGGCCGCAAGGATCCTTAAAAAATATGAGGGAGCATCGCAGGAGAAGCTGTCGCCGGAAGAAAGGAAGATGGTGGAGGAAGCGAAAGCTCTGATACCAAATTTCCAGAGGCCCTATGTGCCTAAGAGGGTGAACGGTAATCCCTTCAAACGCCAGAGATCGGACGGAGAGGTAGACCACCATCCAAAGCGGCATCAGGTCAACCCCGTAGTGGGAAAACTCAGCTTTGCTGAAGTAACCAAGGACAGAATCCTTATAGGTTTCATTGACCGAGGTAACGACCGTTGGTCCATCCCCAAAGACCAGTGGCTGTATGTCCGGAATGAAATGGGCAGGGCCCTCCACCACTTAATGCGTGAGTCTCCGGGTAGTCCGCCGCGAGGTACTGACGCGGGCTGGCACCAAGGTCAGATCAAAATATTCGCGTGCGAGGATGCAAGAACTGTCGCACTGCATAAGGCAGCAGTTGCAAGACTGGGTGAAGTCTATCCAGGGGCAAGACTTGATGTCGTCGACTGGAAGGACATTCCTGCTCGGCCAAGGGCAAGGGCATGGATTCCTGCCGTCCCTGCAGAACCCGAGAATATTCTTGAGATGCTGCAGGTCTGGAATCCGTCTCTCCCGACGCAGGATTGGGGCGTCAATCTGGTCGATGATGTGGTTGGGCCCAATAGACAGGTGGTTATCACTCTGAATAAGGAGGCGCTCGAGCCCCTTAAACGGTGCAACGGACGAGTGCATTACGGCTTGGGTCAGATCGTGATCCACGTATACCGTGGCGATGCACAGCGCGCTGCTATTCCGGACGCTCCGGAGGACTCGGAGATCGAGGCATCGGAAGGGGAAGCAGAGGAGTCCGACGCGGAAAGTATGTTATCCGCCACGTCAAATTGCGATGGTGCTGCGAACAACTCGGCGATAGAAGAAAGCCTGCTTGACGAAGAAGGCCTCGACGTCACGATCGTGGCTAAACCTGAGCACACTAACGTTGATGCTGCTTCAGACAGCAGGGTTCCCGCCACGCCAAATCGTGCAGGTGCTCTGAACAACTCCTCGTTGAGAGACAGCCCCCGGAACAGGCCAGACCTCGATGACACGCTGGCGGCAGGGATGTCTGAGCTCTCTTATGTTGGTGGTGCTTCAGATAAATCTGCACAAATCTAAAGCAGCCTCGGCTGTTTTAAGCAGTCGTCTTTCTAAAGGCGACGTAGACGTGGTCCTTATCCAAGAGCCCTGGGTCAATAGCTCTAGGATCTGTGGATTGGGGACTAAGGGGTACAAGCTCATCCAAGCCAATGATGAGGGCAAGGTCAGAACCTGTATTTTGGTAAAGTCTGAGCTAAACACCTTTCTATTACCCAACTACTCAAATGGTGACGTTACAGCTGCCAGCTTAACAGTCGGCAGCACCAGCCTAACGATGGCGTCGGTCTATATGCCCTATGACGCCGAAGAACCTCCTCCACAAAAGGAGGTGAAAGATCTGGTGGATAATTTCTGTACGGGCCATCTTATTATTGGAGCTGACGCTAATGCTCATCACGTCCAGTGGGGAAGCTTCGATATTAACGCTAGGGGCGAGTCTCTGTTTGACTACCTACTAACAACTAACCTGGTGGTTTGTAACGTGGGTAACGAGCCTACTTTTATAACTAAAGCTCGTAGGGAGGTTATAGACCTCACTGTTTGTAGCGAAGGCGCTTATGAGTGGGTCAGAAAATGGCGTGTTCTTGATGAGCATTCATTTTCTGACCATCGGTACATAGAAATTGTGTTAGACTTTATTGTTGAGCAGCCAGTTATGAAACGAAATCCACGCAACACTAACTGGCAGCTACATAACCAAATATTAGCTAGGGACCTACCAGTATTACCTCCACAAGCCCCCTCATCAGTGGGAGAACTGGATGATCTGGTAACGACCTTTACAACGGCGCTCTCAAATGCCCTAGAGCAGGCTTGTCCAGTACCAAAACCACGCGGCAAACATAGACCCCACTGGTGGTCTTACGACCTGGATTCGTTCCGTATATCATGCAGGAAGCAATTTAACAAGGCCAAGAGCATCGGTACGGAGCCTGAATGGCTCGAATATAAAGCTAAACTGAGGGCCTATAAAAAAGCTCTAAGGCAAGCGAAGAGAACTTCGTGGAGAAATTTCTGCACCGGGGTCGAAAAAGTCGATGATACAGCGAGACTTAGACGAGTGCTATCAAAAACTCAAACAGCCATTAGCTATTTACGGAAGCCTGACGGATCTTGGACCAGCACGGAAGGGGAAACCCTGGAGCTGCTCCTGAACACACACTTTCCGGGGAACTTGTATGATGCACCTGTAGCATCTGCAACAAACCTGGCGGTAAACATACCCATTACGGAGGAAAGGGTAAGGTGGGCAATCAAAAGCTTTGAGCCGTTCAAGGCAGCCGGGCCAGACGGGATTTTCCCCGCACAACTTATAAACACGCTGGAAATATCAGCTAAATGGCTGGTAGTTCTCTATTCAGCCTGCCTGGCTCTTAATTACATTCCGTGCTCCTGGAGAAGCGCCACGGTAGTCTTTATTCCAAAGGCTGGGAAGGCCTCACACTATGAGCCTAAAGACTACAGACCGATCAGTCTCTCGTCTTTTGCACTTAAAACCTTCGAGAGGATAATTAGCGATTATCTCTCCTCTACTATTGATAGCAACCTTATTTCTAGCTATCAACATGCATACACCAAAGGTAAATCAACGGAAACTGCGCTCCACAGCCTAGTCTCTATTGTTGAAAAATCATTGCACGAAAAGGAGTACTGTCTCGTGGCCTTTCTGGACATCGAAGGGGCTTTCAACAATATAAGGCCGGAGGCTATTAACACTGCTTTAACAAACCTGGGCATAAATAGGTCTCTTATTGGACTAATTGATCAACTACTAAAGGGAAGGAAAATAGTTTCTTCACTGGGAACAGTTGATCTTTCACGCTATGTCACAAGAGGAACGCCTCAGGGTGGTGTTCTCTCCTCGCTCCTATGGAACCTCACCGTAAACTCGCTGCTACGAGACACAAGGTGGGGGGGCGGGAAGATAGTGGCATATGCAGACGATTTAGCTATTGCATATAGGGGCAAATTCCCACAAACCCTGTGTGACTTGATGCAAGTAGCACTGCGAGAAGTTTCTTCATGGTCCTCTCGCTGCGGACTTAGCATCAACCCGGGAAAGGTGGAGCTTGTCCTTTATACCAGGCGGTACAAGATACCACCGCTGAACCTACCAGAACTAGATGGCGTGCGCCTGAACTTAGCTGATAAAGCCAAATTCCTAGGCACAGTTCTAGATAGAAAGCTTAACTGGAAGGAGAATGTCATCCAGCGCCAGAGGAAAGCGTGCATTGCACTTTACACGTGTAAAAGAGCCATTGGCAAAAAATGGGGGCTCAACCCCAAAATTTGCAGATGGATCTACACTGCGATAATCCAGCCAATTATGCTGTATGGAGTCGTGGTATGGTGGCCTGCGCTAGGAAAGGCAACAAACCTAAATCTGTTAGGAAAAGTCCACAGATCGAGCATGATCTGTATAAGCGGGGCGTTAAGAACAACGCCCAATGAAGCTCTCCAGGCCATTCTTGGCTTTTTGCCACTCGATCTGGAAGGGTACCGGGCAGCAGCGGCATCGGCTCTGCGTCTAAGGGAAACGTCCGTCTGGGGCGCAAGCACTATTGGACACTCCTGTATTCTAAGATCTTACAGCTTTCTCCCTCTGAGCACAGATCGGTGTGCGACCACAACAGTCGCAGATTGTTGTTTTAGAATAAACATTCCCAGCAGGGAAGACTGGGAGAACATAGATCGGTGTCCCGCTACTAATGGCGGCACTTTTATATACACCGACGGCTCGAAGTTAGACGGCAGAGTCGGAGGAGGGGTTTACTCAAGGGATTTGGACCTAGAACTCTCCTTTAGACTACCTGATCACTGCAGCGTCTTCCAGGCTGAAGTTTCTGCAATCATGGACGCCGTGACTTGGATAGGTAAACGCACCATCGGACAGGATATCTGTATTTTCAGCGACAGCCAAGCGGCCATCAAATCCCTTGGCTCTTACTCGTTCAACTCTGAACTGACGCTCAGCTGTCGTCGATCTCTTCAAGAGATGGCCCAACAGAACCGCGTGAACCTCACATGGGTCCCGGGACACAGGGACATTGAGGGAAACTGTAGGACAGACGAACTTGCCAGGCAGGGCACGACCAAGCAGATTCTTCAAGATAAAGAGCGCATAGGTATGCCGTTTGCCACGTGCAAGCTAATGCTGAAGGAGCATACACTCCGCGAAGCCAACGAAAGATGGCTACAAGCCCCAGGGTGCCGGATATCCAAGCAAACCTGGCCAAAATGCGATCTTAAAAGATCTAGACACATATATGCCCTAAAAAGGAAGGAAATCTCCATATTAATAGGTGTTTTAACCGGGCACTGCCTTATTGGTAGGCACGCAGCAAGGCTAGGCGTTCCCTACCGACGATGCTGCAGGAGTTGCAAAGATGATGAGGAAGAGGAAACGGTGGAGCACCTCATCTGCAACTGCCCGGCCTTAAGCGGAGCGAGAAGGCGCTCTCTGGGAGTTCCCTTCCTGGTTAGCTTAAGCCAGGTCGCGGAGCTAGACATAAAGGACTTGATGGCCTTCATCAAGTTATCAAAATGGTTCGAGGAGGGGTAGCGGTGTCGGTTAGGAGTGTCAGTCCCGGGTTTCGGCTATATGGAGAGTCCCAACAGCACTGGGATTTTCCATATGGCCGGGCCCCGGGACTGACTTTCCTAGTGTTTGGTGGTATCACAACGGGCCTTTTATTACTGGCCTAGGTGTGCCTTTGCGGCAGCCACTTCTACCTACCTACCTACCTAATTTGGTGATCAAATTCAATCTGCGGATGAACGGTATCGAAAAAACTTGGTCAAAAATGACGCATTTGGTGCAGTGTAAACGTAGCTTCAATGTTATTGAAAAACCAGGTTTGCTTTAAGAAATATTTGACGATTTTTCACCCGAAGCCGGGTGGCGGGTATCAACAATTTTTTGCCAAATATAACCTTCATATATCTCTACACGTTGATAAAATTTCAACAAAATCGGTGCAGTAGTGTTTAAATAATTGTATATTAAACACTGCGACTTGAATTTATATATATAATCTTCGATCTATTGACTATATCTTTTTGAGGCTTTATGTAAGACGAATTACGCTGATAAATTTAAGCTCCTCTGTATCTACCAATAATGTAACACTATTTGGGATTTGCCCATATGCACCGATAGCATGTCAATTGTTCAATCAATATCCAATACAACTTCGTTAGTACTGCGATTCGCAATGCCTTGGAAATGGGCAAAACTACAATAAAGATCATGTGGGTTCCAAGACACGTTGGAATACCAGGAAACGAAGCCGGGGACGAAAAAGCCAAGCTAGCAGTAAACCAACCGCTGCTTACAATGCCTATAATGCTGAGTGAAGACGTAAACAGGCTGGCAAAGACACACATCTCTGAAATTAAACTCGAGAAATGGAGTAACCACCAAAACCACTACTCAACGATCAACAGAACAGCTCAGAAACAGAACTTCCCACGAGAAGTAAATTGCAGAGATCTCAAATCCTTTTGTCGACTTAGAATTGGCCATACAATCTCAACACATGGTCATATCCTCAAGGGGTTAGGTACTCCACAGTGTCACTTCTGTAATGCTGCCGCAGTTTCCGTCATCCACCTAGTCGACAATTGCGAACACTTAGCAACAAGAGCCAACATTTTCGGTAGCAACACTCCGTCGGGGGCCTTGGAAAGGTACGACGTAGAATCGATAAGGAACATAAATAAATATCTTTCAGCAACAGAGCTTAAGAAGCTAATTTAGAGTTAGCTTACTGTAAGCTTAAAAATTTTTGTATACTAACATGTAAATATTCATCAGCACAATACCAATAAAAGATCTAAGTAATTATAAGCATAGTAATAAGCGAGCCGAAGGTGGCAACACTAGTGCTCCCACCCAGTGTAAAGTAGCGAATTGTCGCTGTTTTTCCAATATATAAATAAATAAATAAAAATAAATAGTTTTCTTTCATAATTAATCTTACTATTCGAAGTAAAGAACCAATTTGCCATCGTAATACCTGCTCAATTTCAGAACGAGTTATTATCAGGGTGCGGTGAACGCTCAAAATACGATCTCTCAAACAACTTATCACTGCATAAAATTCAGTGGTTGGTATTTCTCGCGAGTGAGTAAGCTACATTTTTAACGAATGCATGTGCAATCTCTCGCAAGCAACAGCAATGGTGCAAGCGTAGTCAATTCTAATTTAGGCATCGATCGTTCGTTGCGAGCGTGCATAGCAAAACCCAAACAATAGCTGTTATTGAAAAGAGCAGTTACGCTATTTTTCGCGATTGTTTGCGATTTCTGGCAATCGCGATTGTCAGCGATCGATCGCGAGCGTTTGTTTGAAAATCAATTCCATTTGGTAAAATAAGATTTTTTTTGAGAATGTAGATGAAATATCTTTAAGTTTTTCCTGATAACTTAAAGTAAAAAATAATAGTTCCCAGTTTTATAACAAAATTTAAGATATACTTAAAATTTTTCTTAAGTGCTATTATATGTATGCATATGGATATACATATGTATGTACACGTCAGTATGTAAGCTTCTTTAGCACATTGGTTTGGCAGATTTATATGAAAACAACCTGATCAGCATATTTAAATCTAAAGTATCAATGACAGACCTGTAGAAATTAGTATAAAGATCTTTGACTTTCAATATTATATCTTCGCCGTTCTGAAAAATAAAGCCAATATTATTTTCAAGGAAATCAAGTTTCTTTTCATTTATTTATTTAACCACCTTGCGCTACCTAAAAAGGCTTATCGCTTATTTATACTAAACAGGTAAAGAAAAAAAAATATTAAAAAATTCTATTCTATCAACATATGCACGAACTTAAGTGCATCTGAAAATTATTGGTATAACAATTGCCAGCCATGAATGCAACTAGCTAAAAATTACCAGTCCCTGTGATCCCTTATACATGTGAGATGCAGCAAAAACATTTCTTAAAAAAACATGTCTACATACTTGTGTACATGACCATAGACACTGGTATTCATCATTGAGTTGACCTTGGGATTTTAGACAGTTTTTGTTTTTTTTATTTTATTTCATTATTTTTTTTTTTGAAGAAATATGAACTGAACCACTGGTTAGCAGAACAATAAAAGGCATTCGCATTTTTCTTCCTATACGGTGACCATAACTTTTTTTTTTTTAAAAACCAGAACTCATTTTACTTAAAACTTCCACCCACCAAAAAAATCTGGCAAAAACTATATATTTTTCCGTTTTTATGCTCCATTTAAAGTACTTTTCCCGATCCTTTCTCCCACTAAATTTTGCGAACGAAACGTATGTCTGTAAAAGTATAAAAAACCTTCCTAAAAATTATATGCGTCAGTTTTTTTGTGTTTTTTACACGTTTTCTGATACGATTTCTGATGTTTTTGGGATAATTTTTTGATGTTTTTGGGATCACTGTTTTTATCAGATAGTATGCGGACCGTTTTCGGATACGAAAAATTGTGGAAAAGCGAACCAACAGTAAATCCAGCCCAACAGTAAAGTTTCCGGACCGTTTTCGGATACGAAAACGATGGAAAAATATACGATCGGTAAAACGTACGTTGCTCTGCTGGATGGGTTGGTCTTTTCTTCACGTGAAATTTCTCTACCCGCCTATAAATTATTTGAGGTTACACTTTCAATGTTTTGAATAAAAATGTGTTCCCGTTTTTCATGACGTAAAAAACGGCGGAATTTTAACGTAAGTACGTTAAGACCGATGAGTCCTAGTCAGGGTAACGAAATCTCTATTTAGCAAGTTTCGGTACATACGCCGTATGGCTTTTTGCAAATACGTGGTATTGCGCGCCGAGCGACGATTTGTTGAAAAGGTTGCTGTTACAGAAAAGCAGAACAAAAACAGAACATTTCTTAAAAACAGAACATTTCTTTTATTTTCCTAAGAAAAAAAATACGCAGAACACGCTCCTTAAAAACAGAACTGTTCTGCCAAAAACAGAACGGATGGTCACCGTACCTATACCGGAACCCTTAAATAGCATAACAAAGAAAATAATTTAATAAAAATTAATTTTTTTTTTAATTTTCTACAACATTTTTATAAACAATTTGTAATTGAGGAAAAATAGTATCTCTGAATTTGTTTTTTTTTTTATTTAATCATAAATTGGTCTTTTAATAATTTTAATCTTTATCAAATGTCACAAATTGTGATTTTTCAATGTTTGATGTTTTTCCCATATTTGTATTAATAAAATCTTCACGTTGTTTACTTGCAAACTAATAACAGAAATAAATCTTGCACTTTAAACAGATGAAATCAAAATTTTGTATCCACACCGTAAGAAGAACGATCGCGATTGCTCAAAAGTACAATCTTCTCAATTTGTGCTCCTAACTTATCGCGAGAAATGCAAAGGCAAACGAGCGTTGTTTAAAACATCGAAAACATTTTTCGTTTCTTAACTCTTTGCGTCACGCTTTCATATATTTGACTTTATAATTGAATAAGTTGTATTTTTGGATTGGTTTAGACATACATATTAAGGGAAAAAAAGTTCACAAACATAACTCATATAGTTTTTGAGATATGAGGTGGTAAGTTTACTAATCGAGGTCCTCATATTAGTCGAACCCGAAGAGTTATCGAAATATGGGATACCTTAAATCTTAAGTTAGATGTCTAGTAATGCAACAGCAAAAAAAAGGCTTTCAGTTCCATTACGCAGTTCTTGAATTATGCGCGCACAAACACACGGACCGATAGAAATAAAGTTCTAAAAACTTTTGATTTGGATTCTATTGGCTTAAAAATTACCTTTTCTATAAGTTTTTCTTGAATATCAGACATCGAATTGTTACAATTTTTTTATATGCACTTAAAAAAGGGTAACAGTTAAAAAGTTAAACGGTACATAAAAAAAGTTACACCGAAGCTAGAAAAGGTGGTTAGCTACAGTAACCACCTTGCCGAAAAGAGTTAACGAGTGTATGCAATTATTTTGCGTATCATCATCATCATCATTTATTGGCGCATAACTGCCTAAGCGATTTTGGCCGTTGCATATCAAAGCACGCCAGTCATTCCTTTTTAGCGATAACTGACGCCAATTGGAAACCCCAAGGGAGTTCAAGTCATCCTCCACCTGTTGTTTCCATCTCAGTCGAGGCCTCCCCCTTCCTCTGCTGCCGAATTCAGGCGACGATTGGAAAACCTTATGTGCTGGAGCTTCTTTGTCCATTCGCATAACATGGCCCAGCCAGCGGAGTCTTTGAGCTTTAATTCGCTGGACTATGGTCAGATATGCGTAGAGCTCGTACAGCTCATCGTTAAATTTCCTTCGATACTCGCCGTTGGCATCGCGGGAAGGGCCATAAATCTTCCGGAGAACTTTTCTCTCAAATACTCCAAGGGCCATCTCATCTTCTCTTGACATTGTCCATGAATCTGAGCCATACATCAGGACAGGTATGATGAGAGACTTATAGAGAGTGATCTTTGTTCTTCGAGAGAGGACTTTACTTCTCAATTGCCTACTCAGTCCAAAGTAGCACTTGTTGGCAAGAGTGATTCTCCGCTGGATTTCTAGACTGATATTATTTTCGGTGTTAATGCTGGTTCCCAAATAGACCAAGTCCCTCACAGTTTCAAATTTGTAACTATCAACGGTGACCTGGCTGCCAAGGAGCAGGTGCGCCGATTCTTTCTTTGATGACAGCAGATACTTCGTCTTGTCCTCGTTCACCGCAAGACCCACTTTTTTCGCTTACTTATCCAACCCAGAGAAAGCAGCGCTTACGGCGCGGCTGTTAAGGCCAATGATATCAATATCATCGGCATACGCCAGCAATTGCACGCTCTTGTAAAAGATTGTACCATTGCGGTTTAGCTCTGCTGCTCGAATTATCTTCTCCAGCATCAGATTGAAGAAATCGTAGGAAAGGGAGTCGCCCTGTCTGAAGCCTCGTTTGGTTTCAAATGGCTCAGAGAGGACCTTCCCGATTCTGACGGAGCTGCTGGTATTGCTCAACGTCATTTGGCAAAGCCGTATAAGCTTTGCAGGGAAGTCAAGTTCAGACATGGCGGCATACAGGCAACTCCTTTTTGCGCTGCCAAAAGCGGCTTTGAAATCGACAAAGAGATGGTGTGTGTCGATTCTTTTATCATGGGTCTTCTCCAGGATTTGGCGTATCGTGAAAATCTGGTCGATGGTAGACTTACCAGGTCTAAAGCCACACTGATAAGGTCCAATCAGTTTGTCTACGATGGGCTTCAGCCTTTCACACAACAGGCTAGAAAGATATTAAGAAGACTGATTCCGCGGTAGTTGGTGGTTACCGGGATCGCCTTTCTTGTGGATTGGGCAAAGTACACTTAAATTCCAATCCGGGGGCATGCATTCGTCTGACCATATTCTGCATAAGAGCTGATGCATGCTTTTTGCCAGCTCTTCGCCTCCGTGTTTGAACAGCTCGGCGGGTAGTCCGGCTTTTCCAGGCGCTTTGTTGTTTTTGAGCCGGGATATAGCTATCCTCACTTCATCATAGTCAGGTGGTGGGACGACTTTTCCATCGTCAGGGATTGGGGTATCGGGTTCGACGTCTCCCTCGCAATTTAGCAGTGAGGAGAAGTGCTCCCTCCATAATTTAAGTACACTTTGTACGTTGGTTACCAGGTCGCCATTATTGTCCTTACAGGAGCTTGCCCCGGTCTTAAGACCTTCCGTCATCCGCCGGATCTTTTCATAGAATTTTCGGGCATCATTCCTGCCAGCCAGCATCTCAAGCTCCTCACACTCACGCCTTTCGGCCTCACTTTTCTTTTTCCTGAAAAGGCGTCTCTCTTCCTTCTTTGCCTCGCGATGTAGGCAGCGTCCTTTTTGTCCGAGGCTGTGGTGCATTCCTCATCGTACCATATAGTGGCTTCAGCGGCGGCACGTAATGAGTGAGAGATATGCTTCCATTGCTCGGTTACATCGTTAGGTCGAGGATTGCTCTCCGATAGCAGGTGTGAGAGTCGAGTGGAGAAATTATCAGCTGTCTGTGTCACGCGCAACTTCTCGACGTCAAACTTTCCTTCCGTTACTGTGCGTACTTTCTTCGCTGCACAGAGGCGTGTGCGTATCTTGGTTGCAACAAGATAATGGTCCGAGTCGATATTGGGGCCGCGTAGGGTACGCACGTCTAGAACGGTGGTGCTGTGTCTGCCGTCGATCATGGCATGATCAATCTGGTTTCTTGTTCTATGATCAGGGGACAGCCAGGTGGCTTGGTGTATTCGCTTATGCTGGAACCTGGTACTACTGATGACCATATTGCGGGAAGCGGCGAAGTCAATCAACCTAGTGCCGTTGGGGGATATTATATCGTGGAGACTGAATTTTCCAACTGTAGGACCAAAGACTCCTTCCTTGCCCACCTTGGCATTAAAGTCGCCGAGCACGATTTTGATATCATGCAGGGGGCAGCGATCATAGGCTTGTTCAAGTTTATCGTAGGAGTCCTCTGCGTCGTCCGTCTCCTCAGTCGGCGCATAGGCGCAGATAAATGTTATGTTGAAAAACCTCGCCTTGATGCGGATCGCAGCGAGACGCTCGTCCACAGGAGTGAACGCTAGTACTTGGCGGCGAAGTCTCTTTCCCACCATAAATCCTACATCACGCGCTTTGCCGCGTGTCTGGCCACTGTAGTATACGTCACAAGCACCAATGGTCGTCTTTCCTTGCCCCGTCCATCGCATTTCCTGCAGGGCGGTGATGTCAGCCTTTGAGCCCTTAACCAAGTATGTCAGAGTGGCCCCACCGGGGCTTCCTCTTTCTGCCGCGAGCCTAGATAGCTCACATTGCCCAGAGTGTACGAACGAGGACGCAAGAGTCGGGATTGGGCAAGGTCACACAGCAACCACACCCCAATACACTCTATCATTATTTTATGTAAATACATTGGAAACGAACGAGCATACAAACGCGATCGCTCGTAGCAAGGCTGCTGGTATGAAAAATCGTTTGTTTACAATCTCCTAGCAATGAAATAATGCAGTTATTGTTTTAACTACCGCTCGTTTGTCTTAGCGTTTCTCGCGATATGTTAAGAGCGCAAAATGAGAATTTTTCCCCACGCTGGTTATTATTGGCGTTAATAGGGAAATTAAAGTAAACGTTGGTCACCAGCAAATTGTACGACACGTATCCCTGTGATTGGCATTTTATACACTTATTTATTGCGTTCTTAGCGCCTTTTTAACTGAAATCCCTAATCACAGCACAAACACCCACTGTTTTCTGCCAATGTATTTTGTCTGGTAACCAGATTTTCGCTGCTTCTACTCTGGTTACCAGACAAAATATATTGGCAGAAAACAGTGGGTGTTTTGGCAGAAACTTGTTTTCGCCAAAAACTCAAAAAGAATAATTTGATAAAAATTATTCGACTGGTCAAAAGTCCAAAAAATTTTCAAAGTTCGTAAATATAATGACCAATAATAACAATAATTTAAATTATAATAAAGCCGGGACACGGGCAAAAATGTATCAATGTGTACAACAAAAATCCTAGCCACACGTGTATAGCAACAGAATATCGCTTTGGGTATGTGCACTTTGGTAAAGAATAACATTGTTAAATAACAATAACAACAAAAATAGGCGAAGATATAGTTGCAGATTGCCCACAGGCACACTAAGCAGATTTGGTGTAATGGTTACACACTGCGGTTTAGAAATTCCTAATCTCCCCTCCTTGGTTCGATGACCAGTAGAGCGTCTCGGGCTTACAGGTAAAAATAAAAAGTCGGCCGTACCTCCCCTCATACGATTTTTTTTGAAAAACATTTTAACAAAAATTTTTTTTTGTGGCAAACCTAGATGTCGCCCAATTACATTTTTCTTCAAACCTTTGGCACTTGTTGTCGGATTTTAAAGTTTGACACATAAATTTTTTCATCTCAAAGGAGGTTTTTTCTCAAGAAAGTTCATTGCGTTTCGTTGTGGTACCAGACTTTAAAATCCGACAAAAAATGCCGAAGATACGAAGAAAAATGCAATTGGGCGACTTCTAGGGTCGCCAGAAAAAAAAAATACAACTTTTTTTAAATGTTTTTCAAAAACACTTCAGATAAGGGGAGAGAATAAATGCCGAAGATATGAAGAAAAATGCGATTGGGCGACATCTAGGGTTGCCAGAAAAAAAATATAATTTTATTTTTAATGATTTTCAGAATCTTTGAAACTTTGGTGGACTTTTGACCGTTTGAGAATAATTTTTCTTAGATTATTCTGTGTTTTTTATTATTACTGAACAAGATGGAAAAGACACAACAATTACAAGCTACCATGATTACGTAATTTCGGCCTTGCTCAAGGGCTTTCTCAAATGGCTATGTGTTTTTAGAAATTTTTCATCACCTATTGTTGGTCATCGGGTTTTTTAATGATTTTCAAAAACACTTCATATGATGTTATGTAATAGGGTATGACCGACTTTTTTTTGGTGATACGCTCTAATGACCAGTAAAGATGATGAAAAATTTCTAAGCAACAATACGAAGCGGTTTGACAACATCCTTCAACAAGATAGAAATTGCAATCATAGCCCATTAAACATTTTCGGAGCAGACATAAGTTAGGAGTCCGATATGAGTCCTAAATATATGAAAAATATGAGCCTCAGAAATATGATCATGTGAGACTCTTTTATGACTCCGATGTGATGAAAATTATGAGCCGAATGTCGAGAGTGTGTAAATAACAAAGCAACATAGGAACACAATTTCATAATTTTTCTTAGATTTTTTTTTTTCATTTTCAATCAAAACGTTTTCTAGTTTTTTGAAATTCAACGGGATTTCCTTGCGTGTCGGTTCAACAGCATCAAACCGTGAGTAATATTGCGACCGCTTGGATAAAAAAGTGACCACGAATAGTGACGGGCAAGAAATAAGCTGGATTGGTGGCACGCAAGATTTTGTTACCAGTTTTATCAGCATTGAAACCCTTCAACACCATGAGAACCCCTGAGCCAGACCTTTTTTAGTTGACCAAACCGGATAAAAAGGAACGGGCAAACAAAATAGCAAAATGCTTCCCATGTAAAATTTCTGGGCACCAGTTTGAAGCCCTTCTGTTCGAAGAGGTCGATTTAAAGCATCGAAGAGTTAACCACGATGAAAGTTACCTAACTATTTTCTGCTATTGCATGCCTTCATTATCGTGTTGGCATTTATTCTATATTTAAAATGTACCTTTGTATGTTTAGATAATAAAGTAATTCCAAGGAATTTGTTCCTAATATTTTTTGCCTTTATTGTGTGTCCAACCCCTCAAATAGGTGTCATGTGAAAGTCTACATTTTTCAATATATGTACATATGTATGTAAATATGAGGATAATCCAAATCGTCTTTTCGGAGTCCAAAAAGTATCAGATAGGGGCCCTAATGTGAGCAATTTGTGAGTCCAAAAGGTGTCTTAGGTGACTCTTATTTGGACTCATTTATGACTCTTATTTGGGCTCATTTGATCTATGAAAAAATGCTCATATCGGACGACCATCGCAAGAAGGGAAATACCCTCATTTCGGATTCATAAATGAGCTCATAAAGAGCGTGAGCGCTCCCGTTTATGACTCCTTTCGGACTCTTTTATGACTCCCATTGTTTGCTGGGAGTAGCTGGTATTGTATGTAACATTTTTTAACTTGTTTTCACCAAAAACTCAAAAAGAATTATTCGACTGGTGAAAAGTCCACAAAATTTTCAAAGTTCATAAAATATTTTATAATAAAAAAAATTTTTTATAAGCAAATAAAATATGTTTAACTAAATATTAAGCAAAATAAAATATTAACTTATTTTCTTGCCTAAAATAATTCTCGATCTTTTTTTCAACCAACTCAAAGGTTCAAAACGCATGAAAACAATCTTTCATTGTTTGGTCGTTAACGGATTATAATTTTCTGTATTGTTTTTCCTTTGTGCGGAATTGTCTACTATTAACGAGTCTTAAACGATGTTTGTTACTACCTGTATTGTATTTCGCTAGCGGCATAGCCATCGCATAACAACATTACCTACCACCCTGCTCGTCAATCAGTCATGACCCGAAACTGTAAAATTGAGCGAGCGTCAAATTGAATTTTAGATTTTGGCCAATCAGCGCCGGCAGAGACACGAAGACTGCCGAAGGCAAGTATATGTGACACGAGGGCAGCCGAATGCTATATGTATTAGTAAAACGCAGCAGAGGCATGAAGTCTGTAAATTCATTATCTCGTGGCCCCAATAGCCGCAACCAAGATCAGTTCAAAGCATAGATCAATTGATGAGCGACTCTTTTACTGTCAAATTTCTCTACCCAGATACCCAGCTGTTCCCAGGATTTACGCAAAAAAACTATGCTGCCATACAATTGTGCACCGAAAAACGACTCGAATATGGGAAAAAGTGTAGTTAAGTGAAAATCATCAACTGCCAATTAGAAAGGATGTCGTATTTTATATTTGTAAACTATTTATTGCGGTAAAAGTGAAAAAATAAATAAAAAAGGAGGTTATAAAGCAAGGACTGAAACCGAAACCGTAACCGATTAAAACCGATTCATTTTTCAAAACCGAAACCGAAACCGTAACCGTTATTTTTATCTGAAAAAGAACGAAACGAAAGCCGGAACCGGTTCAAAACGGTTTGGAATTTTTTAAATACCTCACTTCTTTTAGTGGGCACATATGTAGGTATTTTCTTTTACAACGAGGTGCCCTGAAAATTGTCAAGGAAGATTGTCGAGCAAGGTGACAAAATACACGTTTTGACATCATAATCAAAATTCTGAAAGAGGAAGTTTGACTATAGTTGAATGAAGCCATCGAAAAAAATTAACGAGATCTGAAAAAGAAATGGTCAGGCATGTCTCAGAAAGCACCACTCATATTAATGGTTTTGACGATTTACATATTCATTTGGTTTTCATTCTTATAATCTACATATCGTCGCTGCGCCAACAAATTGAGTTATGTTTTTTTTCAGTTTTTTTATTACATATTTATTTAGCACTGTCTGCTAGCCACATTTCTGCATTTGCCGTTTTCTGATATCTTTCTTTGGTTAGAAGTTATCAAAAACAGCTATATGCTCTCAGCAGTAGAAAGGTTCTGTAAAATCAGTTATACATCTGCATGCATATAATTGAAGCATCATCGCGAATAACGTTCCGGGTTTATTGCATATAACATTATGTATTGCTCTCTTGCATTGTCCAGATAACAAATTTTCTAAAATTTGACACACCAAAACTTTAAAAATGCATTTAAAAATAATAGGTAAATTTAAAGTGACATACATTATTTTGCATAGAAGCATCGGAAGTGATTCGTAACGGCACTGGGAGATCATAAGGAAGGTGTACTACTGATAATATAAAAGATATAAAAGAAAAAGTTAAGGAGACAGATGAGAAAAATAAATTTAAAAAATATGACTTTAGCGTTTTTTTGCTCTCCTGACAAATGCTGATTTTGTAACTTAGAACGTTATTCGCGATGATGCTTCAATTGTTAATTACACTAGTTTACAGCCAAAAAATACCAATAGATTCATGCATATGGGTGAATTGGCACTGACATACCGAGCTGTAAACATATTTTTAAAAATTTTTATATGGTCAGGTTTTCTAGATATCGGCATTTTTTTTTTCAGGTATCACTTCATTCAATAATTCTTTTCGCCAATGTTACAAAAGCCATGGACGCAAGCGATACCACGTTCGAAAGGAAATTAAAATGATTCCAACGGCATATAGTATGTAGTGGTGGACCAAACCATCGCTGACCAATAGCTGGTCAAATTCGAAATTTTGTCGATTTTTTATGATTTTTGAAAAAAATTGGTTTTAAAAATGTTTTCTTTATGCAAAGTTGTAAAAATCAGGAACTTTTTATTTTTTTCTATTATGCTTAAAGTGTTTGTAATTATACACACTAATGTATGTAGGATTCCGACCCAGCCAGTTCAAAATAAAAGTAATATTTAATTGCCCATGTGGGATTTGCACAATATTTATTGTATGAAATTGTTTATTCACGCGTTTATGGGAGGCGCGTTTACTGCACTTAATTTAAAACGTAAAAACTAACAAGTTTACAGCTTAGCTGTTAATGCGTTGGCGGTCGGCAATGTACTATACTTTTTCACAGAGCCGTTAGCTCAATTCAACCATCACTTACTATATTCTCTTTCTTTCGTTAATTCGTTAGGGTTGCATTTTAATAGTAGCTAACACCGACGGCTGGCGCTGCCACCCAATCCTACATTCGGCCCTCCTGACGTATCATTCGGCTCGGATGATGATGCACGAGGAGATTGAAGGTTATGTTCCCACCCTTTTATATGTTCGGCAACCGTTATTGTATTACCGGGACCCTCGTGGTTCCCCACCTTGCGGACCTCGTATCGATCGTGGTTCAGGACCCTGACGACCTTGTAAGGACCTAAGAATTCCCCTCCAACTTCGACCCTGTCCCAAATTGTGTGCGCTTAATGGCGATTCGTCCAACCGATACTTAACCCGCTCTCTACTATTTTTATCAAAAACCCCACGGTGTTCCTGTCATATCTTGGCAATATTCGTTTCCGGCCTCACGCGGCACTTCTTCCGCCCAGCATCTATCTCCGTGTCGATGCAACTCTTCACTACTTTAACTGCCTTAGTGGACAGCTGCGGTATGTAAAAAGTGTTTCCAACAGCTTTCTGAATTTTTTTCCGCGTGTATTTGCCTTTCTTATCGGCTACCTTAATCACCTCATTTTTCATCGGCGGAGGCACAACATTCAGTTCCTTAATGGGATCTTTATGAAGCGCTCCGCGCTCGTAGTCCTCGAATTCACTCCCACTGAGATGTGACAACTCCATCTCACGCCCTTCACCTTCTACTGCAACTGCCCCACACAACACGCCGAATTCACCGTGACAATCGGACCTGGTAGTGGTAGCAGCCTCAACCAACGTATTCCTAAAAGTTCCTTCTCGCACACGCTTCTTCGGCTTGAACTCAACTAAATCCTCACTAACAACCAGAGTCACTTGTTTCAGGATATCATTTCCGATCACTGCTGCATATGCCATGTCCCGTTCTTTGACCACGTGGAATTTAACCTTCAATTCCATCCCGTGCGTGTAAAGCTACCTAACGTGGTTATGTAATGGTTCAATGGATCGCGGCTAACCCGCAAACTTGGCAACACTATGCGGGTTGACAGCGATCCATTCACAATGAAAATAAAACGAACGAAGTGAAAAACCGATGACGTGGCAAAAGCTCGGGTCACCGGCTTTTCACTTCGTCAACACATTCATTCGTTAACCAGCGTGGCTGCAAGAGCCAAACCTTATATTTGTAAATTAATTCAATTAAAATAGGATAAATTAAAGTTAAATAAAGTTAAACAAGTTTGAGATGAAAAAGAGAAATCGGCCTGTGTACGTTTTAATTGAAAAGAAGTGCTTACTATTCAAAGGTAAAAATCATCGAAAGCAGCAGCGTAACACAAGGAGCGACGAGTTCAACATGGCGACCGTGGCGGTCGAGCCCAGCAATCATCTACAAAAAAATGTTACAAATGACCTAAAACGTTTAAGCTTAATAAAAACCAATTATAGAAAACGAAAATAAGTTAAGCTAATAAAAATGGAATTATTGAAAACGAAAATACAAAGGCTAAGAACTGAAGTTGTTTGAAAAATGTTTAACGGAACTATTAAAAATGAACTATGTTGAAAAACTATAATAATATATAAACTAAAAATCAACAGAAATAAAATTAAAGAAAAAAAAAACTTTTTTAATAATAAGCTTAAAAAAAAAAAATTTTTTTTACAAATACAAAGCATCAAATTAAACTGTACTCGAATTAACATTATATATAGATTTCAGAATTTTTTTGTCATTTCTAATTTTCAAATACTACAGTAGAACCCGGATAATCGCAACAACTTTTGGCCTCGACTTTTCAATTAAAACAATAGCTCTCATGTCAGATACTGAACATACACCAAAAAACGATAGCTGTGGTAATAGAGATTCTCTCGGAGGAGACTTTTTAGGTTTCGGTAGTTCCCCACCTCAAATAGCAGTTGGATCACAACAGACTTTAAATTTGATTAATAATATAACATCAACAATGGCTACAATAGAAGAAAAAAAGTCATTAATAAGCCTTTGTGCCTCAACTTTTAGAGAAAATTATAGCGGAGACCCGTTAGCTTTAGAGTCTTTTATAGACAAAATCGACCTCATCGAAAGTTTAACATCAACAAATCTTATTAGTATATTAATAGCATTCTTAAAATCGAAATTAGAAGGCAAAGCCCGCGAAGCAATTCCAACTAACGTAAATACAATAGATGAAATTAAAATTGCATTAAGAAATCGGATTAAACCAGACAATTCTAAAGTAGTAGCAGGTAAAATAGCAGCTCTGCAAATAAATAACAACAATTATACGGATTTTTCAAAGCGCATAGAAGAGCTAGCAGATTCTTTAGAACGTTCATTAATTATAGAAGGAATCTCGCAATCGAAAGCACACGAAATGGCGGTGGAGCAAACAATTAACGTTTGTCGACTTAACGCAAAATCTGGTCTAGTAAAGTCAATTTTGGCCTCAACAACATTTAATGACCCTAAAGACGTAGTTGCAAAATTAATAGTAGAACAAAACAATGAAGTCAAAGAGCGTCAGGTTTTAGCTTTTCGATCCCGTGGTTACAATAATAACAATTATAGATATCAACGCGGCAATTATCGACCAAATTATCAAAATTACAACAGCTATAGAGTCGAAATTTTTCAAATTATAACAATAATAACAACTACAGGCAAGGCAATAGGCACAATAACAATTATAGTCAAAATAACAACAAGAGTAGTTGTAGTCGCTCAAATGTTAACAATAATAGCAGCAATACAAATAGAAACAGCAACAACAGATCAACAAATAACAGAGACACAAATAGAAATGTACGCACTTTAAACGCCAGTTCCCCTCAGGAGCGAACACTGGGGGAGGACGAGTTAAGCAATTAAACAAAAACACAGAAACTAAAGGCATTTACTGTTTAAATCTAAATTATTCGGATTTTATAGAAGTAAAATTTCAAGAATCAAACAAATTTTGCACATTTTTAGTAGACACTCAAGCAGACATTTCCTTAGTAAAGTTATCTAGCATCAACAGCAATTTTTCAATAGATAAAAGCGATATAATCAACATTACCGGTTTAACATCTAATACAGTTTCAACTTTAGGCAAAATCGACGTAAACTTAAATTTTTCATTTTTTTTATTAAACACACTTTACATGTAGTAGATGATGATTTTAACATACCATCTGATGGGATTTTAGGCAAAGACTTTTTAAAACTTAACAAATGCATCATTAATTACGAAAACAACAATATTTCATTTTGGACTAACAATAGAAAGATTTCAGTACAAATCCTACACGGAATTTAACAATTCACCTGAACCACTCTTCGTGGACTCTCAAGAAATTAAAAAGGGTGTATTCACAGCAAGATGCAGAGTAGATTCAAACAATCCCATAATTAAAGTAATAAATACCACAGATGAAATAAAATATGTTAAAAGAAACATCATCAAAACTGAAAAACTCGCAAACTACAATGTTTATACAATAAATAAAGTAAAATCTGAAATCAAAAGAACAGAAAAACTGACGGCAATTCTAAGAAAACAAATTCCGAGTCATGCTCATAATAAATTATTAGATTTTTGCATAAAATATGCCGGCATTTTCGCTATACACACTGACAAAATGTCATTGAACAATTTCTACGAACAAAAAATTAGAGTAAACGACGGCAATCCGGTATATATCAAAAATTATAGACTTCCATATTCGCAACGTGAAGAAATAAATCGACAAGTAAACAAATTGCTAGATAATGACCTAATAGAACCGAGTTATTCAAATTACAACAGCCCATTGATAGTAGTACCAAAGAAGAGTAGTGTAGATTTTCGAGCTGTAAATAAAAAACTGATTGCCGATAAATTCCCGTTAGCTAGAATTCGGTTTGAATGTAGCACCAAATTCATTTTCAAGAATGATGACAATAGCTTTTTCAGGAATCCCACCAAATGTAGCATTTTTGTATGTTGACGACATTATCGTCATAGGTTGTAGCGAATCGAATCATATCAAAAATCTAACACAAGTTTTCAATACATGTAGATCTTTCAATTTACAGTTAAATCCCGAAAAATGCAATTTTCTAAGACCCGAGGTCACATTTTTAGGTCATAAATGCTCCGCTAAGGGTTTATTGCCAGATGATACAAAAATAAAATCAATTAAAAAATAGACAAAGCCAACAGATAAAGATGCAGTACGACGCTTCGTTGCATTTGCAAACTACTACAGGAGGTTTATCCCAAACATCGCGTCTTTAGCAGCACCTTTAAATCGGTTAAGTAGAAAAAGAGTAGAATTTAAATGGGATGACGAATGTGAAAAAGCTTTTCAATCATTAAAATCAGCTTTATTATCACCAAAATTATTACAATACCCTGATTTCAAAAAGGAATTTATAATTACAGTAGATGCTTCAACCACAGGTTGTGGAGCAATTTTGAGTCAAGAAAATGAGAATGGTGATTTACCAATATGTTTTGCATCAAAATCATTTAACAAAGCAGAACAGAAAAAACCAATCATTGAATTAGAACTGCTAGCAATCTACTTCGCAATAAAGCAGTTTAGACCATATGTATATGGTACACATTTTACCGTAAAATCAGATCACAGACCTTTAGTCTACCTTTTTAACATGAAAGACCCGGCTTCAAAACTTTCAAGAATCAGATTAGAACTAGCAGAATATAACTTTACTATTGTTTACATAAAAGGAAAGCCAAATGTAGGTGCAGATGCGCTTTCGCGTATCACAATAGACGAAATTAAAGAAACTAGCCACATTTTAGCAATGCAAACAAGGTCAATGTCTAAACAAACAAATAAGAAAAACAATGAAGATGAAAATTTAGAACAAAAAGATACCGAAAATCATAAATTAAATGTATACGATAAATTTGCATATAATTATTCAACAAAAATACCGCGTATCAAAACAGAAGTAACGATCGACAAACAAAAAATTAAATATTTAGATATTTGTGCACACATTAAACATAAAAGAATACAACTTTTTAATTTCAACTTTGCTAACGAAATAATGAGTTTAGATAATTTGACTGTGAAGCCAGCAAACGCAAAATTAAACAAGTAGAATGGCCCAAAAATGATAAAATATTTCAACATTATACAATTGCAAATTTTAAAAATCGCGGAAATAAATTACTAAAGCAATTAAATATTTTACTAACAGATCCCGTAGAGACTGTTACAGATGAGGACAAAAAGCTAAAATTAATGACTTTTTTTCACGATGACCCAATTTCAGGAGGTCATTGCGGCATGAAAAAACTTTATTCAAAACTTAGAACGAAATATTATTGGAAAAACATGACCAAAGATGTAGCCAAATACGTCAAAAATTGTACAAAATGTCTTTTAAATAAACCCAAACCAAAAGTTAAAGAAGAGTTGGTAATAACACCAACACCATGTAAACATTCGACATTGTAGTAATAGAAACAGTAGGACCCCTACCTGATTCAAATCTTGGTAATAGGTTCGCAGTTACCATTATTTGTGATCTCACAAAGTACCTTATTACAATAGCAATACCAGATAAGAGCGCTAGAACAGTAGCTACAGCAATTTTCGAAAGTTTTATTTTAATATACGGCAGAATGAAGTCCATAAAGACAGATTTAGGTACGGAATATAAAAATGAATTATTTAAAGAACTTACCACGCTTTTAAATATAGAACATAACTTTTCAACGGCATACCACCATGAAACGCTAGGTACTGTCGAACGTAATCATAGGGTTTTTAACGAATATTTACGCGCTTACTTAAACGAAAATTTATCCGAATGGGATATATATCTAAAGTACTTTACCTTTTAACATAATTCTACATCAAACACAGTCTTTGATAATAAATCTTCTCCATTTGAATTAGTATTCGGGAAAAAGCCGATACTACCTAATGAATTTTGTACAAATAAAATAGATCCTATTTATAATGTAGAAAATTATGCTAAAGAAGTAAAGTACAGAATGGAAAAACCCATGTTATAGCAAAAAGAATTATTATATAAACACAAAATAAGCAGTAAAGAATATTACGATAGAACTGCTAAACAATGTTAAATTAATGTTAATGATAAAATCCTAATCGAAAAAGAACCAAAAAACAAACATAGTAATTTATAGGAAGGACCCTACATAGTAAAAAAAGTATACGGGCCTAATGTTACAATTTGCATTGATAAAAACAAAGAAAAAACTGTTCACAAAAATAGGATACATAAAATAACCTAAATAAGAAAACTGAATTAAATTAAAATTACTACATACTCTACACTATTAACACTAAGTAACAAAAATATTAACTTAACCCAAATTTAATATTAACACCTAAGATTATACTAAGTCTAAAATACTACTAGTAAAATTGTAATAAATAGTATACACTGAAACTAAATTTTGAACTTGTAAATAAAAATTAATAAATAGAGGAATAATTGCACGCCCTAATAGTGGTGAGTTTTTTTTTCCTACAAGCCTGATCAACTTGTGGAAAGAAAAAACTTTTCTATAGGGGGATGGTGTAATGGTGCAATGGATCGCGGCTAACCCGCAAACTTGGCAGCACTATGCGGGTTGACAGCGCGCCATTCACAATGAAAATAAAACGAACGAAGTGAAAAACCGACGACGTGGCAAAAGCTCGGGTCACCGGCTTTTCACTTCGTCAACACATTCATTCGTTAACCAGCGTGGCTGCAAGAGCCAAACCTTATATTTGTAAATTAATTCAATTAAAATAGGATAAATTAAAGTTAAATAAAGTTAAACAAGTTTGAGATGAAAAAAAGAAATCGGCCTGTGTACGTTTTAATTGAAAAGGAGTGCTTACTATTCAAAGGTAAAAATCATCGAAAGCAGCAGCGTAACACAAGGAGCGACGAGTTCAACAGTTAACCTGCCTCGTCCTACACCAACTAGCTTGCGTCGATCCATGTCCAGCTCGATATCTTCATCCAGCTTAAGCAAGGTGTCATAACGCATCAAACAAAGGTCACATCCGGTATCAACCAACGCGGAAACTGTAACCTGGTCACACGTGACATCAACGAAGATACCCTTACCAGCCACACCTACCCTACGACATACTCCATCACCAAGAGTATTCGCATTATGGCTCTCCATCTTAATCGCAGCTGGGGCACTAGGACAGTCGGTAGATCGATGCCCTGGTTTACCACATTTAAAACATTTAAACGGCTCATGACACGCGTTCGCCAGGTGAGAAGTACTTCCACACTTGAAACACTTCTTTACCCTCTCTTCACGCACACCCTGATCGGACGGACTCCTGCTGCCTACGATCGACCGGCTCGGATTTGGGTTAGTCACTTGGTGGCGACCAGACCAAATCTTCTCGTAAATGACAATTTGTTCTTTGAGTTCCGCTATGGACCTCGCCAGATATAAATTTGTTTTGTTTTGTTTGGAGTCGGGAATGCCTTCGATAAAGTATTCGATGAGACTCCTCTCATCAAGCCCTATAGGTTTCCCGATCTCCATCAGCAAATATAAACATTCACGATAAATTTCATCGGCGCGCTGACGTCTACTCGCCAATGCCCTATGCACATCTATTGATGACAACTTAGCCCCGAACTCGGCCTTTAAAGCCTGCACCAAAGAACCCCAACTCGTTACATTACGCTGGCTACGTATGAAAATCTTCGCAGCTCCTTTCAACAGTTGCTTCGCATAGATAAATTTTTCGAGATCGTTCCATTGAACCGCGCTAGCATTTTGCTGAAAATCATCAAGCCATTCTTCAATTTGTTGAGGACCCGAACCACTAAAAGGTGTTAAAGAGTCTTCTATGTCACGCAAGGTAAAGGGAGCACGAGAGTATGAACTATGCCGTGTTGCACTTGGTGGTGAAGAACCTGCATTGTCATAGACCGAACCTACATCGTCGCCGGTATCATCATCATCTTCGCTGTCTACGTTCAGACCGAAATGTTCTAACATCCGATCTTGTAGCGTCACCTTCCGGCCGGTGGTAGCTAAACCCAACTCCAACAATTTTTGTTTAAGGCCAACAACATTCAACTCTAAAATATCGCTTCTTTCCATTGTCGACCGTTTCCCGCTCACAAAACAATAACTTAGTTACAGAAATTTCAAAATTAATCTATCTCTTCGAATGGCTTTAAATTTGCCTTAAGACAGCTAACTCAGTTTACAAATCGACTTCAGTTATTAAATTTCGTCTAATTTAATTTCTACCTATGTACATGTGTACTTCGTCAAAATTATTAAATTTGGTTTAACTGATTAAACATTGTTTACTTATTTCCGAGAGTTAATAGAAAACATTCAATCGACATACATGACCATATGACCATACGTACATACATAAAAAGTACATGTCATAAAATCATACCTCGCTGTGTTCATATACACAGATTTTGTCACCTCTGGTTTTATGTGCAGGCGCCGCTGCTTGCGCTTTCACTATCTATGCCCTTACTGTCGCTGCTTCGTTGCTGATGTCGCTGCTTCATTATTGACGTCGCTGCTTTGCTACTGACGTCGCTGCTTCGCTGTTGACTTCGCTGCTTTCCCGAATCTTCCGGTAACGGTAAAAATCTTCCGTTCCTTAGGTCGCGTGGTACAGCCAACAGACCACGAATCTGCGTTTGCATATGTGCACAGTTGAAATGTACTAATTGACCTCGCGTGCATCCAAATGCATTTGCACAAACTCAGGCCAATTTCCTTCAATAAAATTTCATAAGTACGGCGTTTCTTTGCTCGCCATCCACTTCTGGCACCACTTGTAGAATTCCGACCCAGCCAGTTCAAAATAAAAGTAATATTTACATGTGGGATTTGCACAATATTTATTGTATGAAATTGTTTATTCACGCGTTTATGGGAGGCGCGTTTACTGCACTTAATTTAAAACGTAACAAGTAAGGAAAGCTGTCTTCGGCTGTGCCGAAGGCTAAATACCTTTCATGAATAAGCGTCACGATTTTCACTGTTTGATCCCCAGTACAGCCTGTGTGAATTTAACTTTAGCTCATACCGAAATTATCGGAGCTATCGATTATATGGGGACGATGTGTTATATTGGTCCAATCTCATTGATTTTTAACATCGACATTCTACATTCTAAAATAGCAACATTTACGAAATTTCACGTTCCTACCGATATAATTACAGGAGTTATCTACCAAAATCCGTTTATCGGAACAATCGATTGTATGGGGGCTATGTGAAATATTTATCCCATTTCAATGATTTTCAACATCGATATTTTACATATAAAAATAGCGATGCTTCCAAAATTTCACGTTCCTATGTGTTTAATTACAGGACTTATAGCCCAAAATCCGCGTATCGGAATAATCGATTGTATGGGAGCTATGTGAAATATTTATCCCATCTCTATGAGTTTCAACATCGATATTTCACATATTAAAATAGCAATACTTACAAAATTTCACGTTCCTACGTGTTTAATTACAGGAGTTATAGCCCAAAATCCGTTTATCGGAATAATCGATTGTATGGGAGCTATGTGAAATATTTATCCCATCTCTATGAGTTTCAACATCGATATTTCACATATTAAAATAGCAATACTTACAAAATTTCACGTTCCTACGTGTTTAATTACAGGAGTTATAGCCCAAAATCCGTTTATCGGAATAATCGGTTGTATGGGACCTATATGTTATATTAGTCCGATCTTGCTGGTTCCGACAAATGATTCCTATATTGGAAAATGGTGGCCGCATACCAAATTTCAGCCTAATATCTCAAAAACTGAGGGACTAGTTTGCGTTCAAACAGACAGACAGACAGACGGACAGACGGACATGGCTAAATCAACTCATCTCGTCATCCTGATCATTTCGGTATACTTATTGATGGGTCTATCTCTTCTTCTTCTCATATTTACAAACATCGGACCAAAGTTATAATACCATTTCATAAAAACTAACAAGTTTACAGCTTAGCTGTTAATGCGTTGGCGGTCGGCAATGTATTATACTTTTTCACAGAGCCGTTAGCTCATTTCAACCATCATTTACTATATTCTCTTTCTTTCGTTAATTCGTTAGGGCTGCATTTTAATAGTAGCTAACACCGACGGCTGGCGCTGCCACCAAATCCTACATGTATAATTACAAACACTTTAATAGTACATTTATACTGCACCAAATTTGGCGAATTTGAATGTGTCATTTCGAACCTGTTTAGGTAGGTAGGTTCAAGTGGCTGCCGCAGAGGCACACTTAGGCCAGTTTTGAAGGCCCGTTGTGATACCACCAACACAAGGAAAGTCAGCCCCGGGACCCAGCCATATGGAAAATCCCTGAGTTGTTGGGATTTTCCACATAGCAGAATCCCGGGACTGACACTCCTAAACCGACACCGTTACTCCTCCTCGAACCACTTAGATGACTTTATGAAGCCCATCAAGTCCTTTATGTCCAGTTCCGCGATCTGGCTTAGACTATCTAGGAACGGAACTCCCAAAAAGCGCGTTCTCACGCCGCTTAAAGCCGGACAGTTGCAGATGAGGTGCTCCACCGTTTCCTCCTCCTCATCATCTTTGCAACTCCTGCAGCATCGTCGGTAGGGCACACTTAGCCTTTCTGCATGCCTACCAATGAGGCAGTGACCGGTTAATACCCCTATCAATATGCAGATTTCCCTCCTAGTTAGGGCATAAATGCGTCTAGACCTTTTAAGATCCCATTTTGGCCAGGTTTGTTTCGATATCCGACACCCTGGGGATTGCAGCCATCTTTCGTTGGCTTGACGGAGTGTGTGCTCCTTCAGCATTAGTTTGCATGTGGCAAACGGCATACCTAAGCGCTCTTTATCCCGAAGAACCTGCTTGGTCGTGCCCTGCCTGGCAAGCTCGTCTGCCTTACAGTTTCCCTCAATGTCCCTATGTCCCGGGACCCATATGAGGTTTACGCGGTTCTGTTGGGCCATCTCCTGAAGAGATCGACGACAGCTGAGCGTCAGTTCAGAGTTGAACGTGTATGAGCCAAGGGATTTGATTGCCGCCTGGCTATCGCTGAAAATAGTGATATCTCCTCCGATAACACGTTTGCTTAACCAGGCCGCGGCGTCCCGGATTGCCGAGACTTCCGCCTGGAAGACGCTACAATGATCAGGTAGTCTGAAGGAGAGTTCAAGGTCCAAATCCCTTGAATAAACCCCTCCTCCAACTCTGCCGTCCAACTTCGAGCCGTCGGTGTATATGGAAGTGCCACCATTTGTTTCGGGACACCAATCCGTCCTCTCCCAGTCTTCTCTGCTGGGAATGTTTATTTTGAAGCAGCTATCCCCGACTGTAGTGGTCGCACAACGATCTGTGCTTAAAGGGAGAAAGCTGTAAGATTCCAGAATACTGGAGTGTCCAATAGTACCCGCACCCCAACTGGAGGTTTCTCTTAGGCGCAGAGCTGATGCCGCCGCTGACCGAAACCCTTCCAGATCAAGTGGCAAAATGCCCAGAATGGCCTGGAGGGCTTCGTTGGGCGTTGTCCTTAGCGCACCGCTTATACAGATCATATTGGATCTATGGACTTTCCGCAACAGATTCAGGTATGTTGTCTTGCTCAGTGCCGGCCACCATACGACGACTCCATACAGCATGATTGGGCGAATGATGGCCGTGTAGATCCAACTGCATACTCTAGGGCTGAGCCCCCATTTTTTGCCAATGGCTCTTTTGCATGTGTAAAGAGCGATGCAAGCTTTCTTCTGGCGCTGAAGAACATTCTCCTTCCAATTCAGTTTCCTGTCCAGAACTATGCCTAGAAACTTGGCCTTATCCGACAAGCCCAGGCGCGTGCCATCTAGTTCTGGTAGGCTTAGTGGCGGTATTTTGTACCGGTTGGTGAAGAGGACAAGTTCCACTTTCCCCGGGTTGATACTAAGTCCGCAGCGAGAGGACCACCTCGAAACCTCTCGCAGTGCTACTTGCATCAGGTCACACAGAGTTTGTGGGAACTTGCCTCTGAATGCAATAGCTAAATCGTCTGCGTATGCCACTATCTTCCCGCCCCCCCAGCTTGTGTCACGTAGCAACGAGTTGACTGTGAGGTTCCATAAAAGCGGGGAAAGAACACCACCCTGGGGCGTTCCCCTTGTGACATAGCGTGATAACTCGACCGTACCAAGTGAAGAAGCTATTTTCCTTCCTCTTAGAAGTTGGTCAATTAAACCAGTTAGAGGTCTATCTACGCCCAGATTAGTTAGAGCGGAGTTGATCGCCTCCGGGCTTATATTGTTGAAAGCCCCCTCAATGTCTAAGAAGGCCACGAGACAGTAGTCCTTTTCACACAGCGATTTCTCAATGACAGATACTAGGCTGTGCAGAGCAGTTTCTGTTGATTTACTCTTGGTGTATGCATGCTGATAGCTAGAAATAAGGTTGCTATCAATAGTCGTTGAAAGGTAGTCGCTTAGTATCCTCTCAAAGGTTTTGAGTACAAAGGACGAGAGACTGATCGGTCTGTAATCTTTTGGCTCGTAGTGGGATGCCTTCCCAGCCTTAGGGATAAACACTACCGTGGCGCTTCTCCAGGAGCCCGGAATGTGGTTGAGAGCCAGGCAGGCTGTGAAGAGAAATACCAGCCATTTAGCTGATGTCTCCAACGTGTTTATAAGTTGCGCGGGGATAATCCCGTCCGGCCCGGCACCCTTATACGGTTCAAAGCTCTTAACTGCCCACCTTACTCTTTCCTCAGTGATGGGTATATTTACTGCCAGGTTTGTTGCAGGTGCTAGTGGTGCATCATGCAGATTCCCCGGAAAATGTGTATTCAAGAGCAGCTCAAGGGTTTCCTCTTCCGTGCTGGTCCAGGATCCGTCAGGCTTTCGCAAATAGCTGATGGTTGTTTGACTTTTCGAGAGGACTCGTCTAAGTCTCGCTGTGTCGTCGACCTTTTCGACGCCAGTGCAGAAATTTCTCCACGAGGTTCTCTTCGCCTGTCTCAGAGCTTTTTTGTAGGCCCTTAGTTTAGCTTTATATTCATGCCAATGAGGCTCAGAGCCGAAGCTCTTGGCCTTGTTAAATTGTTTCCGGCATGATATTCGGAGCGAGTCCAAATCGTAGGACCACCAATGTGGCCTGTGTTTACCGCGTGGTTTTGGCACTGGACAAGCCTGTCCTAGAGCATTTGAGAGCGCCGATGTAAATGTAGTAACAAGATCCTCCAGCTCCTCTACTGATGAGGGGGCTTGTGAGGGCAGTACTGGTAGGTCTCTGTCTAATATTTCATTGTGTAACTGCCAATCAGTGTTACGTGGATTGCGCTTCATGATTGGTTGTTCTACAATAAAGTCTAAAACCATTTCTATGTAACGGTGGTCGGAGAAAGAATGTTCTTCCAGAACCCGCCATTTTCTGACCCACTCATAAGCGCCTTCACTACAGATAGTGAGGTCTATGACCTCCCTGCGGGTCTTAGTGATAAAAGTAGGCTCATTACCCACGTTGCAAATCACCAGGTTGGTTGTTAAGAGGTAATCAAACAGAGACTCGCCCCTGGCATTGATGTCGGAGCTCCCCCATTGGACATGGTGAGCATTAGCGTCCGCTCCAATAATAAGATTACCCGTGCAGAAATTTGACACCAGGTCTTTCACCTCCGTTTGTGGTGGGGGTTCTTCGGCGTCGTAGGGCATATAGACCGACGCCACCGTCAGGCGGGTGCTGTCGACCGTTAGACTGATAGCGGTAATATCACCATTGGTGTAGTTAGGTAGGAGAAAGGAGTTCAACTCAGACTTGACCAAAATACACGTTCTGACTTTGCTCTCCTCGCTGGCTCGAATGAGCTTGAAGCCCTTAGTCCCCAGTCCGCAGATTCTCGAGCTATTGACCCAGGGTTCTTGGATGAGGACCACATCCACGTCGCCTTTAGAAAGACGACTACTTAAAGCAGCCGAAGCCACTTTAGATTTGTGCAAATTAATCTGAAGCACCACCAACATGAGAGCGCACAGACTTCCCTGCCGTCCCCATATCGTCGAGGTTTGCTCCATCCCGGAGGTTGCCTATCAACGACGAGTTGTTCCGATTAACTGCCCGATGTGGCGTTGCAGGAGTCCTGCTGCCTGTAGCGTTAGATGTTAGTCGCTCAGCGTTGGCTGCTACCACCGTGACGTCGAGGACTTCCTCGTCCTGTAGGCTGTCCTCCATCTCCGAGTTGTTCACAGCACTATCGCCAAGAGACGTGGCGGATAACATGCTTTCCGCATCGGAATCCTCCGCTTCCTCTTCTGGTAATAAGTTTTCCGGTTCCCCCGGAGCAGCCGAGAAGGCAGCGCGCTGAGCATCACCACGATATACGTGGATAACGATCTGGCCTACGCTGTAGTGTACTAGGCCATTGCACCTTTTGAGGGGCTCGATTGACTCTTTATTCATGGTGAACACCACCTGTCTGTCGGGCCCTACCGCATCCCCGACCAGATTGACACTCCAGTCATGCGTTGGGAGGGACGGATTCATTAGCCGTAGCATCCCGAGTATTCTCTCGGGTTCGTCAGGGATGGCCGGAATCCACGCCCTTGCCCTTGGACGAGCTGGAATGTCCTTCCAGTCGACGACCTCTATCTTTGCGCCCTGGTAGACTTCACCCAGTTTAGCAGCTGCTGCCTTGTACAGTGCTACGGTTTTTGCATCCTCGCATGCGAGTAATTTAATTTGGCCCTGGTGCCAACCCGCATCCGTTACTCGTGCCGAACTACCCGGAAACTCCGGAGCAACGTTGAGAAGAATGTTGCCGAGTTCATTTCGCACGTAACGCCACCGGTCCTTGGGGATGGCCAGACGGTCATTGCCTCGGTCAAGGACGCCTATAAGGATCCTGTCCTTGGTTACCTCAGCAAAGCTTAGTTTGCCCGCTCCAGAGGTATTCTGATGCCGCTTGGGAGGGGGAATAAACTCCAGATCCGATCTCTGGCGCTTGAAAGGGTTAACTTTTAACCTCTTTGGCATGTACGAATTTTGGAAATCCGGTATCACAGCTTTCGCTAGCTCTACAGATTTACTGGAATTCGGCGACAGTGATTCCTGCGGTACCCCTTCATACCTCTTCAGGATCTTTGCAGCCAATCTTTTCTCGTGGTATGTGAAGCGGCGGGGAGATGTCTCCCTGGAGTGCGGACCCGTAGTTGCCATCGCGGTCGCTCTCCTTGCCGACATCTCAGTTGCAGCTTCCTTCTCCTTCGAAACTCCGAGGCCAGGTCGTGAGACCGCTGCCACAGACGTAAAGATACTGGTTTTCATATCAGCGGTTGATGGGAGTTTAGCATCCGCCGTTGTCCGCTTAGCTGCGTTGGCAACCGCACTGGTGCTAGCTCCCATCAAGTCAATCTTATTCGATAGAGGGTTGGTTGACCGACTCGTAGTTGCCATCGCTGTCGATCCCCCCCTTGATTGTGGAACGGAGGTTGTCCTCCGGCGTTGTTGTTGCTTCCTCGCCTGCTCCTCCATAGCTCTCCTTTGCTGAGGAGTGAAGTTTGGCGTTGTTTGTTTTTTAGATTTTTCGTTTTTATTCAGGTTATTCGAGTTCATCTTGTTCGTACGACCCATCGCCGGACAAGGCCAGCTTAGGGTCAAGGGAAGAGTAGGGGAAAATGTGTCGTCCGCCGCGGCAGAGCCCCGTACCGCGGTAAGGCCATGCTTACTCTCTGAGGCGACCCGGTGTCAGAGAGGCTCCGTTCAAATACAGCCACGATTTGCCTCCCGGCTGCAAACGTCCAATGGGCACGGTTTCGCGTAACACCCTGGATTGGGAGGGGGAAGATCTTTGTCGTCGCGCCAGAGAGGCTAGGCTGCTCTCGTGATGAAGTGCCGTACGGAGCTATGATCACAAGGGCAGCGTAGCCCTGTGGCTATCGACTTAAGCCCTCGTACCGCGGCAAGGTATCCACCCTTCACGAGGGAACTCGAACCTGTTTACACTGGCAAATTTGCATTTGGCTTCACCTTCCCTGCAAGAATCTTGAAAATACACCACCTTGATGTTTTAAACACATGTAGAGTAATAATAAATGAAGAATCAAGAAGGCTTCTCTCTTTTCTTGGTAAAACTGGTCCAATATCTTAAAAAAATAGTTGAAATTGTTATTTAGAACTGTGAATAATGCAAAAGTTTTCACACGTTAAATACCCATTAAGGTTCTTGCTGGGCAATTCTAAATGTGGAACACAGGCAGGGTTGCTATTATGAGGAATAGTGGATTGTATTTTTCGGCGAATGAGGCCAAATGTGATGGAATTCCAAATTAGGAAATTAAGATTTGTATGGAAAAAAGCGCCGAATTTGTAATTTTTCACCAAATTTACCAAATTTGGTGCTGTGTAAATGTACTATAAGCATAATATTATCAAGATCTAAGAAAAAATGTATTTTTGGCGATTTTTTTTGTAAATTTCAACATTTCTAAATTTAATAAAATTGTAACAGATCGATGTCTGTATATAGCAGTATTCAAAAAAATTCATGGTGTCAATCATTCTATGCAAATAGAGTCCAAATCAACCATTTTTAGAATTTTTGGTCGTCTGTCTGTATATCTTTCTGTCCGGCTGTCTTTCTGTTCGTATGTTTGTGGTCGTATCACTCGAAAACTGCTCGATAGAATTAAATGAAACTTTCACAACCTTATTAGGGGACGTTCAACCTGAAATTTAAGGTATCCCTTATTTCGATAACTCAACCGGTTTCAGGGTTACCGGCCAATATACGCGTATTGTACGAACACATGTTTGGTCACCCCTTCTCCACAAATTGGTCGATAACTCGGAAACCGGAAATCGAAATAAGGGATGTCTTAAATTACATTACAAAACAAAGATCTTGTGATCAAGCTATTGTGCTGACCAAAGTGTTATTGCATCCCAAACAGTTTTAGGTTATTCTTGGTTCATACAAAATGTGCCCATCTGACATGTTTTTCTTAAAGTAAAATCAGCGTATCTGACCACTTTTCAAAATAGGAGGGGCACCGGTCAATTAAATAATGCAGTTCCAAGCTATAGCTAATTGCATCGCACCCTAGCGAAGAATTTAATACACGTCTTTCACGATTTCTTACCCCCACTAACAAATTGAAATAATTTGTAAAAAGAGCTATGTGCTGTAAAACGGTGCAAATGCTTCATGCGAAGTGGTTGGTCAAAAAAAGTAAATAAAAAATTGCACCAGTCTGATATACATATATGTAAATATATACATATATATGTATATTAAGTTATGTTTATCCGTAAGTAAATAAATATATAAAATACTCATAGCTGTAAGTGATTACCGTTAAGAATTTTAGTGAGTAAGTTAAATGTTTTAATAAAGCTGACTCTTCAGTCTTAAGCCAACCTCCGTCGTGTTTCTTTATTCCTCCGTAAATATGCATACATATCAATTTGGCGACGAGTGTGACTACGAAAGCCACGTGTGAAGTTATATAACCAAAAAGAATTTAAGACTCGTTTGCTTAAAGTTTAATTATTTAATTTCCACAGGAAATTCAAACATATTAAAAAGCAAAATAATAAACTGATTAAAATAATAGTGGTACTTAAATTATTAATTTACATTGTATGTATGTGCTGCAAGATGACTGAGGCAAGCACAATTGCGTTGATCGGAAACATCGAAGCATTCACTATTGGTGACGATTTTAACTTATATATGAATAGACTAAACCATCTGATATCGCTGAACAAATTAACTAAAAATGCGGATAAAGTGTCTTTTTTAATCAGCTTAGGCGGCACGGACCTGTATAAAACACTCAAATCGGGTTTGGCTCCTCTAACAGAAGCGGACTTTTCATATGAGCAAATAGTTCAAAAGTTAGAAGCTCATCTAAAACCCAAAAAGAACATCATTTTTGAATGCTTTAAGTTTTTTAAGCGTGAACAACTAGCATCAGAAAAAATCTCGGATTTTATTGTTGAGTTAAAGCAGTTGGCCCAAGAATGTGAATTTGGCGCCTTTTTTGATCGAGCACTGCTTATCAAATTTGTTTGTGGACTTTCGAGCGAGCGCATTCAAAACCGGTTATTGAGCGAGAGTAATTTGGATACATTTCAGAAAGCATGTCGGTTGGCGCTAGCAATAGAAACAACAACTACGAGTATGGAGGTAATGAGACCAGGCGCAGTTCATAAATTGAGTCGTGGAAAACAATATAAAGAGGACAACACAAGGAGAAGTAGAGAACGCAGAAATGGCAGCGAACGTAGAGACAAATCTCGTGGGCGAAGTGGTACTCGCAGCAACAATATAAAATGTTACTATTGCCAGAAAATGGACATATAGATAGGGATTGCTGGGCGAAACAAAGGAGGGGCAAGAATTATAAAAATAAGGAAAAAAATGCAAACATGTCAAAAAATAAAATAAAGTCCCTTGATTATAATTATTCGCAAGAAAGTTCTGACGACTCAGATGATTTAAATTATTTAATAAATACAGTAAATGATGTATTGAGTTTACCTGCAGGCATTTCAACAAAACCCCTTGAAGTTAATGTTAAAATATGTAAAATTATGTTCACGATGGAAATAGACACGGGAGCTTGCGTTTCTGTATGTCATATTTCCGATTATCATGCATTCTTTAGTCACATTGAAATGCTAACGGCCAATAAGAGTATCAAAGTTCTCACTGGGGAAAATGTTGTTGTAGCGGATGAGATTGAAGTAAATGTTGAATTCGGTAACAAAGTAAATAAGCTAAAATTGGTAATATTAAATAGTACATCGAGGTTTAAACCACTTATGGGCCGAAACTGGTTGTCTGCTCTTATGCCTAGGTGGCCTGAAATGTTTAACAACATAAATAGCCTAAAAGTTGGAAACGAAAAATTGGCGTTTGATGTAAATAAATATGAATGTGTATTCTCGAATGAAAGTACTTCAACCATTAAGGTACATGAAGCTGAAATAATTTTAAAAGATGATCACTACCCAATTTTTGCTAAAGCATACCCTGTGCCTTTTGGTTTGAGAAAAAAGGTAGAAGATGAGTTGGATAGACTGTGTGCACAAGGCGTATTAATACCAGTAAATAGGAGCAAATGGGCGAGCCCCGTTGTAATTGTGAATAAAGGAGATGGATCTATCCGATTGTGTGTTAATTGCAGAAGAACTGTCAATAGATTCGTCGAGATGGAACATTTTGTGATTCCTCGCATTGACGAAATACTCGCAAATCTGTCAGGTTGGAAGTTTTTCTGTAAACTAGATCTCACAGGAGCTTATCTCCAAGTTAAAGTTTCTGAGCGATCGAAAGAGTTACTCACAATTAATACCCATAAGGGATTATTCCGATATACTCGGTTAGTATACGGGCTGAAAACTGCTCCACAGTTGTTCTCCAAAATAATAGGCGAGATTTTAAAAGGGCTTAATATGGTGCAAGTATATTTTGATGACATATTGGTTGGTGGCTCCGATTTGGAAGATTGCAAAAAGAATCTTTACGCGATACTGGACAAGTTAGTAGAATTTAACGTAAAAATAAATTTAAATAAGTGCCATTTTTTCAAAAAAGAAATAAATTATCTTGGGTATAATATTAACGAACAGGGCATAACACCATCTAAGAAAAAGGTTGAAGCAGTTGTGAAAGCTCCGTCCCCTACCAATAAGCAACAGTTGAAGTCATATTTGGGCTTGGTAAATTATTACTGTCGTTGCATTCGGAATTTGTCGGGCGAGTTGTTTGTGCTTCATGAGCTAACGAAAAATAATGTAAAGTGGAGGTGGACAAAAGAGCACCAAGAAGTTTTTGAGCGCAGTAAGCAATTGGTTGTTGATATTGGGGTGCTGGAGCATTATGATCCCTCTAAACCGATTATAGTTTCGTGCGATGCGAGCCCCTATGGTGTAGGAGGAGTTTTATCTCACATTATTGATGGTGAAGAGCGCCCTATATTGTTTGTTTCAAGCACACTAAAACCGGCTGAGACAAACTATTCACAATTACATCGAGAGGCATTGGCGATAGTAGTAGCAGTGCGAAAATTCCATAAATATTTGTATGGACTGCACTTCACTATTGAGAGTGATCACCAACCTCTGAAAGAAATTTTTGGTTGCAGAAAAGATTTACCTGCTGTTGCGTCCAATAGGCTTCAGAGGTGGGCAATTTTTCTCTCAATGTATGACTACGATATCAAATATAAGAAGGGTTCAAAAATGTGTCACGCAGATGCGTTATCCCGATTGCCATTGCAGCAAAGTACTAATGATGACAGCGATAGCATAAATATTTTTAACTTAGTACATGATTTGCCTCTTAAAATTGAAGAAACGATGATGTATTGAAAAAAGTATACGAGTTTGTAGTGCATGGTTGGCCGAATAAGGTCGACAAAAAGTATTTGAATTATTATACAAAGCGTTTGTCGTTGGGTACTGAACACGGATGTTTATTTTACGGGGAGCGCGTTGTAGTCCCTAAAGACCTTGTGAGTCATGTCTTGCAACTATTGCATAGTGAGCACATAGGAATTGTGAGGATGAAATCGTTGGCCCGGACGTATGTATGGTGGGCAGGCATAGATGCCGACATCGAGAGTTATGTGAAAAGTTGTATGGCATGTGCACAAAGTCAAAACGCTTCAAAGCCAGTCTTAACTTCATGGCCCAGTCCATCGTACCCATTCGAACGCATTCATATCGATTTCTGTAAAAGTGACGGTGCTACTATTTTGGTTATTTTTGACACGTTCTCGAAGTGGATAGAAGCCAAAATATTAAAATCTACAAATGCACAAATCGTTTTAGAAGTGTTAAGAACATTTTTTTCCACCTTTGGTTTACCCAAGCAACTGGTTAGTGACAATGGTCCGCCCTTTGGATCAAAATCTTTCATTGATTTCTGTAAAAGTAATGGTATAGAGCTCTTGAAGTCCCCACCCTATCACCCTCAATCAAACGAGAGTGCAGAGCGGGAGTTCAAACAGTTAAAAACACATTAAAGAAATTTTTATTAGATCCAAAAATTAAAACAAAATCATGGAACTTTAAAATCAATAATTTTTTGTTAAAATACCGAACCACGCCAACTACAACAACTAATGTCACTCCAGCTGAGCTTGTCTTTAACTATAAACCTAAAACTCTCTTAGATCTCTTGAATCCAAATGTAACAAACAGTCACGTAGCGAAAATGAGAAAAGAGCAAAAAGAGAATGCAACGATATCAGACAGAAGAAAGAAAAGCAAGGAAAAATATTGTAAAGAGCAAAAAGAGAAAACAATGTTACAAAGAAAAGGGAAAAATATCAAAGAAAAATACTGTAAGCCAAAAAGGGTAAAGAAAAATATTGAAAAAGTAAATGAATTTAAGCCCAATGAAACTATTTTGTACAGAAACATATTAAATAATTATTGTAAATGGGATAGAGGAATAATTGTGAAGAAATTAAGTAATGTAAGATATCTTATTAAAATAAATAACAGAACAAGAGTTGCTCATTTGAATCAATTGAAAAAATTGCACGGCAAAACAGTGAGATTTAATCCCACTGTAACTTCATATAAACAATGTTATCGAAAACGACGTAGAAGTGAAGACCACAGTGCAGATCCAGTACTCAGGCGATCTGAACGCTTACGGAGAAAGTTAGATAGTTCTTAAGTTGAATTTATATTAAAATTTTGGAATTGAATGTTAGAATCTTAAGTAGAATGTATATGGAAATTTTTGAATTTAATTAAAACTAATTTAAGTAAACGGTGGAGGGAATGATATATATGTAAATATATATATATATGTATATTAAGTTATGTTTATACTCATAGCTGTAAGTGATTACCGTTAAGAATTTTAGTGAGTAAGTTAAATGTTTTAATAAAGCTGACTCTTCAGTCTTAAGCCAACCTCCGTCGTGTTTCTTTATTCCTCCGTAAATATGCATACATATCACAGTCTATTACATATCTGTAGTATCATTAGTTCATATTTGTAAAGAAATTTTGTGAATAAATAATTTAAAGTAGCGCAAAGTAGATATTAGAGATCTTACAATTTGTAATCCACAACATATAACCACTGAAATGAGGTAAGTTACGCAGACAAAGTCGCGGGCATCTGCTAGTTTTCTAATAAAAAAGTAATTAATTTTTAGAATTGGTTTTGAAATTTGTAGTAGTAAAATTTATTGTGTTTGTGTTTTTTTTGGAAACCGAAACCGGAACGAAAGCGTAACCGAAACCGAAATAAATGTTGAAGAACGAAACCGAAAGCAAAACACGTTACAAAACCGAAACCGGAACGTTATTTTAATCGGTGTCAATGAAACTATTTTGTACAGAAACATATTAAATAATTATTGTAAATGGGATAGAGGAATAATTGTGAAGAAATTAAGTAATGTAAGATATCTTATTAAAATAAATAACAGAACAAGAGTTGCTCATTTGAATCAATTGAAAAAATTGCACGGCAAAACAGTGAGATTTAATCCCACTGTAACTTCATATAAACAATGTTATCGAAAACGACGTAGAAGTGAAGACCACAGTGCAGATCCAGTACTCAGGCGATCTGAACGCTTACGGAGAAAGTTAGATAGTTCTTAAGTTGAATTTATATTAAAATTTTGGAATTGAATGTTAGAATCTTAAGTAGAATGTATATGGAAATTTTTGAATTTAATTAAAACTAATTTAAGTAAACGGTGGAGGGAATGATATATATGTAAATATATATATATATGTATATTAAGTTATGTTTATACTCATAGCTGTAAGTGATTACCGTTAAGAATTTTAGTGAGTAAGTTAAATGTTTTAATAAAGCTGACTCTTCAGTCTTAAGCCAACCTCCGTCGTGTTTCTTTATTCCTCCGTAAATATGCATACATATCACAGTCTATTACATATCTGTAGTATCATTAGTTCATATTTGTAAAGAAATTTTGTGAATAAATAATTTAAAGTAGCGCAAAGTAGATATTAGAGATCTTTCAATTTGTAATCCACAACATATAACCACTGAAATGAGGTAAGTTACGCAGACAAAGTCGCGGGCATCTGCTAGTTTTCTAATAAAAAAGTAATTAATTTTTAGAATTGGTTTTGAAATTTGTAGTAGTAAAATTTATTGTGTTTATGTTTTTTTTGGAAACCGAAACCGGAACGAAAGCGTAACCGAAACCGAAATAAATGTTGAAGAACGAAACCGAAAGCAAAACACGTTACAAACCCGAAACCGGAACGTTATTTTAATCGGTGTCATGCCTTGTTATAAAGGGAGAAGTAAATTTTTATAGAACGGGGGAAAATTCTGACATTTATCGGGGTGAATATGGTCGCCAGAATTCACTCTAGCTTATGGAGCTAGGTCAAATTGTGAGAACTAAGCATATTGGCACATAAATGCATGTGATATTGACAATCATATTATATAAATGGAGTTTTTATGCCACTGCGTTTGAAATATAAAAGAACTATATATTTGTTATTTCGTAATTTTATTTACTTCCACCTATAAGTTTTCCATATCACACACCTAGATCTAAAGGGAGCTAACTCAAAAATCTGAAATTTTGGCACACGGTCTTTATAAAGAATCAAGAATTCATAATGAATTAACTATTTTCCATTTTTTTAATGTAGTTTTATTAATTTCGTTTTGAGCCTTCAAACGATCATTTTAATAAATAAAAACCACATAAAACAGAGTCTTTCTATACCGTTTCCTGTTATTTTTGTTTACTATTATCAGTTGTAAAAAATAAATTTTATTTTGCTTTTGACTTTCTTAAATTTGCGCAATGATGTTACAATTTTATATATTTATGTATACTGTATGTAACATAGCCCTGTCAGAGAGCCTATTACACTAAAGGCCCTTATTTATCCCGCCGTTAGCCGACTGGTTTGAAAACTGCAAAAATTGCAAATACCCAATTTTCGCTTGTTATTGTTGTTGTTGTAACGAGGTGTAGCCCTGTCTAACTGTCAGACAGGGTCATCCCGAGTGTATTGCTCTTGGCGATATAATAAAACGCCCCGGGACGTTTCGGCACGATGGGTACAGAACAAGTACTGGTACCGTTCTCGTAGAACCGGCAATACAAACTTCTCGTGTGGCATCATAGAAAAATGTTATAAAAATGTGGATTGTGACAGCACTCTCAGAGAGAGCAAAAGTCGCTCATCAATTGATCTATGGTTCAAAGCATCTGTGCTAAAAAAAAAATGCAATAAGAAGCAAATATGCACGAAGCTGATATTTGCAGTCGCAACAGATGATTTCGTAGCCTCTCTAAAATAACTCTCTGAGAGCACAATTACGGACACTGCCTGCAGAGCCAAGCCAGAGCGAAGGCCAGACGATAAATGTGTGAACTTAACAGCTGGTTCAAGAGGGAATCGACGAGCCGTTTTCTGTAAGGAAAGGCGTGAGTGTAACGAGCTTGAGACACTGGCAATATTAACAGCTGCCAAAAATTCTACTAAACCATTCGATTGAAGGTTTTCAAAATGCAAAAAAAATTCTTCAAAAAATAATCGAGACTTTTATAGCGTTTTCTTTTCTGCACCAAAATGTCGCCCTCGCCGCATGCCCGCTAAAAGCCATGTTCTGTTGTAAAATGGACATTACCTTCATAGAGGGCATCATTATCTTTTCTCAACCACCCTCCCCTATAAAATTGCAAAAAGGTGAAATATGCGTCGCGGGTAAAAACACGACTTTGTGGTTTTGCTGATCCAAACGAATGATCTTTATTCTTCTTTTCTATCGCCAAAATCGTGTACAATTAGTGCTTACAAGTAGTAGTTAAAATCTACACTACCTACTAGACGTTGCCACGTGCACTTAGTTCATAACTTAACCCTTGTGTTACACTACTATACCATAGACCCTACTACCAAGGCAACATTTCTTGCCCTAGCTGTCGTAGAAGGTGCGATTATTCGCCCTGATAAAGGCAATAACAAACAAAAACAGCATAGTATCTGTCACTTTCTAACACATGTACGTATATCACCCACGATCAGTGTTGCCAGAATTTTTTCAGCAATCCGGCTAGATCGAGAAAAGAAAACGGCTAAAACAATTATAATTTTGGCCGAAAAAACGGCTAAAAATTTTTAATCAACTTTTCACTCGTTTTATTCTATTTTTTCATTATAATATAAAGGAGCGTTTTCTCATCTTGCCTTAAATATTAAAGTTCAAGCTAAACAAAAATTTTGTATGAAAAAATTAAGATAAATTTTAAAGTTTACTTCAGGAAACGGCTGCAATTTCATAACGGTACCACGAAATAAATCCCAAATGAAATAAGTCCCAAAAAATGAAATAAGTCCCAAATATTTTCCATACAAATGGGGACTTATTTCATAATGAAATAACTCCCAATGCGTTGGGACTTATTTCATAAAATTTTTTGGGAATTATTTCATAATGAACGGGATTTCGTTGGGAGTTATTTCATTTTCCAGCATTGGGAGTTATTTGATATTTGTTGGGACTTACTTCATTTCTCTTAAAACTACAATCTATTATTTTTTACCATTGGGATTTATTTCATTTTCATTGGGACTTATTTCATTTTTCTTAAAATTGCAATTTAACAAGCTTTCACGTTTTTGTAACTGTTTCTATAACTGTTGTAAGGTAAGATTTTAGCAAAACAACCAACAGTCTTATCTGTTTTATTATATCAGGTGATTAACAATTCATTTCATTCAGTAGGTTTTCGACATGCAAAGTGACTCCAAAGTTATTGAAAATATGGTCTTTTTGGAACATATTGACACATAACTTTGGGAAACTTACTCATTAACAACAATAAAAAGATTTTGGTCGACGACACATTTTCAATTGTACCGGTGGGAGGTTTTAAATAGTTGATTTTGATCGCCAAAAGGTAGAAAAGGATTGGTCCAAATATTGGCCGATAACTTAGGTATCGACCGATAACTTTGAAATCGGTTGAGTTATCGGAATAATCGATATATTAAATTTTAAGTTAGACGTGCAGTAAAGCTACTGTTAAAGTTTCATTGAATTCCAATCAGCGGGATTTTCGAGTGATACGTCCACAAACATATATACAGACAGACAGAAATTTACAATTTTATTATACATATGTAAAGATTATGAAAAGGTCAGATATATAACCGGCAGGTAGGAAAAAATGATTTGAAGGGGAAAGGCGGCGCGGCGCGGCGATTCGCTTACCGCCACGTCGCCCCGCGCGCTACCACCTCACTCGCCCCCTTCTACCCAACTCTTTCTTCCCTATTTATGTATATGTACATACTGATATACATACATATTGCAATGACGAGATTTTGAATTATTTTCATATTTTTTTTTTTTTACTTTTTCTTACACATTTTCAAGGGAATATATATAACGTATTGCTTATGTATAAATATACATATGTATATCTACTGAATAAATAAGCACTTGAATTGGGAGTTATTTCATTTTTCTTGGGACTTATTTCATTTTTTTTTTTGGAAACTGTGGCCTCATTATGAAATAACTACCAAATATTGGGACTTATTTCATTTTCTTTTTTGGGAGTTGTTTCATTTCTAAAAGTTGGGACTTATTTCATTTTTTGGTGGGATTTATTTCATTGGGACTTATTTCATTTGGGATATATTTCGTGGTACCTTTCATAACAATAAGAAAGTTCGTATACACAGATGCTTTGCATCCGAATATACACAGCTATAATAAACATAAATAAAGCTTACATTTATATTTGTTATATCCAGGCACGTATTCAGGGACACCCCGAAATGCGCAAGTTTATGCTATTTTTTTGTATGTGACGTGACAAGAGGAAAATTTGGAATATGAGTCCCAATCTCATGGGATAATATTTTTTGATTTCCGGTCAAATGAGACATTTGAAATAACAAAAATTGCGACAAAGCCAAACTTAGGTAAAGAAAAAAAAACTTCAAAAGTGCCCATTAATATCATGTGTGGTAAAAAAGTTATTTGGGGCAAAGGGGGGTTTAGGGGTTTACGAATTTTTCTCGTAAACGGTAATTTTTTCGAAAAATTACCTTCGACCAAGCTGTACACCTGAAAATTCACTATAAAAATCGTCCTAGTATTTTTATAAATAAAGCTGTCCCGGCAGACGTTGTATCTCCATGCCGATCCCTATCGCTGTCTACACAAGGGGTAAAATTCCTCTAGCGGGCCACCTAAAAATTCGATTTGAATGAAATCTGCCATATAAGAAAAAAATATCACCAAAGCTCCGGTAAAAATATTGGATGGTTACCGAGATATACGGAATTCGCAATTTTTTGTGTGAAAGCCTTTTTTCTTTAAATTGACATGCTAAGAAGAAACATGGAAACCGTTTTCTAAAGTATTTTCTCCGTTCTTTTCGAATATTACTTTAAAAAAATTTTATTAAAAGAAATTTAGTAAAAACTTGAATAAAAAAGAATTTTATCAATTTTTTTCAATAAAATTTTTTTAAGTTATATTCGAAAAGCTTGATTTTTTCCTTTAAAATAATTTTTTTTTTTTTTGTAATGGACCTCGAAAATTGTTTAATGTTCTTCCAAAAGACAATGACCCGTAGTCATAGTCGAAATAAAATATGATTTTAAGTTAGTTAAAGCTTTTTGACACAACTTTACAAGTGCTATCGTCAAAAATGCTTTAATTAACTTATACTCGTGTCTAACTTTGACTATGAATACGGGCCAATTTATTTATTTTTTGTTGTTTTTCCCTAGGCTTTGATAAATTTGGTTAACTTTAGCTAAGTCATTTCCATTTTCCAGTCAAAATATTTTCTGGTTACGCGCCCGGCTATACCTATTGCATAGATGTGACTTATATAAAAGGTACAACGAGAAAAATTTTAAGCAGAGCTCACTGCTTTAAAAATAATTAACTTAATGAAGTCGCAATAAAATAAAAATAAAAAAATTATAATGTGAGAAAAATGTAGGTATATACATTTTACAATATTTCTATATCACAATTTTCTATATCTTGCTCTGAGCTATCATAAATGTTAGATGTGTTGAAGTAAGTTTATTTCAAAAAAAATTGTTTACTACATTGGCAAAAACGGCAAAAAAAAAAAATAAGAAAACAGCTAGCGGCTAGATTCAAAGTTTTCCGGCTAAATGACAAAAAAAAAAAACGGCTAGATCTAGCCGGAAAACGGCTAAAATGGCAACACTGCTCACGATAAAGCAGCACCGATAGGCATCACAATTTTAACATTTCATATGGCGGCAGTGTTTTCTTCTTCTGAAGACTTGCAGTGTGACACTGAAAATTTTAAGTGTGCAGCAATTTCACAGGGCGAAGTTTAAATTATAAATATGTTCCTCTACGAAATTGCAACACTTTCGCGGAGAAAAGAAAACGCTATTAGATTAGGCAAAGAATTTTCGAGCAATGGCTACCAAGTGCACGAAAAATAAAATAAAAAACATATGTATGTATGTACTTATAAAGTTAAGTTTACCTGCATGTTCTTTCGTACATCCCGGCCGCCAAACTTGCTTTGTGAATTACCACCATATCCACCACCACCACCACTCGAACAAGTTCGAAGAAAATCTGGAACTTCCTGTGACGCTCCTTCGAGAATCTTCACCAAATCATTTGCCATGGACGAGTCATGATCAGGATCAAAGAAACTTGTAGCACGGCCATTATTGCCAACCCGACCTGTGCGACCAATACGATGCACGTATTCATCAATGGAATTCGGGAGATCATAATTGATGACATGTTTGATATTTTTAATGTCTACAAGAAAAAACAAATATGGAGTAGTAAAATATAGATTTATGGCGATTTCTCTATATTAAGCTTACCTAGACCGCGAGCTGCGACCGAAGTAGCAATCAGCACCTTCATTTTTCCTGATTTAAAATCTGCTAAAGCCATTTCTCGCTGACGTTGTAATCTATCGCCATGGATAGAAGTTGTAGGAAATTCAGTTTCTGATAGTAGCGATGCCAAAAAGTCCGCGCCTCGCTTTGTTTCAACAAAGACAATGGTACCATCGCTACTTTCGGTCAACAATTCCTGTGACGAAAAGAATTTGTTTAGAGCTTAAGGCATAACTAACCATCCTTAAGGCCATCCGACACAGTAAATTTAGAAACTGCATGCCTCTGCTGCGTTTTACTAATACATATATCATTCGGCTGCCCTCGTGTCACATATACGTGCCTTCGGCAGTCGCCGTGTCTCTGCCGTCGCTGATTGGCCAAAATCTAAAATTCAATTTGACGCTGGCTCAATTTTACTGTGTTGGGTCATGAATGACTGATTGACCAGCAGGGTGGTAGGTATGGTTGTTATGCGCTAGGCTATTGCGCTAGCGCAGTAACTTCCACTTGCGTTGATGAAATTGTTATCATAAATCAGCTATTATTATTTCATTGTATAAAATAAATTGTATTATAATAAACAATTTTTTATAAGCAAATAAAATATGTTTAATTAAATATTAAGCAAAATAAATATTAACATATTTTCTCGCCTAAAATAATGCTCGATTTTTTTTCAAACTAACTTAAAGGTTCAAAACGCATGAAAAGAATAAACCCTTCATTGTTTGGTCGTTAACGGATTATAATTTTCTCATTTGTTTTTCCTTTGTAAGGAATTGTCTACTATTAACGAGTCTTAAAAGATGTTTGTTACTACCTGCATTGTCTTTCGCATGGCCAGTGTTTAACTAGCCTTAAAAAAAAGCTGCACGTTTATGCTGCCTTTAAAAAACCTTTAAAAAGAGGATGCATTCAAACCCTTTCAATCAATTTATATGTTTAGTTCCAAGAGTGAATATGTCGTCCTCGCACTTTTCCATTTTGAATGTCTACAGTAAGCTAAATAAACGCAAGTAGGAATGCATTTTTTGTGCCGATGGTTTGAGGATGCCGGCGTCATCAGCAATGCAGCCATCCCGTTAAGGTTTTTCCCACAGCTAATGGCCTTCAGGATTGTAGTAAAAAAAAAAACAACAATGTTTAAGATAAATGAGACACATATTTTAAGACTCGATTATCGTGGAAAATCTTCATCTAAAACATAATACAGGCTGTTGCAAACTACTCATTATTCGCGGAAGAAAAACAATGTACCTAATTTAAACTAAGCATAAACGAATGGATTATTTTTTAAGGCTAGCAAAAAACATCTTTTGAGACTCTTAATAGTAGACAATTCCTTACAAAGGAAAAACAATACAGAAAATTATAATCCGTTAACGACCAAACAATAGGTTTGTTTACTGACCAAAAAAAAGTTCAGAGCAGGTTAGAGCAGAGCAGAGCAGGGCAGCTGTCAAAATAGAAATAGACAACTCAGAGCAGAAATGCCATGAAACACTTGAATCTCGATAGTTTCTTTTTATTTGCTTTTTTTGTTTAAATCTTCAAAATTAAGCCAATTCACGTATACAAAAACATTGATTTTCTTGCAAGCTAATTTTTTTGAAGTTTTCAAAAAATTTTTTTTTTCGTGACTGACAATTGCTTCTCTGCTCTTACTTACTTCATAAAAAAAGTTAGAGCAGAAATTTGTGATCTGGATTACTCTGGTTTTGTTTTGAGCGTACTCATGAAACAAAAGATAGAGCAACCTAGAGCAAGAAAAGTGTTCGTTAAACACAATTTTGTGAAATATCTCGATCTGGCGTAAGCTAGAGCAGCCCAATAAACAAACCTAATGAAATGTTGATTCTTTTCATGCGTTTTGAACCTTTGAGTTAGTTTGAAAAAAAGCTCGAGAATTATTTTAGGCAAGAAAATATGATAATATTTTATTTTGCTTAATATTTAGTTAAACATATTTTATTTAATACAATTTATTTTATAAAATGAAATAATAATAGCTGATTTATGATAACAATTTCATCAACGCAAGTGGAAGTTACTGCGCCAGCGCAATAGCCTAGCGCGTAACAACATTACCTACCACCCTGCTGGTCAATCAGTCATTCATGACCCGACACAGTAAAGTTGAGCAAGCGTCTAATTGAATTTTAGATTTTGGCCAATCAGCGCCGGCAGAGCCACGACGACTGCCGAAGGCACGTATATGTGACACGAGGGCAGCCGAATGCTATATTTATTAGTAAAACGCAGCAGAGGCATGAAGTCTGTAAATTTACTGTCTCGTGGCCCCATTATTGCTAAGGCCATACCCATAACGCTAATCAGCTGTTCCAACCAAACTTATGGAACAGTGTTGCCGCTGAAAAATTTCAAAAAGGGTCCCAGCAGAAAAAAGGGTCCCCTCTTTTTTTAGATAGGAACACATTTACATAAGTATTTTCCATTTTTTTAATGTGGCAAGAAACACATACAAAATATAAACATTCTTAAATGGTTGTAGTTAATTTAATAGTAATGGTAATCGCATAATATACAAAGTTTTTTAAGCATAAAAACCTCCACTTTAAGGATATGTTTTTGTAAAAGGTTTCGAAAATGATAAGAAAACTCACTTTGAAAAGAATTCCATTTTTCACGTAAAAAAAATTATGGGAAAGGGCGAAAAAGCGACCCCTAAGGGACGGCCAAAATTGCCTAGGCGGTTAAAGGCTATTTAAAGTAAGTAAGGGGTAAGTTGCAGAGCTAACTTTTTGCGAGGCTTATTTTCTCACCATTTACTAACTTTGTAGGGAGTAAGACCCAACTAAAACCTTTTATTTGAATCACCCTAATGTATACATTAGCCGGATATGAGCCAGCGACCAGCGATGGAGTGAGAGGCGAGTCATCGAAACACACGCCGCAAGACGAAGAAGACGGAGAAATTTCTGATGGCGCCCTATCAATAGCCATAACAGAAACCACGAAATCCTGGGCAGAGCAAGTCGCAGAGCAAGAAGAAGAAGAGGCAATACGGTCAGCACCGACAGGCACTCCACAGCTCGGCGGCTGACGCGGAAACGCTCATCACGCCTTACAGCGGGTCGGACGGCACCTTATCCGGCCCACACAAAGGTCACCGACAAAACACTCTTCCGCCAAAAAAATCCGCCCGCCGCATTTCGGTCGGGTCGAGCAGCCAACACGCCCACCTCCAACATCATCCTGCTATCGTTTGTCGCCATCGCCCCAACTGCGACCGTTTGTATTGAGTCCGACGGCAGACTACATTTTGTCCGCGCCCTGATCGACCCGTGTTCACCCACCTCGGTCATCGACAGCGAGCTCGCTACCGAGCTCGACTTGGAACGATTTGGGGGGACTCGGCCGATCAGGTGCACTCTAGTGCTGAGAGGAGAGTTTGGGGTGGGCAGAAGGGTCACGACCCAAGCCACAATCGTCGCACGTCACCACCGGATGAACCCGACGACAACCATTGATGCAACAGTTGCGGTGCCGTTTCAGTTTATGAAGCTGGCGGACCGCGAGTTCTTTCGCCCCTCACCAGTGCGCCTCACGTTGGGCGCCGATGTGTACGCCAGCCTCATGCTGAACGGCACACCGCCATCCACTATCAACGGCCTACTGGCCCAGGCCACAATATTCGGCCTAATCATATCTGGGGCGTGCCAACAATAGGCGGTATCCACCCCAGATATTATATTGGACGACAATAATAGTAAGGTGCAATGAACTAGGCATAACCACGTCCATATTTTAACCTTTCCTTTTCATCCACAACAGGACAATCGTAGCAGCGGGCATGGACAGCCTACGGGGCCATAGCATACATTCACCATCCATAGAGTCGTCGTGTTAGCTTAAGTCTTAGATTGGAGCGGTTGCTGGTGACTCCTCCTTTTCTTTTAGCGTTGCTTGTCGCAAGGGGGGGCGGCATGTTTAGACCACCGGTCTAAATATATCGGCCGCCCCTCGTAGCAAACTGTAGTATCTTCCGTTGGTATTATAACTTTGGTCCGATGTTTGTAAATATGAGAAGAAGAAGATATAGACCCATCAATAAGTATACCGAAATGATCAGGATGACGAGATGAGTTGATTTAGCCATGTCCGTCTGCCCGTCTGTGTGTCTGTCTGTTTGAACGCAAACTAGTCCCTCAGTTTTTGAGATATTTGGCTGAAATTTGGTATGCGGCCACCATTTACCAATATAGGAATCATTTGTCGGAACCAGCAAGATCGGACCAATATAACATATAGCTCCCATACAACCGATTATTCCGATAAACGGATTTTGGGCTATAACTCCTGTAATTAAACACGAAGGAACGTGAAATTTTATAAGTGTTGCTATATTTATATGTGAAATATCGATGCTGAAAATCATAGAGATGGCATAAATATTTCACATAGCTCCCATACTATCGATTATTCCGATAAACGGATTTTGGGCTATAACTCCTGTAATTAAACACGTAGGAACGTGAAATTTTGTAAGTATTGCTATTTTTATATGTGAAATATCGATGTTGAAACTCATAGAGATGGGATAAATATTTCACATAGCTCCCATACAATCGATTATTCCGATATACGGATTTGGGGCTATAACTCCTGTAATTAAACACGTAGGAACGTGAAATTTTGGACGTGTTGCTATTTTTATATGCGAAATATCGATGTTGAAAATCATCGAGATTGGATAAATATTTCACATAGCCCCCATACAATCGATTGTTCCGATAAACGGATTTTGGTAGATAACTCCTGTAATTATATAGGTAGGAACGTGAAATTTGGACGTATCGCTATTTTTATATGCGAAATATCGATGTTGAAAATCATTGAGATGGCATAAATATTTCACATAGCTCCCATACAATCGATTGTTCCGATAAGCGGATTTTGGGCTATAAGTCCTGTAATTAAACACATAGGTACGTGAAATTTTGGAAGCATCGCTATTTTTATATGTAAAATATCGATGTTGAAAATCATTGAAATGGGATAAATATTTCACATAGCCCCCATACAATCGATTGTTCCGATAAACGGATTTTGGTAGATAACTCCTGTAATTATACCGGTAGGAACGTGAAATTTCGTAAATGTTGCTATTTTAGAATGTGGAATGTCGATGTTAAAAATCAATGAGATTGGACCAATATAACACATCGTCCCCATATAATCGATAGCTCCGATAATTTCGGTATGAGCTAAAGTTAAATTCACACAGGCTGTACTGGGGATCAAACAGTGAAAATCGTGACGCTTTTCATGAAAGGTATTTAGCCTTCGGCACAGCCGAAGACAGCTTTCCTTACTTGTTACCTTTTATCTTTATACCGATAACAGCTCTTACCCCTTCGAATCCTACAAATGTAGGCTTTCGGCGGCGGTACAGAGCTGATATTTATCTAAACTCTCGATCACTTCTTTTCCGAGCATACGAGAGTCATCAGCTGCCAAACCAAGGTAAATTATCACTTAAATTTCCATATCATAATTTATTGTGCACTGTGTAATTATTTCCATTCCATTACATTTCCTTATCACATACTAGTTACATTTAATGAAACTATTTGTACATATTTACTTTCGACTCCCATTGTTTATTTCCTTATTCACTCGCCGCTCTTTTCATTTCTTTGCATATTAGATATTACGTGCGAGCATCTTGCCATTGCCATTGGCCGCACGTAACAATACCTCTGAAGTTGGACGCAAAGTTTTGAGGTAGCAAATGTCAGGCGAGGTTAACAAAGCTTTATGTATTCGACCCTTCCTACCACATGCAGAGCATGTGTTTGAGATTGTTTAACCTCACACTGTATCCAGACCTAAGATGTGCCATGGTGACTTTTGTCTCCCTTGGTTAGGTGTTTTCTTCTTCAGCAATATCCGGTGGAGGACTGTTTAGAACGGGATTCACAGGTAGAGATCTGACAAAAGTGTCTACCGACTCGGTGTAGATGTCGGTTAGAGCCCGTATATGATTCTGCAGATCAAACGGCAAGGTAATATGATGCCGGATCTCGTCATAATGCTTACGGAGATGTTTCCTTATGGCGGATCTGTGTCCAAAAGATGACGGTTTGGATGTGCTAGCTTGTGGCAGTTCAGAAGGAATTGCCTGCTTAGCATTTCGGCGTGCTTTTTTACATTGAGCAGTTTTGCCTCCTGATGGAGGTGAGACTCGGGAGACATGAGGAGACATCCCGTAGCAGTTCTGATGGCAGTATTTTGGCAGACTTGTAACTTCGTCCAGTTGGTGTTATGCACATTACGCGACCATATGGGTGCGGCATAGTCAAAGACTGGTTGGCCAATTTCCTTATATGTAGTCAGCAACGTTTCTTTGTTTTTTCCCCAAGTACTGCCGGCAAGTGACTTGAGGATCTTGTTGCGACCACGTACATTTGAGACCATTGCAGACACATGACCAGCAAATGAGAAAGTATTATCCAGTGTCACCCCTAATAACTTTGGGTGGTTGACAGTTGGTAGCTTATTGCCATCAACAAAAATGTCTAATGGTGCGTCCAGAGTTTATCAGTATAGGGGCCCTTCCCCGTCGCCATTATTGCGACGTCCTCTGGTGGTGGGGTCATCTTCGATAGATAGAAATTAAACAGTGTCGGGGATAGGACATCACCCTGTGGCACCCCCTGTCTAATACGTCTAGGTTTTGATGTTGCGTTTCTAAAGTTGACAGGCGTCTGTCGTCCATTCAAATAATTAGCGGTCCATCTCTTTAACCCATCTTCTATGAGACTGGCATGATTGACTGTGTCAAAAGCTTTTGACAGTTCAAGTGCCACTAAGACAGCCCTGAGATTTAGGCCGCTATTTATCTCCGTTGTAATGGCATTGAGTGCAGTGGTGGTGCTATGTAGATTACGGAAGCCATGTTGATGACTAGCCAGGTGCAGAATTGCAATATAATACGGGAGCAAAATGGACTCTAGCGTCTTCACTACACGACAAAAGTGATATAGGGCGATATGAATCGCCTATGTTTGCCGGCTTTCTAGGTTTTAGTAGTGGAACCACTCTCGCCTTTTTCCATATTTCAGGAATGACGAAAGTGTTCAGTGAAAGACTGAATAGAGCCGCTAAGTATTTGTGTCCCTCCTGACCTAGATGTTTCAACATCTTCATGGCAATGCCGTCGGGACCGATTGATTTTGAGGGCTTAGCCTGTCTGTCTGATGGCTTCCTTGACCTCTGAGGCAGTGATGACAATGGGCGAGTTTTGGTTTTTGTATTTACGCGCCTGTCGTATGGCCCTACGTTAAGCTCTATCGGGCGGGGAATGTAGTACAAATTGACCGTAGTCCATAATTTGCTAACACCATCAGAGAGGTTGCATTGCTCTAGGTGTTGTTTCCATTTGGCCAGTTTATGTTTATCGGCCAACCTACGAATCTCCGCGTTGAGATTCTTTAAGCGGGGGTCTGCGGGATTGAGATTCCGCACTTCATCTCTTTCTCTAGCATTGAAATATTCGCCCCGGGAATGAAGCCTTTAGAGGCCGAGTCAATGATGTTGCGGAAGTCTCGTTCACCTTTGCGTACGTCTGTAGGAATGGGTAGAGCAGCCAAGGATTCGTCCGTATATGTCTGAAAACTGTCCCAGTCCGCCTTGGTAAAGTTAATATATGTACCATGCTCAGGTGTAATAAAGTCCGTCGGTCGTTCGATGGTAATAACTATTGGGAGATGGTCAGACGCCAACGTGAGTATGGGTCGCCAATTTGTGTTGTTCAGTAGTCCTGCGTTTACGATAGAAATATCTGACGAACTATAGCAATTACCCTATACTCTCGTTGGGGCGTCTCCGTTCAGTGTACAGAAAGCCGTGTCATCTATTTGTTCTGCAAGTACATGCCCCCTATTGTCTGCTGGCAGGTTTGAGTGCCACATGTCGTGATGCGCATTGAAGTCGCCCAGTATCACGCGGTTATCTCCTCGTACTAGCAAGCTAATGTCGGGGTGATAACCGGTGGGCTAACTTGAGACAGGGGGTATGTAGATGTTAATGATTTGCAGGTCGACATCTCCTGTACGGATGGTTATACCTTGGCTTTCTTTCTCCTCCCAGACCTCCTGTTACTCTATGACGGTATTTCCGATGGATGTTATATCCGCCATAGGTAATGGAACGAAACCGAAACCGTGTCAAAAGCCGGAACCGGTTCCAAACGGCTACCCTGAATAATTTTCATGGAAGATGGTTAAGAAAGACCTCAATATCAGAATTCCGAAAGAATTGAATTAAGCCATCGAAAAAAATTTACGAAATCCGAAAAAAGGTTTAGTCGCCGTCTCAGAAGTCATCACTCATGTTAACATTCCATTTTAACATTTTTCTAATAGAAAAAGTAGAGTTAATTTTTTAAACCTAATTTGCAGAAATTTTTTTTCCATAAATAGCGGAAATAATATTTATTACTTTGGAGAAAATTCAGACTTATTTTGCATTTAGTTACATATTTGAGTTTTGTAGTAGCACAATTGTTTTGTGTTGGTGTTTTTATTTGGACTCCGAAACCGGAACGAAACCGAAATAAATGTTGAAGAACGAAACCGGAACCGAGACCGAAACACGTTACAAAATCGTAACCGAAAACGGAACTTTATTTCAATCGGTTTCGTTCCTTGAAAATAACAAACACATTATTATCCTGACATTTGCGCAATTCACAAGGGGTATCGTATTCGTCTATCGTTATATGTTTCCATGGTTTCCAATATAATTTTTGAAAAAAAAAATAGACAAATAGCACGAAATACTAGGGGTTGTGAATAATAAAATAAAATAATTGTAAAATATTTAAAAAAAAAAAGGCCAATGAAACGGACTGGAAGCCCTTTCACAAACTGATTACTCGGAATGGAGGTAAGTAAAGTATGTATATTGATATGTCGCAAGGACCATAGTGGTCCTCCCAGAGGATTTAATATGAGTAAAAAATTGTCAATGGCCTATTCGGAGGGAGTGTATGTGACCTTTACAAATAGTTATATGTACGTTTACGAGTGTCCCTTTTGAACTGGTTTATTGTGTTTTTGCTGTAATGTGGTCAGGTAGCTACTGGTAATACACGGGAAGTTTTGTTTCACTATTTCCGATTATTTTATCATCCGAAACCCGGATAATAAATATTTCCAAAATGGCTTCCTTACCCGTTACGGGTATGTTACCAAACCCATCCACAGATCGATCTTAGAACCCTGTCAATTGGCCCACCACATCAGGAGTTCAACATTTCGTCCCTCATCGGTTAATGATCGCATGATTTATCTGTATTTTCACGCAGGACGCCTTTGAGATAAATAGGGTACCACCGAACCAGGGTATTTATATTGGCCGCTCAAAGCCGACGCATTCGTAGATAAGCCATGGAACGCACATCACAACCTGTGCTTGCCATATGCACCAATTTTCCTGCACTAAACAAAATGATATATGCAAGTGCTTTGAAGAAACTGCACACACGTGAGCGTGTGCATTAATCTTTTGGATCAAAAACACACACACATTCATGTCTTTGCAATAAATTTTGTGAGTAAATACGAACCATGGGTGGGTATCAACTTGAGAACTACAAAGTTATCAAGTATCTCTAAAGTTGAAAGAAAAAAAATTGGATAATTGTGTTGGACATCAGCTTGAAGACTATACAGGTTTTCCTGCACTAAACAAAAATATATGTGCAAGTGCTTTGAGGAAACTGCACACACGCGAGCGTATGTCACATCACACACAATTGATGTCTTTGCAATAAATTTAGTAGTAAATACGAACCATGGGTGGGTGAGAACTACAAAGTTATCAAGAGTCTCTAAAGTTGAAAAAAAATTGGATAATTGTGTTAGACATCAACTTGAGAACTATACAGGTTTTCTAAGGTTCGAGGAATACTTGAACGATTTTTGTTGCATGAATGTCGGAATGTTGGTGCTCAAGCGTTTCCTGAGTCGTCTCCTAACATTAGCGGTTGGGGAATGAGGGTAGTTGTCTTATCTACCTCTAATTTTGATAGTCACATTAGATTACTAGTGTAATTCGCGAGTCGGGGCATCCGCGGTTATACAAATGATGCAACTAAAAATTTTTCAGTGAAAGTATAAAAAAAAAATAAATATAAATTTATTAGGTGAAATTTTAAATTTATAAAATTTTAAAATTATATAAATAATGTCTTGAAAATTTTAAAATTAAACTAGGATTAGATACCCTATTATTAAAAATGTAAATTTAAGCACTAAAGTAGTAATAGTTATGTTCTTAAAACTTAAAAAAATTGGCGGTATTTTAGTGTATTCAGAGGAACCTGTTCTGTAATTGATAATCCACGATGTACCTTACTTAAATTTGTGTTTCAGGTTATATACCGTCGTTATTAGAATATTTTATTAGAATAATAATTTTCAATAATTTAAATTTAAATATATATCAGATCAAGGTGTAGCTTATATTTAAGAAGAAATGGGTTACAATAAATTTGTTTAAATGGATTTAATTTTGAAATTATTAATGAAATACTAGAGAAATACACTAGAAAGCGCATTGTTAACAACAACAACAACAACAACAACAACAACAACAACAACAACAACAACAACAACAACAACACTAGAAAGCGACCCAATCTATTTAAGAATTATGGGTAATTTTGATAGTCACATTAGATTACTAGTGTAATTCGCGAGTCGGGGCATCCGCGGTTATACAAATGATGCAAGTAAAAATTTTTCAGTGAAAGTATAAAAAAAAAAAAATATAAATTTATTAGGTGAAATTTTAAATTTATAAAATTTTAAAATTATATAAATAATGTCTTGAAAATTTTAAAATTAAACTAGGATTAGATACCCTATTATTAAAAATGTAAATTTAAGCACTAAAGTAGTAATAGTTATGTTCTTGAAACTTAAAAAATTTGGCGGTATTTTAGTGTATTCAGAGGAACCTGTTCTGTAATTGATAATCCACGATGTACCTTACTTAAATTTGTGTTTCAGTTTATATACCGTCGTTATTAGAATATTTTATTAGAATAATAATTTTCAATAATTTAAATTTAAATATATATCAGATCTTGGTGTAGCTTATATTTAAGAAGAAATGGGTTACAATAAATTTATTTAAATGGATTTAATTTTGAAATTATTAATGAAATACTAGAGAAATACACTAGTGTAGTAGTATAAATGGTTAATTAGTATTTCCAAGCTAGAGTTGTACTAAAGTATTAGTTAATTGGAAGCACTGTCAACAACTGTCTAAGACCATTTTGTAAAAAGAAAACACAAGAGGAACAGAAAATAAAGGACACTCGAAGAGTACGGTTGATTGTTTTTTATTATAATGATTCTGGACAGTTGCCGCGTTTCTTTGCATATTATATCAGAAGTGAGCTTCGAAGCCACCACCCTAAATCGAAAAATTCAAAATGAACAAAGGCGCCATAAGCGCCGAACTATATTCCTTAATTCAGCTTAAAGCATGGTGTGTCGCCGCGGGAGTCAACGCCAGCGGTGCTAAAGCATCGCTAGCGGCTCGTTTGAACGAATTATCAGCGGAAGCACGCGGATTGTGCCCAGATGTGCCAGGAAGAAACGTGCAAATTCTTGGTGCTAATAATTCCATTGATAACGGCGTATGTAAAAATAAGGGCACAAGCAAGGAAAACGGCGCAAGCAAAGATAACGGCGCAAGAAAAGGCAACGGCGTAAGCAAAGGCAACGAGGTAAATGTTTACAGCGACGCAGACGGCAACGTTGGCAACGGCGCAGATAGCAACGGCGCAATTAGTAACGACGACGCAGAGAGCATAATTATTGACGACAGCGAAGCTAACGGAGCCAACTACAATGGCAATCCAAGCGATGAAGATGCGTTTATAGGAAAAAACGCTAACTGTAGTTGTGATCAGCCAGCCCATAGTGCGTTATGTATACGTAATGGAACATTCGGTAGACGCATAGTTGAAAACAACTGGGAGGTACACCACCGACAAAACGTAGACAACGCTGCCGTATTGTGTAACGCAAACGCAAAGTTAAAACTACAAATTTTACAGAAAGAAGTCGAGTTTCTGAAACTAAAATTGAACGCTGAACAGCAAAAGGCAACAATATCAGCAGTGCCAATTCAAACTTTGAAGGAGTTGATAACCGACTATGATGGCGGCAACGATTTCGAAATGTGGAGGTCTCAACTAGTCCATTTTCAGGAAGCACTAACAGCGAGCAGTGAATGTATACGAAAAGCACTGCGGAAATTTTACACGAGATGTCACTTGTTCTCGCAAATGAAGAAAGCACCCTAGAAACAAGGCGGCGGTTTGAAAAAAGGTTCTGGGAAGCCGGTAAAGCGTTTTTTTCATTACGTTAATGGAAAACGGGTTTTAAGCAACGCGCTCATCCTCAGTGACCAGGAGTTCGTCGAGTATATAATAGATGGCATACCAGACTGGCAGCTTCAATTTCAAGTTTGCTGACGACTTAATCGCAGCATTCCGTATGGCCGAGCTGACAACAAAAAGTCAATGTAATGTATATATCAATTATTTGGCATAGAATCAGGAGATTCTAACTGAGCAGGATGGCCGAGTTGTAGTATTTAAATGTTATGTTAATATGTGCTTGTAAAATATTTTATCTTATGCAGTATTTTGAAAATTTCCTATACCACAATGTAAAAAAGAAATTTGTATATATGTATTTATTACGTTTTGTAATCATGTAGAATCATCATCATCATCATTTATTGGCGCTTAACCGCCTAAGCGATTTTGGCGTCGCCTATCAAAGCACGCCAGTCATTCCTTTTTAGCGATAACTGACGCCAATTGGAAACCCCAAGGGAGTTCAAGTCATCCTCCACCTGTTGTTTCCATCTCAGTCGAGGCCTCCCCCTTCCTCTGCTGCCGAATTCGGGTGACGATTGGAAAACCTTCTGGGCTGGAGCTTCTTTGTCCATTCGCATGACGTGACCCAGCCAGCGGAGCCTTTGGGCTTTAATTCGCTGGACTATGGTCAGATCTGCGTAAAGCTCGTACAGCTCATCGTTAAATCTCCTTCGATACTCGCCGTCGGCATCACGGGAAGGACCATAAATCTTCCGGAGAACTTTTCTCTCAAATACTCCAAGGGCCATCTCATCTTCTCTTGACATTGTCCATGAATCTGAGCCATACATCAGGACAGGTATGATGAGAGACTTATAGAGCGTGATCTTTGTTCTTCGAGAGAGGACTTTACTTCTCAATTGCCTACTCAGTCCAAAGTACCACTTGTTCGCAAGAGTGATTCTCCGTTGGATTTCTAGACTGATATTATTTTCGGTGTTAATGCTGGTTCCCAAATAGACGAAGTCCCATGTAGAATCAGGGGATTCTATTTTTCAGGATGGCCGAGTTGTAGTAGTATAAATGGTTAATTAGTATTTCCAAGCTAGAGTTGTACTAAAGTATTAGTTAATTGGAAGCACTGTCAACAACTGTCAAAGACCATTTTGTAAAAAGAAAACACAAGAGGAACAGAAAATAAAGGACACTCGAAGAGTACGGTTGATTGTTTATTATACTAGAAAGCGCATTGTTAACAACAACAACAACAACAACAACAACAACAACAACAACAACAACACTAGAAAGCGACCCAATCTATTTAAGAATTATGTTAGGAGTGTAATAGGGTATGGTTGTATAGTTAGCCAAACAGCTGCAACTGTGCGACCTTGCTCAATCCCGACTCTTGCGTTCTCGTTCGCGCACTCTGGGCAACGTAAACTACTTATGCTCGCGGCAGAAAGAGAGGAAGCCCCGGTGGGTCCACTCCATTTAATGTTGACGACCCGGCAAAACGAATTATTAGGGCATGTACCTGGAATGTCCAGAACCTTTCCAGGGAAGGTACCGCTGCCCGACTGGTTGTTGTCCTCGCTAACGCAAAGGCCGACATCACCGCCCTGCAGGAAATGCGATGGACAGGACAAGAAAAAACGACCATCGGACCTTGTGACGTACAGTGGCCAGACACGCAGCAAATCGCGTGGTGTAAGATTCGTGGTGGGAAAGAGACTTCGCCGCCAAGTACTAGCGTTCCCCCCTGTGGACGAGCGTCTCGTTGCGATCCGCATCAAGGCGAGGTTTTTCAACATAACATTTACCTCTGCCTTTGCGCCGACTGAGGAGAAGGACTCCTTCTACGATAAACTTGAACATACCTATGATCGCTGCCCCCAACATTATTATTCCCAGACGGATTACCCACCATATCCTGCCCAACCGGCACGAGGGGCGCATCCGCATAATGCGCTGATTAAAAAATGTTGCCGAGCCGTTGAAAGGCATTGCTTTGTTAATCGTCGAGATCTAAAACCGCTCGGCTACAGAGAAAAACTCATCAGCCGAGTTAAGTTGATATAAGATAAATTAAACAGTAATAAATAATTGGTTGACGGAAGATTGAGAATTTAAGATGCAGGGATAGAGAAAAATAAAAAGATAAATAGATAAGGTGAAATAAAAAATAATATACACATACATATAAACCAAGTAAAGATCTCAAATCAAGATTAAAGACTACAAAAAGTTTCTACGTATTAAGGACAAAAACAATAGATTCTTTTATACGGAAAAGCGAGTCCGAAACATCAAATGTACTTGAATGAGAGTTATAATCTTGGCATAAACAGCGAAATGGTCCATTTAACTCAAAGTTGGTTCTACACTGTTTCAAGACAAGTGGTTTAAAATGACGCGATGGCCAAGAGGGTATATTGAAATTTACTTCGCTTAGGAGAAACGGGCTTGAGAGAGATCCATTTAGTAACTTAATCATAAAAACAATTCCAAGCATTTCCCTCCGACTGGAAAGGGTGTGAAGTGTTATGAGTTTCAAACGACTAGGATAAGGTGGTAGATTATATAAGGGATCCCAATGAAAATCTCTTAAAGCAAAAAGTAAAAATTATTTTTGGACCGATTCTAGCCTATCTATATGGACGTGTTATCGCAGGTTCCAGATTATTGAACCATATTCTAGTATCGGTCTGACTAATGAAGTAAAAAGAGGCTTAGTTACATAAGGCTCACTAAATTCTTTAGACCATCGTTTGACAAATGCTAGAACACCTCTAGCCTTACTAGCTGTTGCGTTAATATGATGGTTGAAAATAAGCTTGCTATCCACAGTAACCCCCAGATCAACGAAGTGAATCTGCTCAGATCAGTTCTACGCGAAAACCGCATGTATTTACATTTTTTAAGATTTAGTGGCATATAATTTAAATCGCACCAAGTAACTAGGGTATCTAAGATCTGATTGTAGGATAGATTCATCCTGACACGACGTGAATGACATGAAAAGTTTTACGTCATCAGCATACATCAAGATTTTTGAAAACATTATTGTAGTAGAGATGTCATTTATAAACAGCAAGAACAGAATCGGACCGAGATGGCTCCCTTGAGGAACACTTGAAGAGACATTAATAACATCAGAAAAAATATTTTTGAACACTACTCTTTGAGTCCTGTCACTAAGGTAAGAAGATATCCAGCGATTGAGACCCGGCTGGAAGCCCAACTGATCAAGTTTATATATAAGTAATGAGTGACACACTTTGTCGAAAGCTTTGTTTGTGACATGAGTGGTGTTGAAGCCAAACCGCCTTCAATATTGGGGAACCCTCGTAGGTTTGTCACACCGCCTTTAGCTGCAAAGCTAAGTCTCTGTGGGAAAACTACCGGTACGCCGCTCTTCGAAATTAACTTACGACTCGAGGTGGTCTGTGGTGGACAGTCAGTCTTTGTTTGACATCCAGCATCATCACAGGCTACCCCGTTCGTGCGCAGCTGTTGTTTGCTATACAACAACAACAACCACCAAAAGGTAAAATAATCGAAGTTTCCTCCTTTTGTATTACTTCAACTGGATACATATTTTGGTATATGCCCTTACTGGCATATACGCCTACCTTTTCTTACTTCTTTGAATAAACCTGCATTTATTCTTACAAATTACTTACTTTTCTTTTATTTCTCATTTCATTGGAAATTCGTTGGTGAGTTTGACCCGGCATATATTTTTTCGGCTATCGTGCCCGAACATTTGGTCCTCGAGCCGTCAACTCATCGAAAAATTACAACACAAACAAAGAGATAAAATAAATACATAATTACAGGAGAACATAAAAGGGAAAAAGATTAACGACAAGAAGACAAATACATATATCCACATACCACGGAGAAAGAAAATCTACATCAAATAAATAAACATAAACAACAAAATTCAACATCAAACATCAATAAACATACAGGTGCGTGCACAAATAATTTATTTATTGTCATTTAATTGTTGAGCTGAAAAAAAAAATAAATAAAATAAAAGTGTACCTAGTGAGTGAAAGTGAAAATTTACAAATTACGTAGTGGTGTTTTCATTTTTTTACTTGTTTTTAAATACCTACGCGGTTCGTTTAAGTTAAAATTTTCGATTTAATTTAATTAAAAATTGGATATACACGCACACATTTGTAAATTTCCAGTCTCTCACACTAAATTTCCCGTCGGTTATTTCTTTCGTGAAATTGAGAACCGATATTTGTGGATCAATTATTTCAATCGGAAGTTGTTGACTCCCTGCAGGAAATATTTTTCACGGCACTTAATTAAATTAAACATTAGAGAAATATATTTGTGCTTTAAACTTTCATAATACACGCACTTGGTGTTCTTCTTTCGTTATTTTCGTTTTTCACAAAAAAACGGCGCCAATTTCCTTTATTAAACAAATTTTGATTCGCGGGTTTTGTTGTTACAAATCAACTCGGTCGTTTTAAGTGGCAGTAAACACCCACATAAACATAGGAAATTTTTTATATACACCTTGACGCCGCTCGCTCTTAGTTTATTTTTCTTCCCCTTTTGTGCGAACCTTCGCTTTAGCAGTCGACAACAGTGAGTTGCAATTTCTGCGCTCAATCGGTAGCTTAACTATATTGATACACACACATATATAAGGTATACATTTGGTAAGTGACCCAGTAGGAAATTTTCACGCCGACCCTGTGAGAACACATATCATAAAACTACCCACTTACCCACTTTGCAATTTATTTTGGAATTTTTGTTGATAACTGGGGCGCGTATCATTCCCTGCGGTCTTACCTTCGTTTTCGTTACATAAATTGCACTTACTTCCTCCTTAATAATGATGACGCTTAGTTATTATACTAGATGTTCCGACCAAGTCGTAGAATTCAATGCACAATATGATGATACGAACCTAAACGAACATCCTAAAATTTACTTAGAGGCTTTAAAAGAAGAATTGTCTGAGGCGTGGTCGAAAACCAAAGAAGCGTATGAGAAATGCCTAGAATTCTTGAAAGATGAAGGGGAGGTAGAAGCGGTAACAGCGAAACAGTACACGGTTCGAAAAGATTACTTAGCGTGTTTCACTAGAATTACCCAATATATTGAAAAGTGCACTCCCCCTCTTATCACCAACTCCGCCGGTAACCATGACCAGAAATCCACCTGTTCCAATAATTTAAAACTCCCGCCATGCGACACTGAAATATTTTGTGGGGATTATGTGTCATGGCCAACCTTTCGCGATCTCTTCACCGCCATTTACATAAATAATAAGAGATTGAGCAATATAGAAAAATTGTGTCACCTTATAAAGAAAACGAGCGGTGAAGCGAGGGATATTGTTAGTAAATCGCCACTAACAAATCAGGGTTTCGACTCGGCATGGTCGAATTTGAAAGCCAACTACGAAAACAAGCGGGTTTTAGTAAATAGCCAACTAAAAGTGCTGTTTTCACTTCCGGTCATTCGGACCGAAAGCGCAACAGCACTGAAGGAACTGCAGCGGACCATTAACGGTTGTCTTACAGCCTTGGGAATGTATGAGGTCGACGTGGGAAATTGGGATCCCATCTTAGTATTTTTATGTTCCAGCAAATTACCGGAGGCAACACTCAGCTTATGGGAGCAGAGTTTGTTCAACAAAACGGAGATTCCGGAGTGGGACCAGATGGACAAATTTCTCACACAACGATTCAGGACTTTGGAATCAATAGTGGATGTACAAGGTGCTAGTTCGTCGGCCACAGCACTTCAACAACAAAAAACGTTACCCTCGCACAACTCTTCGAGTCAAAAGAAGGTATCCTTAGCCACAAATGTTTCCGGGTCGCCATGCGTAATGTGTCCTAAGCAACACCACCCCTTGCGTCTTTGTATAAAATTCTTGTCCTTGTCCATTAATGAAAGGTTCGGTATTGTAAAGAAAAATAACTGCTGTATTAATTGTCTCGTGAAGGGACATGGAATGAAAGACTGTAAAAGTCAATACTCGTGCACTAAGTGCAAAGGTAGACATAATGTTCTACTCCATAAACCGGGTTCGAATATCGAAAATTCGAAAGAAACTGCTGGTGGAAATGCCTCGCAGACATTCCACGCAAACATACAGTCCACCTCGTCAACAGATAGTTCATCGCCAAGGGGGGAAAACAGAAATTCGTTTTGTTTATCCTCAGCCCTTCTCGGAACCGCCATGGTTCACATCTGCCACTTGGGCTCGACTTACATCGCGCGCGCTTTAATAGATTCAGCGTCTGAAGCATCGTTTGTTTCTGAGAGACTTAGAAAACTTTTAAAGCTGCCTTATTCGAAGGCAAATGCGGTGATATCAGGTTTGAATCAAAAGGTTTCAAACAACTCGTCAAAAGTCTGTTCGTTCGTGTTAGGTTCACCTCGGGATCCCAACCTCTTTATAGAGACAACAGCTTTCGTTTTACCAAAAATTACTGGTAACTTACCATCAACGTCGCTTGATGAATCGATTTTAGATATTTTACCTAAGGTGCCTTTAGCAGATTCGAAATTCTTGCAAAGCGCACCAATCGACCTTCTCATTGGAGGAGATTTATACCCTAAGGTTATGTTAGATGGGGTCAAACGTAGCAGCAACCACAACTTTTTGTCACAAGAGACCGTATTCGGGTGGATCGTCACGGGGGCGTCTTCCACTGCACACGTCTCTTGTTTTGCCACAACGATCTCAATGGGAGAAGACATCGCGTTAGATAGGCAGCTGCGGAAGTTCTGGGAATTAGAAGATACCCCGAGAAAAAATCTGCAAACAGAGGAGGATTCTTTCTGCGAGGAACTTTATGTAAAAACCACCACTAGGAATCAAGAGGGTAGATACGTGGTATCCTTACCATTTAAAAGCTTTTATCCGGCGGATATTAAGCTAGGGTCTTCGCGACCGATTGCGCTTCGGCAATTTATTCGAAACGAGGATAGGTGCACTAAAAATCCTTCCTTAAAGGAGGATTACGATAACGTCGTACACGAGTATTTAGATTTAGGCCACATGGAGAAGGTAGAGCCTCCAATCGCGGAGCATGCCCCTCATCACTTTTACTTGCCTCATCATGCCGTACTAAAACCCGAAAGTACGACAACCAAATTAAGGGTAGTCTTCAACGCATCTTGTAACACCTCGAATGGAGTTTGCTTAAACGACATATTACACGTCGGTCCGACACTTCAAGCTGATTTGACCCTATTGCTCATTCGATGGAGAATGTACAAATACGTGTTTAACAGTGATATTCAAAAAATGTATAGGCAAATTTTAGTTCATCCGAATCACAGGCCTTATCAGAGAATTCTCTTTAGGAAGGATCCTCATAGTAGCATTTTAGATTTTCAGTTAAATACCGTAACTTTCGGAGTTAATTGCGCGCCATACTTGGCAATTAGAACTTTGCTTCAGCTTGCTCAAGATAATAAAGAGTCTCATCCATTAGCGTCTCAGATTTTGCGAAATTCGATGTATGTAGACGACGTACTAGCGGGATTTCATGATAGTTCCACAGCTTTGCAAGCGCGAGATCAGCTGATAGAGACACTCGGAAGTGCTGGATTCGCATTGAGGAAATGGTCCTCAAATGCCAAGGAAATCCTTAAGGATATTCCTCATGACCATCGTCTTAATAGGGAATTCTTAACATTCGACGAGACCAGTACCACGAAAGCGTTAGGTATTCGATGGAATGCCAAATCGGATCACTTTTTCTTTAGCGGCCAGACCCTTGCTTCGAAGGATAGCTTTACAAAAAGGGAAGTCTTATCGTCCATAGCAAAGCTTTTTGACCCTGCCGGATGGCTCGCGCCTGTAGTAGTCATAGCCAAAATATTAATGCAACAAATTTGGGCGGATGGTACTCTTTGGGATCAACCTATTACGGCGCAAACCCTGTTTAGATGGAAAACCTTCGTAGAAAATTATAGTTTTATCGAAAACATACAAATTCCAAGATGGGTAAACTTTTCTATCGAGTCACCTTTTCAAATTCATGCCTTTTGCGATGCGTCGGAAAAGGCATACGCGGGGGTGATATATTTGCGGGTAGAAACCCTAGGGCAAGTGTCGTCCCATCTCTTGCTAGCGAAAACCAAGGTTGCACCAGTAAAAACTATCTCGCTTCCTCGCTTAGAATTGTGCGGTGCAGTCTTGGTAACCGATATGCTTAGGTCGCTTCAAAATGAGCTCCCCTTCAAAATCGAAAAAATATTTTGCTGGACAGATTCCACGATTGTGTTAGCCTGGCTTAGAAAGCGTCCCACTTCTTGGACTACCTTTGTCGCTAATCGAGTGGCAAAAATCCAAGAAACGGTTGGTGCACGACATTGGAGTCACGTCGAGTCAAAGGACAACCCGGCAGATCTCGGGAGCAGAGGAGCATACCCCCAGGATTTATGTTCGAACGAGTTATGGTGGTACGGCCCAGCGTGGTTAAGGAAGGATGAGGAGCAATGGCCATCCCTAGAGAACGAAACAACTGAGGTCTCGTTAGAAGTACGGAAGGTAAAGGCACATATGACGCTTATGTCCAGCGACGTGGATCCCTTGGAGAGATTTTCGTCATTACCACGAGCGCTGCGCGTTCTTGCATATGTATTTCGATTTTACAACCGGACTTATAAACATACCGAACCAATCGCTAGCTATTTCGGGAGAAGAGATCTCGAAGATTCGCACTAGGCTTATAATTCTCGCGCAAATGAAACACTTCGATCAAGAACACCGGAGTTTAACGTCAAAATCCCCACTCTCTCCAAAGAGTAAAATTCTTACCCTGAACCCTTTTCTAGATAATCAGGGCGTAATTCGAGTCAATGGTCGACTAGCGAATTCGCTCATCTTATCGTATAACGAGAAACACCCCATTCTTTTGCCATACAGTTGTGCATTCGCAACGTTGTTAGTTCGTTTCATCCATGAGATCTCGCTTCATGGGGGAAATCAACTGGTGCTGCGGTTGCTTCGTCAACAGTATTGGATCCCCAAAGCAAAAAACCTTATAAAGACCATCATCCATAATTGTAAATCCTGCGTCGTGCACAAAAAACAGGAACAAAGTCAAATGATGGTTGCTCTTCCGGAGGAGCGAACGATTCTCTCCAGGCCCTTTGAAAATACAGGTGTGGACTTTGCCGGTCCGTTTGATATCAAAAGCTTTTCCGGTCGCTCGTATAAAATAACCAAGGGATATGTATGCATCTTCGTTTGCTTTTCTACGAAAGCCATTCATCTGGAGGCCACCAGTGACCTCTCGACCGAAACGTTCCTCGGTGCATTCGCACGGTTTGTTTCGCGAAGAAGTTGTCCAAAAGCCATATTTTCTGATAATGGCACGAACTTCGTGGGCGCAACGGCGACATTAAAGAAGGAGTTTCAAAAATTCCTGAGCACGTCCAAGGAGTCTCTGTGCACCATATATAGCCATCAGGAAGTATCATGGTATTTCATTCCAGCGGGAGCCCCACACATGGGGGGCCTATGGGAAGCTGGCGTCAAGAGTTTTAAGTTTCATTTTAAACGGGTTGCCGCTTCGCAGAAGTTCACCTTCGAGGAATTTCAGACCTTGCTTTGTCGAATTGAGGCCTGTTTGAACTCTAGGCCAATATCACCGAACTCTAATGATGCAGCCGACTGTGGAGCTCTTACGCCAGGTCACTTTCTCACTGGTGGACCCATTCTCTCGCCGCCAGAGCCCATTATAGACGCGAACCCCACCTCGATTATTAATCGTTGGCAAAAGCTGAAAGCTCTCAGCCAGCAACATGCTCTTAGATGGAAAGAAGAGTATCTAAAGGAGTTACATCGACGCTATAAATGGAAATTTCCGCAAAAGGATATCGCCGTCGACGACTTGGTCGTCGTTCGACATGAAAATCTGCCTCCGCAGGAATGGCGCTTGGGCAGGGTTACACATATTTATCAGGGGACGGATAAACGGGTCCGAGTCGCGGATATTCGCACCCAAAAGGGAATGATCACGCGCCCCATCTTAAAGCTCGTCGCTTTGCCAAATTAACCACCTTTTCTTTGTTTTTCTTATTTCTGCTTTCTTATACCCTGTCGTGCAGATTCAAGTCATGGAGTTAGTCCCAGTTACACGTTCACCCTCGTCACGTGCCTTATCGCGTCCACCTCGGACATCACCAGCAGCAGCAGCATCGCCTGCCAGAAGCAGTCGTCCTAAAAGGGCGAACAAATCAGATAAATTTAATTGCCGCGTCTGCCGTCGCGCACATCCGCTCCGTTATTGTAAGCAATTTCTTGACGCGAATTACGAACGTCGGTTACGTCTCGTTGTTTCACATCGTTATTGCTCGCGTTGCTTGGCGCACTCACACCAAACTAAGAACTGCCGAAGTCAGGGAACGTGTGAATATTGTCATCATAAGCATCATACGTTGCTTCATTCTCACGCCCGGGTATTTCCGCGCTATCAGCTGCCGCCGCTATTGACACAGCTCTCTGGCACCGTCACCGTGTTACCGACTGTTGCGCTTTACATACATTGTGGAGCCCGAAAGGTCCTGGCCAGAGCGTTACTTGATCCTTGTTCGCAAACGAGTAAGATCGACGGGTCCTTGGTGAAACGCCTGCGCCTTCCGGCCTTGCCCGTTGCGAACCTGGACATGTGCGAGATTCAGGTGAGTGCGTTCGGAAATCCGTATGTTCGTTTCGCGTTTGCAGCGCGCGTCATGACAGAAATTGGTCGTTTCACGTATTGCCGGTTCTGCGAGAACGGTATTTGTACCTGTACAATACCCTTCGTACCGAAACGACCCGGGTTGTTTTTTTTTTATAATGACTCGGCCAAGAGCAATACATTTCGAAGTGACCCTGTCTAACGCGTCACGATTCCCTCACCTATTGTCATCCCCGGAACAGCCCCTTGCAGCACGGCTGCTCCTTATTCTCTTGATCCGGGCTGGCATTGAGCCAAATCCTGGCCCAAGAGAATGGTTCTGCTGCGTTTGTCGGAAGAAAATATATACAAGACGATCACACTCAGTACAGTGCGCATCATGCAAAGGTTGGTTGCACAAATCTAGTTGCTCCGGACTAGATCCAAAAGCACATCGGCCCATTAGTTTCTATAAAAATTTTGTGGCGCCCTGCTGTTCACGTCGTAGGACGTCCCGAGGCAAGCGACGCTCATATGTTGCTTTATCGCACTCTAATAATAATCAAGTCTCCACGACCTGCAATAATTATATTGCCCAGCAGAATATATGTGTTCCCGGCTGTAGCTTACTTCCTAGTGCATCAACAGCACAAGCACCCACTCATGGCTACTTTCTTCGTAGCACATCGGTTGATGCTTGTAGCACTACTGAGCTTCAGCCCCCGTCTCTAAACTCTTTAATAACTTCTTCCGGCACTAGCACGAATGAAAGTCAAGTCCATCAACTTCTGGTCCCTCACTCTTCGTGCACTGTATGTCGGCACAGGATATATGCGTCTGTGGCATCGGTCAAGTGCAACTCCTGCCTAGGCCTGTGTCACCTACGCATATGTTCTGGGCTCGCAAACAGAAATCTCTGGACTGATGTGTTTGTCGCGCCTTGCTGTCGAGTTGTGCAGCCCTCAACGCCGACGGAAGTACACTCATCTAATAGTGAACGAATTCCGCCGGCTTCAGGACTGCAACGGAGATCAATATCGCGACATAACCTACCACCATCTAGGCGAACACATCAGTATTTAACTCCCAGAGTGGCCATTGCCTCTCCTTCGCAATTTAAATTGTTGCAATTTAACTGCAACGGCTTGACCGGCAAGATAGCGGAGATAACCACATTTATGCAGCTACATAAAATCAAAATTGCTGCAATCCAGGAGACAAAACTTGGCCCCCACTCGAATCTCCGAGCGAGTGGAGGCTACCACGTACTCCGGCATGATCGTACAGACGGCGGAGGTGGTCTCGCGTTCCTTGTACACCATACGGTGCAGTATAGGGAATTTGATATCAACACTGACCAAAGTGACTTACCTTTAGAGTGTCAAGGTATAGTTATACAAGCTGGTGGCGTTGATCTCGAGCTAATCAATATATACATTCCTCCCGTCACCTGCTGCCCCAGAAGTTATCGTCCTGACCTTAGGGCGTTTCTTTGTGGCGATAACCGTATCATCATGGGCGATTTTAATGCCCATCATGATATGTGGCATTCACACCTTTCGGTGGACGGCAGAGGACGGGAATTAGCCGAGCAAATTGATAACTCCTCTTTCTGTACTGTGAACGGAGACTCCTCAACTAGGATGGCTGTTAACTGCAGTAGCTCCCCGACCTAACTATTGTTAGCCCGGGGTTAATTAACAGCATCAACTGGCAACCTATGGTGGCCCTGTCATCCGACCACCTGCCTATCATCCTGTCTGTCGATCGTGCCACGGATTTTATCACGTCGGAGAAACGTACTTACGTGAATTTCAAGAAGGCCAATTGGGTCGGCTTTTTGGAATTCACGGAGAGCTCCTTTGGTGATCTTCCCATTCCCACTGACGTACACGTTGGCGAGCGCAACATACGTGAGGTCATTAAAAAGGCTACAGCCCGTTTCATACCAGCTGGTAGGATAAAAGATATTAGGCCTAACTTCCCAGCTGAGGCCGCAGCCTTGGCCAACGAACGTGACCTCATACGCAACATCGATCCATCTGACCCACAGATCGGTGATCTCAACGTGGAAATCAGAAGGCTGGTTAACGAACACAAACAAACCAAATGGGAGGAGCACCTCAGGTCTTGTAACCTCTCTACCGGTGTTGGGAAATTATGGTCCACCGTCAAGTCCTTGTCGAATCCTTCGGGTCCACCAAAAAATGTCGACATTACCTTTGGTGACAAGACAATAAATGACCCCAGGAAATGTGCACAGGCTTTTTGTCGACAATATGTCCCACACCCTGCGCAAGACAGGGCTAGACGTGGAATCTTCAGGCGTGCGCATAAACACAAAAACTATGCCCCCGTTCCCATCACCGCTACAGAGGTTCAAGAGGCCATCCGGAAGGCCAAAAACTCCAAAGCCATCGGCCCTGATGGCATAGCCATGGTGCATCTAAAACACATCGGCCTAGCGGGAGTCAAATATTTAACGGCCGTGTTCAATTTGTCTCTGATCACAGCTGTCATACCCGACAAATGGAAGCAGGCAACTGTGATCCCACTACTAAAGCCTGGCAAGCCAGCTAACGTTGGGGAGTCATATCGCCCGATATCACTCCTCTCGCCAGTAGTAAAGACACTTGAGGCGGTCCTACTCCCGCTCTACACATCACACTTGATGTTAGCCGAGCACCAACATGGCTTCAGGAAAGGTAGGAGCACAACATCTGCTCTAAATGTCATAAACACTCAGATAACTGACGGTCTTAATCAAAATAGGCCTAATGACAGGACGGTTCTAGTTGCACTTGATTTGAGTCAAGCTTTTGACACAGTAAATCATGGGCAACTTGTAGCTGATTTGGAAGACTCGTCACTCCCCCCCTGTCTAAAGCGTTGGACCGCCAATTATCTCAGTGGTCGTCGGTCGTCTGTTGTATTTAGAAACAAAAAATCTAAAGCCAGGAAGATAAAACAAGGGGTACCACAGGGTGGTGTCCTCTCCCCGTTATTGTTTAACTTCTATATTTCGAAGCTTCCTCCTCCACCAGAAGAAGTTACGATTGTTTCTTACGCAGACGATTGCACGATATTGGCAACTGGTACTTCCGTTGATGAGCTGTGCTCCAAAATAAATGGTTATCTCCCCTCTCTAGTCGAGTTCTTCACTGCCCGAACCTTGACATTGTCGCCAACAAAGTCTTCGGCGACCTTATTCACGACGTGGACGGCGCAGGTTGGCATGGAATTAGAAATCTATGTAGGTGATCATAAAATACCTACTGTCGCTCACCCAAAAATTTTAGGAGTGACTTTTGACACCATGCACACGTTCGCTACCCATTCAGCCGCAATTGTCTCAAAATTACAGAGCCGCAACAAAATCCTCAAGTCACTAGCCGGCAGTACTTGGGGTAAAGACAAAGAAACGTTGTTGGTAACGTACAAGGCAATTGGTCGGCCGATCCTGAACTATGCGTCGCCGATATGGTCGCCGGGGCTTGCAGACGTTCACTGGAATCAGCTTCAGGCCTGTCAAAACACCGCGCTCAGAACCGCTATGGGGTGCGTCCTTATGTCACCTATATCTCATATACATAATGAGGTGGAAATGCTTCCAGTTAGGGAGCATAATGAAATGCTAAACAAGCAGTACCTACTGAACTGCTGTAAACCACAGCATCCCGGTAGACAACTGCTTGAACTCATTCCGCCTCCTAGGACCATAAGGTCGCATCTACGTAAACATTTGATGAGATCCGTCACTATATAACAACGCCGTTTGATCTACAGGTGCACAAACAGGCTTTGGGGCATATCCATACAACGTCTGTTGGCCATTACTCTGCGCTCTGTCCGCTAAACAATGTCTTACATGCCGCAACACCTGGCATTTCTGAAGAGGAGCGTCATCTTCCTCGAGAGACAAGGGTCACTCTGGCTCAATTACGCTCTGGATATTGTAGTAGGTTAAACTCCTACATATCTAAACTGAACCCTGATGTGCCGAATGTATGTCCGGCATGCGGCTCATCCCCCCACAATACCAATCACTTATTTTCTTGCTCATTTGAGCCCACTCTTCTAACACCCATCTCTCTTTGGTCCAATCCTATTGAAACTGCTAGTTTCCTTGGACTCCCGTTAGAAGATATTGATGACAATTAGGTTAAGGAAAAATACGCGTTGGGCAGGACTACACATCATTACAACAACAACAACAACAGAAATTGGTCTGAAAACGCCCGCTCGTCATCTCAGTCAAGCTACGCGAGATAAATTTGAAAATTTGACGTTGGCCGACCCCGGCTTTCATACCTCCTCCGCCGTGGCCGTAATAATCGGAGGTGATGTCCAACATAAATTGATGCGATCTGAAACTATTTCATATCCGGGCTTTCCTACAGCCCAAAATTCGACTTTCGGTTGGGTCCTTTCTGGCCCGTGTGCTCTTTAAAGCACTACACCCCCTACTGGGTAACCGTTAGTCCTACCGATGGACTTACCGCTAAGGGTACAACGACCTCTTCCTGGGTCATAGGTTAATAATGAATTTTTGAAGTATTGTAAATATCTTATGAAATCTTATTAAAATCAACCAAAAGCTCAACAATTAACATTTGTGCACGCATTCTAAATTTAAGTACTATATATAAATGAATTTCTTATTTTTACTAAGTAGCTCTGATGTGCGCATCCGTTTCGAATAGTTGCAATTCCTACATATTGCAAGGTCGGCGGCAATGTTGAAGCCAAACCGCCTTCAATATTGGGGAACCCTCGTAGGTTTGTCACATCGCCTCTAGCTGCAAAGCTAAGTCGCTGTGGGAAAACTACCGGTACGCCGCTCTTCGAAATTAACTTACGACTCGAGGTGGTCTGTGGTGGACAGTCAGTCTTTGTTTGACATCCAGCATCATCACAGGCTACCCCGTTCGTGCGCAGCAGTTGTTTGCTATACAACAACAACAACCACCAAAAGGTAAAATAATCGAAGTTTCCTCCTTTTGTAATACGTCAACTGTATACATCTTTTGGTATATGCCCTTACTGGCATATACGCCTACCTTTTCTTGCTTATTTGAATAAACCTGCATTTATTCTTACAAATTAATTACTTTTCTTTTATTTATCATTTCATTGGAAATTCGTTGGTGAGTTTGACCCGGCATATTTTTTTCGGCTATCGTGCCCGAACAGCTACACTTTGTTACAACAACAACTGTGTCAAAAGCTTTTGACAGGTCAAGTGCCACTAACACAGTCCTGTGATTTGGTTGGTTTTGATTTAGGCCACTATTTATCTGCGTTGTAATGGCATTGAGTGCGGTGGTGGTGCTATGAAGCTTACGGAAGCCATGTTGATTACTAGCCAGGTGCAGATTTGCAGTATAATAGGGGAGCAAAATGGACTCTAGCGTCTTCACTACACGACAAAAGTGATATAGGGCGATATGAATCGCCTATGTTTGCCGGCTTTCTAGGTTTTAGTAGTGGAACCACTCTCGCCTTTTTCCATATTTCAGGAATGACGAAAGTGTTCAGTGAAAGACTGAATAGAGCCGCTAAGTATTTGTGTCCCTCCTGACCTAGATGTTTCAACATCTTCATGGCAATGCCGTCGGGACCGATTGATTTTGAGGGCTTAGCCTGTCTGTCTGATGGCTTCCTTGACCTCTGAGGCAGTGATGACAATGGGCGAGTTTTGGTTTTTGTATTTACGCGCCTGTCGTATGGCCCTACGTTAAGCTCTATCGGGCGGGGAATGTAGTACAAATTGACCGTAGTCCATAATTTGCTAACACCATCAGAGAGGTTGCATTGCTCTAGGTGTTGTTTCCATTTGGCCAGTTTATGTTTATCGGCCAACCTACGAATCTCCGCGTTGAGATTCTTTAAGCGGGGGTCTGCGGGATTGAGATTCCGCACTTCATCTCTTTCTCTAGCATTGAAATATTCGCCCCGGGAATGAAGCCTTTAGAGGCCGAGTCAATGATGTTGCGGAAGTCTCGTTCACCTTTGCGTACGTCTGTAGGAATGGGTAGAGCAGCCAAGGATTCGTCCGTATATGTCTGAAAACTGTCCCAGTCCGCCTTGGTAAAGTTAATGTATGTACCATGCTCAGGTGTAATAAAGTCCGTCGGTCGTTCGATGGTAACGACTATTGGGAGATGGTCAGACGCCAACGTGAGTATGGGCGCCAATTTGTGTTGTTCAGTCCTGCGCTTACGATAGAAATATCTGGCGAACTATAGCAATTACCCGATACTCTCGTTGGGGCGTCTCCGTTCAGTGTACAGATAGCCGTATCATCTATTTGTTCTGCAAGCGCATCCCCCCTATTGTCTGCTGGCAGGTTTGAGTGCCACATGTCGTGGTGCGCATTGAAGTCGCCCAGGATCACGCGGTTATCTCCTCGTAGTAGCAAGCTAATGTCGGGGTGATAACAGGTGGGGCAGCTTGAGACAGGGGGTATGTAGATGTTAATGATTTGCAGGTCGACATCTCCTGTACGGATGGTTATACCTTGACTTTCTAAGATATCATCCGTTTCTTCGATGACGGTATCAAATAGATCATACTGTACAGAGTTGTGTGTTATGAACGCCAGACCTCCTGTTACTCTATGACGGTCTTTCCGGTGGATGTGATATCCGCCATAGGTAATGAGGTCTGACCTAGGACTGAGCTTGGTTTCTTGGACTGCGGCAAGTTTTATGTCATATTGCGTCATAAAATTAGTTATCTCTGCGATCTTACCAGTTAATCCGTTACAGTTGTGCTATAAGATTTGGAAGTGCGCCGGTGGGGTCGATGTCGAGTATAGGCGTGAGAGACGGATGTGCTCGCCCAGGTGTTGGTAGGCTAAGACCAACGCTGTGCCTCAGCCTAGTTAGCTGTGGACCTGGTGTAATCGGGTTGCCTGGCGTCGTAAGATGAGTCGTGTTACAGCATTTGACCGATGACGCGAGCATGTATAATATTTGAGAAAAAACAGTACACGTAGAGACAGGTGCGAGAAGATGTTGATCCTGACCGGGTGTAGAAACAGAGAGAGACTGGTGCTCGGCATTGCTCATGTCTAAACTGCTAGGGTGGGAGCGAGTGTTGAGCTGCTGCGCGTGATGTTGACGCCATAAGGCATAATCTAAATCTGGAATTTGTGTGGCGGGTATAGCAGAAGTGCTGCTAGTCGTTATGACATTATAATTATTAGTATTGCTACTAGAAAGCGGCGGTAGGGGTGCGCTTGATCGGCGCTTACCGCGGGACGCCCGAGGCCGCAAACAACAAGGTTAAGCCCTGAACATCCAGATTTATGGAGCCATCTCTTACACGAGAAGCATTGCACGGAATGCGAACGTTTAATATATATCTTTTTGCAACAGACACTGCATATCCATTCTCTTGGTCCGGGGTTCGGCTCAACGCCAGCCCGTAACAATAGAATATCTTGCAGCCCTGCTGCAAGGGCGAGGATGATAGTTTCGGAATGGGACAAAACATACTAAACAGGGTTGTTTTGAAAGTGATAGTCCTTGGCCGAGGTAAAACCCCGGGTGGTTCCACTGCGCAGAGATCCATGGCGATGTCCTGGGGTGGCTTTCCGTATTTCGACAGTCGATACTCGTTCTCTCGTTTTTTTGAATTCGATATCGGATGCCATATAAAAAAATCGACGTTTTGTGCTACGGAAAGCGAAAACGATGATTTTACACTCGTTTATGCTCGATATCGAATTACGGAAAACCACCCCTGGGTTTTCTGCTCTGAGAAGTGCCTGTACATAAGGGAACCTCATCATACCTGTCCTGATGTACGGCTCAGAATCATGGACAGTGTCAAGAGAAGATGAAATGGCCCTCAGAGTATTTGAGAGAAAAGTTCTCCGGAAGATTTATGGTCCTTCCCGTGATGCCAACGGCGAGTGTCGAAGGAAATTTAACGATGAGCGTTACGTGCTTTAGGCAGGCCTGACCATAGTCCAGCGGATTAGAGCCCAAGGCTCCGCTGGTTAGGACATGTTATGCGAATGGACAAAGAAGCTCCAGCACAGAAGGTTTTCCTATCGACACCCGAATTCGGTAGCAGAGGAAGGGGGGAGGCCTCGACTGAGATGGAAACAACAAGTGCAGGATGACTTGAACGCCCTTGGGGTTTCCAATTGGCGCCAGTTATCGCTAAAAAGGAATGACTGGCGTGCTTTGATACGAAATGGCCAAAATCGCCTAGGCGGTTAAGCGTCAAAAAATGAAGCAAGCCAAGATTAGAAGAATTATGTCCCATTTTGTTTGAGAACGGTAGTAATCTAATCTATGTACTTCTAACTTAACCCTTCATTGCTTGTTGGAAAGATAATGGAGCTTAATATCTATATCTTACCATTAATTTTGATCGTTTCTGGAACTTTTTAACTTCGAAAATCTCTTGTGTAACATCAGAACACGCACCACCAACAACTCCAATAGTAATAAATATATAGTTGGACAAATATTCGCCCGCTAATCGTTGAATTTCCTCAGGAAAAGTAGCAGAAAACATCAAATTTTGGCGTTCTTCCATTGGACGCATTGTCGGATGGTTCATGACTGTATTTACATTGTCTTTAAAGCCCATGTCCATCATGCGATCTGCCTCATCAAGTACTACATAACGTGTCTCTTCAAAAGTAATAAATCCCTTTTCAACAAAATCCAATAAGCGACCGGGGGTGCAAATCAAAATGTGACATCCTTTAGCAATATTTTCACCTTGATGCTTACTTGACGTGCCACCATAAACAATACTAATTTTTAAATAAGAACCTAATGCAAACTTTCGAGCTTCAGAGAAAATTTGTATAGCCAACTCTCGAGTTGGAGAAAGGATAACCGCCTGCGGTTTACCAATTGACAAATCACAACTCTCACCAAGAATACCATTTATAATAGGTAACAAAAATGCAGCCTGTAAAAAGAAAATTGTCAGTAAAAATATATGCATATCAACAAACACTTTCTTTCACATACTGTTTTCCCTGATCCTGTCTGAGCGCACGCCATTAAATCTCGGCCATCCATAATCACTGGTATAGCTGCTTTTTGAATGGGTGTTGGTATGTTATACCCAGATTTACTAACATTATTCATTATAAGCTCGCGTAAACCTGCAGTATCAAAGGTCTGAATTGGTTGTGGGGCATTCTCGCCGGATACCTAATATTAAAAGTATTAAACCAAGTAATTAACTTTTTTTTATAATGACTGCCATATCGGCAATTATAGTGAAGCATGTCTTACCCGAACTGGTATATTATCGTATTTTGAAAAATTGATTCCTGAAGAGATCCCACTATTAAAGATTTCATCTTCATTATCGGTTGGTTCTGGTGGAATGTAAAATTCACGTTGCTTTTGCTCGCCATCATTTTCGCCTTTATTATTGTTGAAACCTTGGTCTTCACTATCGCCATTAAAATCATCATTACGATCACCAAAACCATTGCGATTACCGCGACCACCACGCCCACCACCGCCACGTCCTCCACGGCCTCCACGAAAACCACCGCCATTGTGCTTTCCATTTTCTTGATAATAATTGTGATGATGTCGAGCGTAAGTATTTTGTATAATAAACGCGTAAATGTGTACATACATGCCCAACAAACACAGTCTCTATCGTTAGAGAAAAGTTCGTCTTTGCCTTAGATAACTAGATTAATTCTCTATTCGAAGGCAACAGTAGAGCACTACACTAGAACTCGATTCGAGATAGGTTAGAGAACAAGCCAAAAGTCGAGCATTTTGTACCATTTGCAAATTCACATTAGAATCCCATTAGAGAATGACATGATGAATAATAATTAAATCGAGAAAACTATAGTTTTCGAGTCGAATTCTAATGCCATTCTCTAATGGAATTCTAATGCGAATTTGAAAATGGTGCAAAATGTTCGCCTTTTGTGGTTCTCTACTGTTGCCTTCGAATGGAGAATAGTTAGAGAATTACGCGTAGTTATCTAACTTAAAGACGTTTCTATAACGTTAGAGACTGTGTTTGTTGGGTTTATGATATTTATACGTAAGAGAAGGGTGCGTATAAATTCTAAAATACCTTCTGGAGTTTGTAAGCACCTTACGAGTTTTTTATTTTACAAATACCCCGTATACATCTATGTACATGGGTGTTTCCGAAAATATGTAAACCAAAGAGAAAAATTTTAAAATGCATCTAGGCGAAACTTTTTGATGCCATTATATAGGCACCGCGTCGCGGAACTGCTGGGCTGGGCCGCGAACGCGTATATGTTATACCTTGAAAGGAAGAATTTGATTCCAATAATTTTGAATTTTTCCTAAGCCCTTCTATAAAAGAGTACTTTAACGACATTTTGGACTTTTTTGATTCACTTTTGACTAAACTCAATTATAAACTGATCAATAATTATATGCAACTTTTTTTTCCTACTTACTTTACTCACTAACAAACGGTCAACAAAACGGGTTAACTAAGCTAATCAGTATCCATATCATTTTTACAACTAAAAAATAGATTGTCCTGAAACATTTTTTTTATAAACTGGATGCAATATAAATCGACACGCATTTTTTTATTTTTGCATATTATGCGAAATTTGCGAGTAATAATTTTTTAAAGTTTTGATATACGAAAAAATACGACAATTTTAAGGTCCTTCAAATCATTGTAGTTTCTAAACGAATTCTTATAAAAAAGTGAAACTTACAGGTTTTGATAATAATAATTTGCACTCTTCAAGTACACAAAAATAAAAACTAAATTTTTTTTTTAGTTTCAATATCTCTACATATAATAAAATTGTAACAGGTCGATGACTGTACATGGCAGATATCAACAAAAAATTGATTGGGGGAAGCATTATTAAGCGAGTAGATTCCAAATCAACTATTTTAAAAATTTTTGTGTGTCTGGCTGTCTGTATGTCCGTATGTTTGTGGCCGTATCACTATGAAAGTAATGAATGGAATTGAATGAAACTTTTTTCGTTGGATTGCTCGACGCTCACCTTAAAATTTAAGATATTACTTTTTTCGATACCTCAACCGGTTTCGGAGTTATCGCCCAATATGTGGACCATGTCTGTCTGTATGTTTGTGGTCGTAACACTCTAAAAGTACTGAATCGTTGGATTGCTAGACGCTCAACTTAAAGTTTAAGATATTATTTTTTGCGAGATCTAAACGGGTTTTGGGGTTATCGCCCAATATGTGGACCAGGGGTGACCAAAAATGTCTTAGTACAATATGGGTGTCAAACGAAAGGTGTGAAAGAGTGCTATAATATGCGATGTGATTCATTGAAATATCTCAAATGGTTTGAGAGATATCTTGAAATTTCGATAGCTCGACCGGTTTCGGAGGTATCGACGAATATTTCCACAAAAATGTGTTAGTAAATTATGGGTATCAAACAAAAGGTGTTTATCAGAAATTATACGCATACGAAGTCGCGGGCACCAGCTAGTAAATATATGTATATAACTAAAAATGGGACTCTTTAAATTTTTTCATTTTGAAACTAAATAAGCTTTACAGTTTGAAGAATATCTACTAAAAATTTCAGAGTGGTGGGTTAAGTGGTTTCCGTCCACCAGCCAATTCTCTAGTCATTTCAGCTCTTTGCTCATACAATTTGTTTGTATTTTTTGTGAAACATTTTGTATGAGTTGATATTTTTTTATTTTTATACCCAGCTGTACTTGTACACAGGGTATTATAACTTTGTTAGGATAACGGTTGGTTGTACAGGTATAAAGGAATCGAGATAGATATAGACTTCCATATATCAATATGATCAGGATCGAAAAAAAATTTGATTGAGCCATGTCCGTCCGTCTGTCCGTCCGTCCGTCCGTCCGTCTGTCCGTTAACACGATAACTTGAGCAAATAATGAGATATCTTCACCAAATTTGGCATGCGTACTTATTTGGGTTCAGAATAGATTGCTATTGATAATGGGTAAAATCGGACCATAACCACGCCCCTTTTTCGATATCGAAAATTTCGAAAAACGTATAAAATGGGTTAATTCAATATTAGAAGCAGCTACAATGATAAAATTTGCAATATGTATTGATTTAGATGTTCTAAGGCCGATTTTATAAAAATTTTTGAAAAGGGGGCGTGGTACCGCCCACGTATCTTTGAAGAAATTTTAAAATTTTGACTCTTAATAACTTCAGAACAGTTTATGCTAGTATAACGAAATTTCGTAGAGGACATACTATTGTTGTGGTAAATTCAGCTATAGAAAATAAACGAAATCACTTCGCGACCACGCCTACTTTTTCATAAAAGTTATATTGAAAGGAGGTGGAAATATTGAAAAGTCCATATCTAATTAACTGATTTCGCTATAATAATATAATTTGGTACATACATCAACTTTCATATTCTTTACATAATTTTTTCAAAATTTTGGAAAGTGGGCGTGGCACCGCCCACTTATGAGTCAAGCAATTTTTAAATTCGACTGCTAACAACTTCAGAACGGTGTGAGATAGATTTACGAAACTAGGTACCAGGCATGTTATGTTTATGTAGAGTACTACCACAGAAAATAAGAAAAATCGGTGAACGATCACGCCCACTTTATGTGCACAGCTGGGTATGTAATGTTCGGTTTCACCCGAACTTAGACTTCCTTACTTGTTAATATTAAAATTAATCATTTCAAACTCAATAACAAGTTTGAGTTCAACGTAAAAACACATGCTGATTTTTTCTAACGAACCCTCAAGCAAGAAAATAATATAACTATGTACTTCATTTAATTAATTAAATTTTAGAATTTTTGTTTATGTATACATATTAGACTTTTATAAAATCGCTCACTGATACGCATTACAATAACATAGTTTGTATAATAAATGATAATAGTAATGACTAGCAGCTCAAAGTTGGGTGTGGATTTTTCACGCGCTTACTTTTGTGCACTCTGCAGAAAGTGAAAAAAATGTATACTTTTCCATCTAAGTTTTCCTTTGCACTTGCCATACTGTATTTCCTTAGTGCATAACTCAACAGGCGGATGACGTATTAGTCATGCTGACTAGAGGTAGGCGTCGTCGTGTTTGAAAACGCGATTTAGTGTCGTGCTCGTGCGTGATCGTGTTGAGCCCGAAAACCAAAAAAAAAAAAAAAAATACGCACGAAAAAACACGATCAACTTACGTACTAAACTGGCGCATTTTTATTTTTTGTAAGTTACATTTTTAAGTATCTTAATTCCACTTCACTCTATCCCAAACTTCAGTTTAACACTTGATTAAATACACAAATACATTTTTTTTTTTTTTTAACATTATAAAAGTTTTTTCTAGTGTTTTTTATTCATGTACTAGCAGGGAACCCGACGTTGTCCGGGTGGATCTGTATTTTAGGGTGGTACTAATTTCTATTGAAACAATTTGTTTGCTTTTGCCAACCTTATTCTCGGGTCCAATTCCTCTTCATCAACCTCTTTTCCTCGGCTTTCTTTCCTATGTCATATTCCTTTCTGTCACATATGTTTGGGTTAAGCCCCTATCTCTGTTGGCAATTCCAGTAGAGTTTTTCCGAAATACTTCCTTCCTTCCATCTCCTTAACCTCAATACCTCATCTGCTCCTACTGTGATACCCACTCTCATTGATAAAAATGAAGACAAAAAATATAACAATAGTTCAGATGAACTCTTTAACATTCCCTTCGTCACTTTCAGTAATTTTAGCCAAGGAATATCCAATGTGCAGACACAACTTTTCTAGAGTTTTATTCCAGGTGAGAGGCGCGCTTTGTTTTTTTTTTTTTTTTTGAAAAACAAAGTGAATTTTTCTTCATATAAATCTATTTACAAAAAAAAAAATTGCATAGGTACCTCACTTAAAATGACTATATCGTTTTTGTTTATTGGGCGATTAGATAAAATAAAGTTTAGGGCTCCAAGCTGTCCACCAGGGAATGTCTAATTAAAATCCGTTTCTCAGTTTCCGAGATCCTTACTTTCAAACGGACAAACAGACAGACCATAATTCTAGAAATGGTTCACATGGACCCTGCAACATTCCCTAAGTCACCCCCAGTAATTTTTTCAAGGGAATTTTCAATGAGCAGACACAACTTTTCTAGAGTTTTATTAGAGATAAGTGAATGGATGAATAGATTTAAAAATTATATTTCCCAAATTTTTTGGTACGCCACTGTACCTATGCCTTTGATTTTTGATTTGGCTGAAATTGAAAAAAAATAGTAAACAAAAATTTGTGAGAGACACGCTTTGTTATTTTTTTGACAAACAAAGTGAATTTTTCCTCATAGAAATGTATTTACAAAAAAAAATTTTATAGGTACCTCACTTAAAATGACTATATCTTTTTTGTTTATTGGGCGATTTTGATAAAATAAAGTTTAGGGCTCCTTCTAAGCTTCACGCTGTCCACCAGAAAAAGTCTCATTAAAATGCGTTTCTTAGTTTCCGAGATCCTTACGTTCAAACGGACAAACAGATAAACAGACAGACAATAATTCTAAAAATGGTTGAGATGGACTCTATAACATTCCTCAAGTCATCCCCAGTCATTTTTTCAAAGAAATTTTCAATGTACAGACACGACTTTTCTGCAGTTTAATTATAGTATAGATAGATAAGTGAATGGATGAATAGATTTAAAAATTTTATTTCCCAAATTTTTTGTTACGCCACTGTACCTATGCCTTTGATTTCTGATTTAGCTAAAATTGAAAAAAAATGGTAAACAAAAATTTGTGAGAGGCACGCTTTGTTATTTTTTTGACAAACAAAGTGAATTTTTCTTCATAGAAATCGATTTACAAAAAAAAATTTCATAGGTACCTCACTTAAAATGACTATATCTTTTTTGTTCATTGGGCGATTTTGATAAAATATAGTTTAGGGCTCATTATAAGCTTCAAGCTGTCCACCAGAAAAAGTCTCATTAAAATCCGTTTCTTAGTTTCCGAGATCCTTACGTTCAAACGGACAAACAGACAGACAATAATTCTAAAAATGGTTGAGATGGACTCTATAACATTCCTCAAGTCATCCCCAGTAATTTTTTCAAAGAAATTTTCAATGTACAGACACGACTTTTCTACAGTTTTATTATAGTATAGATTATTATAGTATAGATAAGTGAATGGATGAATAGATTTAAAAATTTTATTTCCCAAATTTTTTGGTACGCCACTGTACCTATGCCTTTGATTTCTGATTTAGCTGAAATTGAAAAAAAAATGATAAACAAAAATTTGTGAGAGGCACGCTTTGTTATTTTTTTGACAAACAAAGTGAATTTTTCTTCATAGAAATCTATTTACAAAAAAAAAATGCATAGGTACCTCACTTAAAATGACTATATCTTTTTTGTTTATTGGGCGATTTTGATAAAATAAAGTTTAGGGCTCCTTCTAAGCTTCAAGCTGTCCACCAGAAAAAGTCTCATTAAAATCCGTTTCTTAGTTTCCGAGATCCTTACGTTCGAACGGACAAACAGATAAACAGACAAACAGACAGACAATAATTCTAAAAATGGTTGAGATGGACTCTATAACATTCCTCAAGTCATCCCCAGTCATTTTTTCAAAGAAATTTTCAATATACAGACACGACTTTTCTACAGTTTTATTATAGTATAGATAGATAGATAAGTGAATGGATGAATAGATTTAAAAATTTTATTTCCCAAATTTTTTGGTACGCCACTGTGCCTATGCCTTTGATTTCTGATTTAGCTGAAATTGAAAAAAAATGCTAAACAAAAATTTGTGAGAGGCACGCTTTGTTATTTTTTTGACAAACAAGTGAATTTTTCTTCGTAGAAATCGATTTACAAAAAAAAATTTCATAGGTACCTCACTTAAAATGACTATATCTTTTTTGTTCATTGGGCGATTTTGATAAAATAAAGTTTAGGGCTCCTTCTAAGCTTCAAGCTGTCCACCAGAAAAAGTCTCATTAAAATCCGTTTCTTAGTTTCCGAGATCCTTACGTTCGAACGGACAAACAGATAAACAGACAGACAATAATTCTAAAAATGGTTGAGATGGACTCTATAACATTCCTCAAGTCATCCCCAGTCATTTTTTCAAAGAAATTTTCAATATACAGACACGACTTTTCTACAGTTTTATTATAGTATAGATAAGTGAATGGATGAAAAGATTTAAAAATTTTATTTCCCAAATTTTTTGGTACGCCACTGTACCTATGCCTTTGATTTTTGATTTGGCTGAAATTGAAAAAAAAATGGTAAACAAAAATTTGTGAGAGACACGCTTTGTTATTTTTTTGACAAACAAAGTGAATTTTTCTTCATAGAAATGTATTTACAAAAAAAAATTTCATAGGTACCTCACTTAAAATGACTATATCTTTTTTGTTTATTGGGCGATTTTGATAAAATAAAGTTTAGGGCTCCTTCTAAGCTTCAAGCTGTCCACCAGAAAAAGTCTCATTAAAATCCGTTTCTTAGTTTCCGAGATCCTTACGTTCAAACGGACAAACAGACAAACAGATAAACAGACAAACAGACAGACAATAATTCTAAAAATGGTTGAGATGGACTCTATAACATTCCTCAAGTCATCCCCAGTCATTTTTTCAAAGAAATTTTCAATGTACAGACACGACTTTTCTACAGTTTTATTATAGTATAGATAGATAAGTGAATGGATGAATAGATTTAAAAATTTTATTTCCCAAATTTTTTGGTACGCCACTGTACCTATGCCTTTGATTACTGATTTAGCTGAAATTGGAAAAAATGCTAAACAAAAATTTGTGAGAGGCACGCTTTGTTATTTTTTTGACAAAAAAAGTGAATTTTTCTTCATAGAAATCTATTTACAAAAAAAAATTTCATAGGTACCTCACTTAAAATGACTATATCTTTTTTGTTCATTGGGCGATTTTGATAAAATATAGTTTAGGGCTCATTATAAGCTTCAAGCTGTCCACCAGAAAAAGTCTCATTAAAATCCGTTTCTTAGTTTCCGAGATCCTTACGTTCAAACGGACAAACAGATAAACAGACAGACAATAATTCTAAAAATGGTTGAGATGGACTCTATAACATTCCTCAAGTCATCCCCAGTCATTTTTTCAAAGAAATTTTCAATGTACAGACACGACTTTTCTACAGTTTTATTATAGTATAGATAGCTAAGTGAATGGATGAATAGATTTAAAAATTTTATTTCCCAAATTTTTTGGTACGCCACTGTACCTATGCCTTTGATTACTGATTTAGCTGAAATTGGAAAAAATGCTAAACAAAAATTTGTGAGAGGCACGCTTTGTTATTTTTTTGACAAAAAAAGTGAATTTTTCTTCATAGAAATCTATTTACAAAAAAAAAATTTCATAGGTACCTCACTTAAAATGACTATATCTTTTTTGTTTATTGGGCGATTTTGATAAAATAAAGTTTAGGGCTCCTTCTAAGCTTCAAGCTGTCCGCCAGAAAAAGTCTCATTAAAATCCGTTTCTTAGTTTCCGAGATCCTTATGTTCAAACGGACAAACCGACAAACAGACAAACAGACAGACAATAATTCTAAAAATGGTTGAGATGGACTCTATAACATTCCTCAAGTCATCCCCAGTCATTTTTTCAAAGAAATTTTCAATGTACAGACACGACTTTTCTACAGTTTTATTATAGTATAGATAAGTGAATGGATGAATAGATTTAAAAATTTTATTTCCCAAATTTTTTGGTACGCCACTGTACCTATGCCTTTGATTACTGATTTAGCTGAAATTGGAAAAAATGTTAACAAAAATTTGTGAGAGGCACGCTTTGTTATTTTTTTGACAAAAAAAGTGAATTTTTCTTCATAGAAATCTATTTACAAAAAAAAAATTTCATAGGTACCTCACTTAAAATGACTATATCTTTTTTGTTTATTGGGCGATTTTGATAAAATAAAGTTTAGGGCTCCTTCTAAGCTTCACGCTGTCCACCAGAAAAAGTCTCATTAAAATGCGTTTCTTAGTTTCCGAGATCCTTACGTTCAAACGGACAAACAGATAAACAGATAAACAGACAAACAGACAGACAATAATTCTAAAAATGGTTGAGATGGACTCTATAACATTCCTCATGTCATCCCCAGTCATTTTTTCAAAGAAATTTTCAATGTACAGACACGACTTTTCTACAGTTTTATTATAGTATAGATAGCTAAGTGAATGGATGAATAGATTTAAAAATTTTATTTCCCAAATTTTATGGTACGCCACTGTACCTATGCCTTTGATTTCTGATTTAGCTGAAATTGGAAAAAATGCTAAACAAAAATTTGTGAGAGGCACGCTTTGTTATTTTTTTGACAAAAAAAGTGAATTTTTCTTCATAGAAATCTATTTACAAAAAAAAAATTCATAGGTACCTCACTTAAAATGACTATATCTTTTTTGTTCATTGGGCGATTTTGATAAAATATAGTTTAGGGCTCCTTCTAAGCTTCACGCTGTCCACCAGAAAAAGTCTCATTAAAATGCGTTTCTTAGTTTCCGAGATCCTTACGTTCAAACGGACAAACAGATAAACAGACAGACAATAATTCTAAAAATGGTTGAGATGGACTCTATAACATTCCTCAAGTCATCCCCAGTCATTTTTTCAAAGAAATTTTCAATATACAGACACGACTTTTCTACAGTTTTATTATAGTATAGATAGATAGATAAGTGAATGGATGAATAGATTTAAAAATTTTATTTCCCAAATTTTTTGGTACGCCACTGTACCTATGCCTTTGATTACTGATTTAGCTGAAATTGGAAAAAATGCTAAACAAAAATTTGTGAGAGGCACGCTTTGTTATTTTTTTGACAAAAAAAGTGAATTTTTCTTCATAGAAATCTATTTACAAAAAAAAATTTCATAGGTACCTCACTTAAAATGACTACATCTTTTTTGTTTATTGGGCGATTTTGATAAAATAAAGTTTAGGGCTCCTTCTAAGCTTCAAGCTGTCCGCCAGAAAAAGTCTCATTAAAATCCGTTTCTTAGTTTCCGAGGTCCTTACGTTCAAACGGACAAACAGACAAACAGATAAACAGACAAACAGACAGACAATAATTCTAAAAATGGTTGAGATGGACTCTATAACATTCCTCAAGTCATCCCCAGTCATTTTTTCAAAGAAATTTTCAATGTACAGACACGACTTTTCTACAGTTTTATTATAGTATAGATAGATAAGTGAATGGATGAATAGATTTAAAAATTTTATTTCCCAAATTTTATGGTACGCCACTGTACCTATGCCTTTGATTTCTGATTTAGCTGAAATTGAAAAAAAATGCTAAACAAAAATTTGTGAGAGGCACGTTTTGTTATTTTTTTGACAAACAAAGTGAATTTTTCTTCATAGAAATCTATTTACAAAAAAAATTTCACATGTACCTCACTTAAAATGACTATATCTTTTTTGTTAATTTGGCGATTTTGATAAAATAAAGTTTAGGGCTCCTTCTAAGCTTCAAGCTATCCACCAGAAAAAGTCTCATTAAAATCCGTTTCTTAGCTTCCCGAGATCCTTACGTTCAAACGGACAAACAGATAAACAGACAAACAGACAGACATAATTCTAAAAATGGTTGAGATGGACTCTATAACATTCCTCAAGTCATCCCCAGTCATTTTTTCAAAGAAATTTTCAATATACAGACACGACTTTTCTACAGTTTTATTATAGTATAGATAGATAGATAGATATAGATAGATAAGTGAATGGATGAATAGATTTAAAAATTTTATTTCCCAAATTTTATGGTACGCCACTGTACCTATGCCTTTGATTTCTGATTTAGCTGAAATTGAAAAAAAAATGCTAAACAAAAATTTGTGAGAGGCACGTTTTGTTATTTTTTTGACAAACAAAGTGAATTTTTCTTCATAGAAATCGATTTACAAAAAAAAATTTCATAGGTACCTCACTTAAAATGACTATATCTTTTTTGTTCATTGGGCGATTTTGATAAAATATAGTTTAGGGCTCATTATAAGCTTCAAGCTGTCCACCAGAAAAAGTCTCATTAAAATCCGTTTCTTAGTTTCCGAGATCCTTACGTTCGAACGGACAAACAGATAAACAGACAAACAGACAGACATAATTCTAAAAATGGTTGAGATGGACTCTATAACATTCCTCAAGTCATCCCCAGTCATTTTTTCAAAGAAATTTTCAATATACAGACACGACTTTTCTACAGTTTTATTATAGTATAGATAGATAGATAGATATAGATAGATAAGTGAATGGATGAATAGATTTAAAAATTTTATTTCCCAAATTTTTTGGTACGCCACTGTGCCTATGCCTTTGATTTCTGATTTAGCTGAAATTGAAAAAAAAATGCTAAACAAAAATTTGTGAGAGGCACGGTTTATTATTTTTTTGACAAACAAAGTGAATTTTTCTTCATAGAAATCGATTTACAAAAAAAAATTTCATAGGTTCCTCACCTAAAATGACTATATCTTTTTTGTTTATTGGGCGATTTTGATAAAATAAAGTTTAGGGCTCATTATAAGCTTCAAGCTGTCCACCAGAAAAAGTCTCATTAAAATCCGTTTCTTAGTTTCCGAGATCCTTACGTTCAAACGGACAAACAGACAAACAGACAGACAATAATTCTAAAAATGGTTGAGATGGACTCTATAACATTCCTCAAGTCATCCCCAGTCATTTTTTCAAAGAAATTTTCAATGTACAGACACGACTTTTCTACAGTTTTATTATAGTATAGATAGCTAAGTGAATGGATGAATAGATTTAAAAATTTTATTTCCCAAATTTTTTGGTACGCCACTGTACCTATGCCTTTGATTACTGATTTAGCTGAAATTGGAAAAAATGCTAAACAAAAATTTGTGAGAGGCACGCTTTGTTATTTTTTTGACAAAAAAAGTGAATTTTTCTTCATAGAAATCTATTTACAAAAAAAAATTTCATAGGTACCTCACTTAAAATGACTATATCTTTTTTGTTTATTGGGCGATTTTGATAAAATAAAGTTTAGGGCTCCTTCTAAGCTTCAAGCTGTCCGCCAGAAAAAGTCTCATTAAAATCCGTTTCTTAGTTTCCGAGATCCTTACGTTCAAACGGACAAACCGACAAACAGACAAACAGACAGACAATAATTCTAAAAATGGTTGAGATGGACTCTATAACATTCCTCAAGTCATCCCCAGTCATTTTTTCAAAGAAATTTTCAATGTACAGACACGACTTTTCTACAGTTTTATTATAGTATAGATAGATAAGTGAATGGATGAATAGATTTAAAAATTTTATTTCCCAAATTTTATGGTACGCCACTGTACCTATGCCTTTGATTTCTGATTTAGCTGAAATTGGAAAAAATGCTAAACAAAAATTTGTGAGAGGCACGCTTTGTTATTTTTTTGACAAAAAAAGTGAATTTTTCTTCATAGAAATCTATTTACAAAAAAAAATTTCATAGGTACCTCACTTAAAATGACTACATCTTTTTTGTTTATTGGGCGATTTTGATAAAATAAAGTTTAGGGCTCCTTCTAAGCTTCAAGCTGTCCGCCAGAAAAAGTCTCATTAAAATCCGTTTCTTAGTTTCCGAGGTCCTTACGTTCAAACGGACAAACAGACAAACAGATAAACAGACAAACAGACAGACAATAATTCTAAAAATGGTTGAGATGGACTCTATAACATTCCTCAAGTCATCCCCAGTCATTTTTTCAAAGAAATTTTCAATGTACAGACACGACTTTTCTACAGTTTTATTATAGTATAGATAGATAAGTGAATGGATGAATAGATTTAAAAATTTTATTTCCCAAATTTTATGGTACGCCACTGTACCTATGCCTTTGATTTCTGATTTAGCTGAAATTGAAAAAAAATGCTAAACAAAAATTTGTGAGAGGCACGTTTTGTTATTTTTTTGACAAACAAAGTGAATTTTTCTTCATAGAAATCTATTTACAAAAAAAATTTCACATGTACCTCACTTAAAATGACTATATCTTTTTTGTTAATTTGGCGATTTTGATAAAATAAAGTTTAGGGCTCCTTCTAAGCTTCAAGCTATCCACCAGAAAAAGTCTCATTAAAATCCGTTTCTTAGCTTCCCGAGATCCTTACGTTCAAACGGACAAACAGATAAACAGACAAACAGACAGACATAATTCTAAAGATGGTTGAGATGGACTCTATAACATTCCTCAAGTCATCCCCAGTCATTTTTTCAAAGAAATTTTCAATATACAGACACGACTTTTCTACAGTTTTATTATAGTATAGATAGATAGATAGATATAGATAGATAAGTGAATGGATGAATAGATTTAAAAATTTTATTTCCCAAATTTTATGGTACGCCACTGTACCTATGCCTTTGATTTCTGATTTAGCTGAAATTGAAAAAAAATGCTAAACAAAAATTTGTGAGAGGCACGTTTTGTTATTTTTTTGACAAACAAAGTGAATTTTTCTTCATAGAAATCGATTTACAAAAAAAAATTTCATAGGTACCTCACTTAAAATGACTATATCTTTTTTGTTCATTGGGCGATTTTGATAAAATATAGTTTAGGGCTCATTATAAGCTTCAAGCTGTCCACCAGAAAAAGTCTCATTAAAATCCGTTTCTTAGTTTCCGAGATCCTTACGTTCGAACGGACAAACAGATAAACAGACAAACAGACAGACATAATTCTAAAAATGGTTGAGATGGACTCTATAACATTCCTCAAGTCATCCCCAGTCATTTTTTCAAAGAAATTTTCAATATACAGACACGACTTTTCTACAGTTTTATTATAGTATAGATAGATAGATAGATATAGATAGATAAGTGAATGGATGAATAGATTTAAAAATTTTATTTCCCAAATTTTTTGGTACGCCACTGTGCCTATGCCTTTGATTTCTGATTTAGCTGAAATTGAAAAAAAAATGCTAAACAAAAATTTGTGAGAGGCACGGTTTATTATTTTTTTGACAAACAAAGTGAATTTTTCTTCATAGAAATCGATTTACAAAAAAAAATTTCATAGGTTCCTCACCTAAAATGACTATATCTTTTTTGTTTATTGGGCGATTTTGATAAAATAAAGTTTAGGGCTCATTATAAGCTTCAAGCTGTCCACCAGAAAAAGTCTCATTAAAATCCGTTTCTTAGTTTCCGAGATCCTTACGTTCAAACGGACAAACAGACAAACAGACAGACAATAATTCTAAAAATGGTTGAGATGGACTCTATAACATTCCTCAAGTCATCCCCAGTCATTTTTTCAAAGAAATTTTCAATTTACAGACACGACTTTTCTACAGTTTTATTATAGTATAGATAGCTAAGTGAATGGATGAATAGATTTAAAAATTTTATTTCCCAAATTTTTTGGTACGCCACTGTACCTATGCCTTTGATTACTGATTTAGCTGAAATTGGAAAAAATGCTAAACAAAAATTTGTGAGAGGCACGCTTTGTTATTTTTTTGACAAAAAAAGTGAATTTTTCTTCATAGAAATCTATTTACAAAAAAAAATTTCATAGGTACCTCACTTAAAATGACTATATCTTTTTTGTTTATTGGGCGATTTTGATAAAATAAAGTTTAGGGCTCCTTCTAAGCTTCAAGCTGTCCGCCAGAAAAAGTCTCATTAAAATCCGTTTCTTAGTTTCCGAGATCCTTACGTTCAAACGGACAAACCGACAAACAGACAGACAATAATTCTAAAAATGGTTGAGATGGACTCTATAACATTCCTCAAGTCATCCCCAGTCATTTTTTCAAAGAAATTTTCAATGTACAGACACGACTTTTCTACAGTTTTATTATAGTATAGATAGATAAGTGAATGGATGAATAGATTTAAAAATTTTATTTCCCAAATTTTATGGTACGCCACTGTACCTATGCCTTTGATTTCTGATTTAGCTGAAATTGGAAAAAATGCTAAACAAAAATTTGTGAGAGGCACGCTTTGTTATTTTTTTGACAAAAAAAGTGAATTTTTCTTCATAGAAATCTATTTACAAAAAAAAATTTCATAGGTACCTCACTTAAAATGACTATATCTTTTTTGTTTATTGGGCGATTTTGATAAAATAAAGTTTAGGGCTCCTTCTAAGCTTCAAGCTGTCCGCCAGAAAAAGTCTCATTAAAATCCGTTTCTTAGTTTCCGAGATCCTTACGTTCAAACGGACAAACCGACAAACAGACAAACAGACAGACAATAATTCTAAAAATGGTTGAGATGGACTCTATAACATTCCTCAAGTCATCCCCAGTCATTTTTTCAAAGAAATTTTCAATGTACAGACACGACTTTTCTACAGTTTTATTATAGTATAGATAAGTGAATGGATGAATAGATTTAAAAATTTTATTTCCCAAATTTTTTGGTACGCCACTGTACCTATGCCTTTGATTACTGATTTAGCTGAAATTGGAAAAAATGCTAAACAAAAATTTGTGAGAGGCACGCTTTGTTATTTTGTGAAGTGTAAAGTGAATTTTTCTTCATAGAAATCTATTTACAAAAAAAAATTTCATAGGTACCTCACTTAAAATGACTACATCTTTTTTGTTTATTGGGCGATTTTGATAAAATAAAGTTTAGGGCTCCTTCTAAGCTTCAAGCTGTCCGCCAGAAAAAGTCTCATTAAAATCCGTTTCTTAGTTTCCGAGGTCCTTACGTTCAAACGGACAAACAGACAAACAGATAAACAGACAAACAGACACGACAATAATTCTAAAAATGGTTGAGATGGACTCTATAACATTCCTCAAGTCATCCCCAGTCATTTTTTCAAAGAAATTTTCAATGTACAGACACGACTTTTCTACAGTTTTATTATAGTATAGATAGATAAGTGAATGGATGAATAGATTTAAAAATTTTATTTCCCAAATTTTATGGTACGCCACTGTACCTATGCCTTTGATTTCTGATTTAGCTGAAATTGAAAAAAAATGCTAAACAAAAATTTGTGAGAGGCACGTTTTGTTATTTTTTTGACAAACAAAGTGAATTTTTCTTCATAGAAATCTATTTACAAAAAAAATTTCACATGTACCTCACTTAAAATGGCTATATCTTTTTTGTTAATTTGGCGATTTTGATAAAATAAAGTTTAGGGCTCCTTCTAAGCTTCAAGCTATCCACCAGAAAAAGTCTCATTAAAATCCGTTTCTTAGCTTCCCGAGATCCTTACGTTCAAACGGACAAACAGATAAACAGACAGACAATAATTCTAAAAATGGTTGAGATGGACTCTATAACATTCCTCAAGTCATTCCCAGTCATTTTTTCAAAGAAATGTTCAATGTACAGACACGACTTTTCTACAGTTTTATTATAGTATAGATAAGTGAATGGATGAATAGATTTAAAAATTTTATTTCCCAAATTTTTTGGTACGCCACTATACCTATGCCTTTGATTTCTGATTTAGCTGAAATTGGAAAAAAATGCTAAACAAAAATTTGTGAGAGTCACGCTTTGTTATTTTTTTGACACACAAAGTGAATTTTTCTTCTTGATTTTTGATAAAATAAAGTTTAGGGCTCCTTCTAAGCTTCAAGCTGTCTACCAGAAAAAGTCCCATTAAAATCCGTTTCTTAGTTTCCGAGATCCTTACGTTCAAACAGACAAACAGATAAACAGACAAACAGACAGACAATAATTCTAAAAATGGTTGAGATGGACTCTATAACATTCCTCAAGTCATCCCCAGTCATTTTTTCAAAGAAATTTTCAATGTACAGACACGACTTTTCTACAGTTTTATTATAGTATAGATAGATAGATAGATATAGATAGATAAGTGAATGGATGAATAGATTTAAAAATTTTATTTCCCAAATTTTATGGTACGCCACTGTACCTATGCCTTTGATTTCTGATTTAGCTGAAATTGAAAAAAAATGCTAAACAAAAATTTGTGAGAGGCACGTTTTGTTATTTTTTTGACAAACAAAGTGAATTTTTCTTCATAGAAATCGATTTACAAAAAAAAATTTCATAGGTACCTCACTTAAAATGACTATATCTTTTTTGTTCATTGGGCGATTTTGATAAAATATAGTTTAGGGCTCATTATAAGCTTCAAGCTGTCCACCAGAAAAAGTCTCATTAAAATCCGTTTCTTAGTTTCCGAGATCCTTACGTTCGAACGGACAAACAGATAAACAGACAAACAGACAGACATAATTCTAAAAATGGTTGAGATGGACTCTATAACATTCCTCAAGTCATCCCCAGTCATTTTTTCAAAGAAATTTTCAATATACAGACACGACTTTTCTACAGTTTTATTATAGTATAGATAGATAGATAGATATAGATAGATAAGTGAATGGATGAATAGATTTAAAAATTTTATTTCCCAAATTTTTTGGTACGCCACTGTGCCTATGCCTTTGATTTCTGATTTAGCTGAAATTGAAAAAAAAATGCTAAACAAAAATTTGTGAGAGGCACGGTTTATTATTTTTTTGACAAACAAAGTGAATTTTTCTTCATAGAAATCGATTTACAAAAAAAAATTTCATAGGTTCCTCACCTAAAATGACTATATCTTTTTTGTTTATTGGGCGATTTTGATAAAATAAAGTTTAGGGCTCATTATAAGCTTCAAGCTGTCCACCAGAAAAAGTCTCATTAAAATCCGTTTCTTAGTTTCCGAGATCCTTACGTTCAAACGGACAAACAGACAGACAATAATTCTAAAAATGGTTGAGATGGACTCTATAACATTCCTCAAGTCATCCCCAGTCATTTTTTCAAAGAAATTTTCAATTTACAGACACGACTTTTCTACAGTTTTATTATAGTATAGATAGCTAAGTGAATGGATGAATAGATTTAAAAATTTTATTTCCCAAATTTTTTGGTACGCCACTGTACCTATGCCTTTGATTACTGATTTAGCTGAAATTGGAAAAAATGCTAAACAAAAATTTGTGAGAGGCACGCTTTGTTATTTTTTTGACAAAAAAAGTGAATTTTTCTTCATAGAAATCTATTTACAAAAAAAAATTTCATAGGTACCTCACTTAAAATGACTATATCTTTTTTGTTTATTGGGCGATTTTGATAAAATAAAGTTTAGGGCTCCTTCTAAGCTTCAAGCTGTCCGCCAGAAAAAGTCTCATTAAAATCCGTTTCTTAGTTTCCGAGATCCTTACGTTCAAACGGACAAACCGACAAACAGACAAACAGACAGACAATAATTCTAAAAATGGTTGAGATGGACTCTATAACATTCCTCAAGTCATCCCCAGTCATTTTTTCAAAGAAATTTTCAATGTACAGACACGACTTTTCTACAGTTTTATTATAGTATAGATAGATAAGTGAATGGATGAATAGATTTAAAAATTTTATTTCCCAAATTTTATGGTACGCCACTGTACCTATGCCTTTGATTTCTGATTTAGCTGAAATTGGAAAAAATGCTAAACAAAAATTTGTGAGGCACGCTTTGTTATTTTTTTGACAAAAAAAGTGAATTTTTCTTCATAGAAATCTATTTACAAAAAAAAATTTCATAGGTACCTCACTTAAAATGACTATATCTTTTTTGTTTATTGGGCGATTTTGATAAAATAAAGTTTAGGGCTCCTTCTAAGCTTCAAGCTGTCCGCCAGAAAAAGTCTCATTAAAATCCGTTTCTTAGTTTCCGAGATCCTTACGTTCAAACGGACAAACCGACAAACAGACAAACAGACAGACAATAATTCTAAAAATGGTTGAGATGGACTCTATAACATTCCTCAAGTCATCCCCAGTCATTTTTTCAAAGAAATTTTCAATGTACAGACACGACTTTTCTACAGTTTTATTATAGTATAGATAAGTGAATGGATGAATAGATTTAAAAATTTTATTTCCCAAATTTTTTGGTACGCCACTGTACCTATGCCTTTGATTACTGATTTAGCTGAAATTGGAAAAAATGTTAACAAAAATTTGTGAGAGGCACGCTTTGTTATTTTTTTGACAAAAAAAGTGAATTTTTCTTCATAGAAATCTATTTACAAAAAAAAATTTCATAGGTACCTCACTTAAAATGACTATCTTTTTTGTTTATTGGGCGATTTTGATAAAATAAAGTTTAGGGCTCCTTCTAAGCTTCACGCTGTCCACCAGAAAAAGTCTCATTAAAATGCGTTTCTTAGTTTCCGAGATCCTTACGTTCAAACGGACAAACAGATAAACAGATAAACAGACAAACAGACAGACAATAATTCTAAAAATGGTTGAGATGGACTCTATAACATTCCTCATGTCATCCCCAGTCATTTTTTCAAAGAAATTTTCAATGTACAGACACGACTTTTCTACAGTTTTATTATAGTATAGATAGCTAAGTGAATGGATGAATAGATTTAAAAATTTTATTTCCCAAATTTTATGGTACGCCACTGTACTTATGCCTTTGATTTCTGATTTAGCTGAAATTGGAAAAAATGCTAAACAAAAATTTGTGAGAGGCACGCTTTGTTATTTTTTTGACAAAAAAAGTGAATTTTTCTTCATAGAAATCTATTTACAAAAAAAAATTTCATAGGTACCTCACTTAAAATGACTATATCTTTTTTGTTCATTGGGCGATTTTGATAAAGTATAGTTTAGGGCTCCTTCTAAGCTTCAAGCTGTCCACCAGAAAAAGTCTCATTAAAATCCGTTTCTTAGTTTCCGAGATCCTTACGTTCAAACGGACAAACAGATAAACAGATAAACAGACAAACAGACAGACAATAATTCTAAAAATGGTTGAGATGGACTCTATAACATTCCTCAAGTCATCCCCAGTCATTTTTTCAAAGAAATTTTCAATGTACAGACACGACTTTTCTACAGTTTTATTATAGTATAGATAAGTGAATGGATGAATAGATTTAAAAATTTTATTTCCCAAATTTTTTGGTACGCCACTGTACCTATGCCTTTGATTACTGATTTAGCTGAAATTGGAAAAAATGCTAAACAAAAATTTGTGAGAGGCACGCTTTGTTATTTTTTTGACAAAAAAAGTGAATTTTTCTTCATAGAAATCTATTTACAAAAAAAAATTTCATAGGTACCTCACTTAAAATGACTACATCTTTTTTGTTTATTGGGCGATTTTGATAAAATAAAGTTTAGGGCTCCTTCTAAGCTTCAAGCTGTCCGCCAGAAAAAGTCTCATTAAAATCCGTTTCTTAGTTTCCGAGGTCCTTACGTTCAAACGGACAAACAGACAAACAGATAAACAGACAAACAGACAGACAATAATTCTAAAAATGGTTGAGATGGACTCTATAACATTCCTCAAGTCATCCCCAGTCATTTTTTCAAAGAAATTTTCAATGTACAGACACGACTTTTCTACAGTTTTATTATAGTATAGATAGATAAGTGAATGGATGAATAGATTTAAAAATTTTATTTCCCAAATTTTATGGTACGCCACTGTACCTATGCCTTTGATTTCTGATTTAGCTGAAATTGAAAAAAAATGCTAAACAAAAATTTGTGAGAGGCACGTTTTGTTATTTTTTTGACAAACAAAGTGAATTTTTCTTCATAGAAATCTATTTACAAAAAAAATTTCACATGTACCTCACTTAAAATGGCTATATCTTTTTTGTTAATTTGGCGATTTTGATAAAATAAAGTTTAGGGCTCCTTCTAAGCTTCAAGCTATCCACCAGAAAAAGTCTCATTAAAATCCGTTTCTTAGCTTCCCGAGATCCTTACGTTCAAACGGACAAACAGATAAACAGACAGACAATAATTCTAAAAATGGTTGAGATGGACTCTATAACATTCCTCAAGTCATTCCCAGTCATTTTTTCAAAGAAATGTTCAATGTACAGACACGACTTTTCTACAGTTTTATTATAGTATAGATAAGTGAATGGATGAATAGATTTAAAAATTTTATTTCCCAAATTTTTTGGTACGCCACTATACCTATGCCTTTGATTTCTGATTTAGCTGAAATTGGAAAAAAATGCTAAACAAAAATTTGTGAGAGTCACGCTTTGTTATTTTTTTGACACACAAAGTGAATTTTTCTTCTTGATTTTTGATAAAATAAAGTTTAGGGCTCCTTCTAAGCTTCAAGCTGTCTACCAGAAAAAGTCCCATTAAAATCCGTTTCTTAGTTTCCGAGATCCTTACGTTCAAACAGACAAACAGATAAACAGACAAACAGACAGACAATAATTCTAAAAATGGTTGAGATGGACTCTATAACATTCCTCAAGTCATCCCCAGTCATTTTTTCAAAGAAATTTTCAATGTACAGACACGACTTTTCTACAGTTTTATCTATATATATAAAAATGAAATGGTGTATAATTGTAACGCTAAAACTCGAAAACGGCTGAACCAAATGAAATACTTCCTTTGGGGGATTTGTTTGTTATTACCACGCGCAGGTCATGTCTTAAAATCAGAACAAAATATTAAGGGGGCGTGGCACCTCCCATACAAACTGAATTTTTCAAGTTGAATATCTTCAAAAGTGTTTAAGGTAGGAACATGAAAATTGGTACAGAGCTACAGGATAACAGCACCACTCTCACCTATAAAACCGGGGGTTTTCCAATAAGGGGGCGTGGTACCTCCCATACAAACTAAATTTTTAAGCAGAATATCTGTGAAAGGGTTCAAGGTAGGGGCCTGAAAATTGGTATAGACCTATATGGTATCAAAAGCCTTCTTACACATAAAAGAAGGGGTAATCGGAAAAGGGGGCGTGGCACCTCCCATACAAACAGAATTTTTCAAGGTGAATATCTTCAAAAGTGTTTAAGGTAGGAACATGAAAATTGGTATAGAGCTATAGGATAACAACACCATTCTCACGCAATTCTCATGTAAACAAAAACATGTCAAAGGCCTCCATTGTGCGCATGCGTGTAGTCTTTGTCTCACTCCTTCGTGACAAAAAATATAAAGTCAAAATACGTACTACGTAGTGTCATATAGCTATAAATAAAAATTTACAACGAAAAAAATCGTACCATTGAGTATTTTAAATTGAAATCATATTATAAAATGCGACGCTTTTTGTAAGGTTGAAAATCACAATCAATTGACACTATTTCCATTTGGGGTGCGAAATAATGTCAATTGACACTATTTCCATTTGGCGTGCGAAGTAATGTCAAATGACACTATTTCCATTGACCTTGTTACCTGTCAACGAAAGTTTGTTAAGGTGAAATTTAAAAAACTTCCTAACTAATACCTATTGGACACTTAGGGCCACTTGCATAAAAGCCGATTAAGCTTAATCGGTGATTAACTTGACAGCTAACCATACAAAATACGTCAATTAAACTCCGGTTAGTCGTTATCAGCTTTTATGCAAGCGGCCCTTATCTTTTGATTTTCCGGATTACACTTGGCTGTGACAAACGTAAAATGATAAAGCATTTTTTTACTTTACTTTTGTTACTTTTAGATTTGAACAGAGGTCGAGTTAAGTTACTTTAATTGGTTGCCACATATATTCTTCAACTATTGGGAGCTTCAAAGTGGTCAAATTGATTTCCAACATAATTTGTTACTTATTCTCCAGCCTTGGAGACATACCAACCATAAAAATTTTCAAACTATAAGAAAAAATGAAAGTTGTACGAACTAAATATAGAGAAACAAGTATGAAATTTATATTTATTCATGGTGTTTTAAGCTTAAATTTGGCATATAAAAAATTTAATTGTTGTTAAGAAAGCCATGATATTCAAGTTGGGGTGATGCTGAGAAATAACATCTGGCCACTGAGAAGCAATCAGTTCTGAACTAGCGCGTAAATGTTTATTGGGCAATATGTTAGCTTTGTTTCTTGAAATCTCCAGCAAAGAACTGAGTCTTGTAAAAAGCTGTCAAAATCTCATATCTGCTAGTTTTATCTCTCTCTGCTAGTTTTTCGCCGAAAAGGAGCCAGCAGAAATTCTCAAGCAGAACAGCTGTTCTGACCATTGACAAATGAAAATAAATTTTTTCCGCAGCACATGAAATTGTGAATTTTTCAGCCTTTGGACAATTTACAAAATATTAAGAAAATTTAATGCCTTATACACCTTCAGTATTTCCGATTCCTGTAACTGTGTCTGCGTTACGTTGGTGCAACGGACATTGGCTTCGGCGCATTGCTATTCAAAGATACGGAATTATTGAAGATTTGGTATTTATTGTATGTACTTACTTCATTTGCTGGTAAATAACTCATAGTTTTCAAAATATTCGTAATAAATTTAAATTTCATAAAAATATGCAATCAATTTTGATTTTGGCATATGTCACAATCAGCTGTTTGTTACTTGCTAGTTTTTGCTGGACGAAAAATCCCCAGCAGCAACTTGCAGCGAATTGGCGCTCTCTCTCTCAATTAAATGTCAAAAAGCTGCTGAATTCGATGCTAATTTTTTCAAAGAACACTTTTTTAGGAATAATTATTCATAATTAGCAGGAAAGAAACAAAGCTGTTGTTTTTGATTTTTTTTTAGAATTTGACAAATGTGACAAACTATTTTGGCAGATAAAACCAGTTGGCAGTAAAATATATGACAATTAAATATAAGCCAGTAGAGCGTTTTTCATGAACTCGGCAGAAAGAAAACACGGGGTGTGTTCGAGCCGCTCAATATTACTGCAATATTGCATTCATGTTACTTTATTGATGCAATGATGCTGATACTTAGATGACTATATGCAACAATGATTGCATACTTTATTTTCATGTTGCGCATGATGACCTTGTGAACGCGCGACGTTGCAAATTTTGCCAAAACGTTGCCGAAGAACGTGATGCTCTGTCATAAAAAGTAACACTTAGTTTAATTTTATATTCCAACCATTGAGGCTCCGTGTCGATGCTTTTAGCCTTATTAAATTGTTTCCTGCAGGTTTTGCGGAGCAAGTCCAAGTCGTAGGTCCACCAGTGTGGCCTATGTTTACCGCGTGGGTTTGGCACTGGACAATCTTGTTCAAGGGCAGTTGAGAGCGCCGTAGTATATGTTCAAAGGGCTATTGAAATGGCTGTTAAATTGGCAATGAACTTTGACGTTAACGGGAACTCGAGAGAGGAAGTAAATAAAACAATTAGGGAACTCCAAGTTTGGGTGAAATCCTATCTAGACCTACCTAGTAGTGACCTGTTATGGTATCCCAATTTTCCCAGGAATATAGTTGATTATTAAAACTATAAAAGGAGCGGAACCACTCCCATTTTTAAGATCAGAAGTGAAATATAATTGATGTAAAGTAATTTCAAAATCTAGTCTAATCTAGTCTTTGGGTGTATTCGAGAGAAAAATTCTTCGAAAGATTTATGGACCCCTAAAGGTTGGCGACGGCGAGTACCGAAGAAGATATAATGATGAGCTGTATGAGCTTTACGCAGACGTGGACATAGTTCAGCGAATTAAAACCCTGCGGCTCCGCTGGCTAGGACACGTGGTGCGAATGAACGAATACGCTCCGGCTCAGAAGGTATTTTTATCGGCACCCGCGGTGGAAGTAGAGGAAGAGGGAGACCACCACTTCGATGGCAGGACCAAGTAGAGGCAGACCTGCGAGCACGCGGTGTCTCTAATGGGCGCCAGTTGGCTCAACAAAGAACCGACATCGCGTAACATGTTGGACGGCCAAAATCGCCTAGGCGGTTAAAGGCTATTTTAAGTAAGTAAGTAAGTCTAATCTAATCTTGGCTTGCGTTATTTATTGACGCTTAACCGCCTAGACGATTTTGGTCTTTTCGTACCAAAGCACGCCAGTTTTTCCTTTTAGCGACAACTGATACCAATTGGAAATCCCAAGGGAGTTCAAGTCATCCTCCACTTGCTGTTTCCATCTCAGTCGAGGACTTCCTCTGCTGCCAAATTCGGGTGTCGAAACGAAAACCTTCTGTGCTGAAGCTTCTTTGTCCATTCGCTATGTTAAAAAAAAAATGAAATATAAAAAAAGGTGTTGAAAATAATCGAAAAAGTTGTGAGGTAAATAAATTCGTTGGACATTCAATAGTTTTCTGCTTTATTTTCGGGGTTTGTTGTGAAATAAACAGTGCAGGAAAATTTAAAACTTTTTATTTAAACAAAAACATATCAAACACAAAGAAGCTCTTCTTTTTGCGCATGTTTACATTTTTGTACTGCAAGTTTTGTGCGCGAATTGATAAAAAGGCAATTTACTTGTGAAATAAATAATTTCAATGGGCAAACAGTTTTCTGCTTCATTTTCGCACACAGAAAAATTTCTCACATTTTTAGTTAACATGAATCATATTGAATCATGTTGGCGGCCGCCGTGGTGTAGCGGTTATGTGTTCGGCCTTCTACACCAAGTCGTGGCGGTTCGATGCCCGGCAAAAGTAACATCAAAAATTATTTAGAAAAAAAGAATTTTTCTAAAACGGGGTCGCCCCTCGGCAGTAGTCTGGCAAACACTCCGGGTGTATTTCTGCCATGAGAAGCTTCTCAGCAAAAAATTCATTTGCTTTGCAAGTGCCGTTCGGAGTCGGCAAAAAACTGTAGGTCCCGCCAACTTGTAGGAAAAACTCAAAAAAAGCAACACACCACAAGTTGGAAAGAGAAGCTCGGCTAAAAATCTCGTTAGAGGTTATGATGATAACCTGTAGGTATATCGCCGCCATTAGGTTTTTTTTTTTTTTTTTATGTTGAATCAACATGAACTACTCATGTACGTAAAGCAAAAACAATTTCGCTATGTTAAAAAAAAAAATAATGAAATATAAAAAAAGGTGTTGAAAATAATCGAAAAAGTTGTGAGGTAAATAAATTCGTGTAAATTCAATAGTTTTCTGCTTTATTTTCGGGGTTTGTTGTGAAATAAACAGTGCAGGAAAATTTAAAACTTTTTATTTAAACAAAAACATATCAAACACAAAGAAGTTCTTCTTTTTGCGCCTGCGCATGTTTACGTTTTTGTACTGCAAGTTTTGTGCGCGAATTGATAAAAAGGCAATTTACTTGTGAAATAAATAATTTCAATGGGCAAACAGTTTTCTGCTTCATTTTCGCACACAGAAAAATTTCTCACATTTTTAGTTAACATGAATCATGTTGAATCAACATGAACTACTCATGTACGTAAAGCAAAAACAAATTCGGAAAATCAACATGAACATTTTAACATGAAGCTTATGGTTAGGCCCCCGCCGTGGTGTAGCGGGTAAGTGTTCGGCCTTCTACACCAAGTCGTGGCGGTTCGATGCCCGGCAAAAGTAACATCAAAAACTATTTAGAAAAAGGACTTTTCTAAACGGGGCCTCGGCAGTAGTTTGGCAAACTCTCCGGGTGTATTTCTGCCATGAGAAGCTTCTCAGCAAAAAATTCATTTGCTTTGCAAGTGCCGTTCGGAGTCGACAAAAAACTGTAGGTCCCGCCAACTTGTAGGAAAAACTCAAAAAGCAACACACCACAAGTTGGAAAGAGAAGCTCGGCTAAAGAATCTCGTTAGAGGTTATGATAACCTGTTGGTATATCGCCGCCATTAGTTTTTTTATGGTTAAAATAACATGAAATATTTCTGCATTAGAATTACATTAGTGTGTATCCCTCACCATAAATTCGGTTTGATTTAACATGAACAAGTGTTGTTTTCGAGCATCATCTGTTCCCCATCAAAGCTTGTGAACAGAATTGTTCTCAAAAGAACAGAATTTAAGTCAGTGTGTAGATACCGACTTAATGAAAAGTTGTAGATATTATAAATAATTAATATATTGTGAAATTTATAGTTTCTTATCTTGCGAATAAGTTGTGAAATTTTGCAAAAAAGGGTAAGTAATTTGTGTTGTTTTTCATATTTTGTAAACGCTTCCTGCTAAAACACGTCCAAAAATGTCGGGGTAGGTTAAAAACAACGCGCACTATACATAAATACCATGGAAGCGCTTTAGGATTATGGATACCGGGTAGAAAAGGCGTCGTTTCATACTTATCCCTACATTAATTGGACGTGTGCTACCAGTTTTACAATCGCTTGGATAATTTAAAGAGCTTTCAATGAAACAATTTTTATTTAATTTTCAGATTGGGGCATGTTGCTACTGTTTTCGATGCAGAAGTTGCCAATGATTGGATTAAAATAAGTATACATATGTATATGTATGTACATATGTGTACTTTTATTATTTAAAATGATGATCGTGTTAATTTAACATGACAGTCGTGTTAATTTAACATGGTAGATGGTGTTGATTTAACATGATGAGCGTATTAATTTAAGATGATAGATCGTGTTGATTTAACAATAAAAACATGTTGAATTAACATGACAGATCGTGTTAATAAATTATACAAGCATTATATTCTTTCATACCTGAAAATATGTATGTTAAAGGTTTTCGATAAATGAAAATAAAAATTATTAAAAAAATCAAAAACAAGGTGTTTTATTTTAAGGGTTAATTTAACAATACCAACCAACAGGTTATCATAACCTCTAACGAGATTTTTAGCCGAGCTTCTCTTTCCAACTTGTAGTGTGTTGCTTTTGAGTTTTCCTACAAGTTGGCGGGACCTACAGTTTTTTGCCGACTCCGAACGGCACTTGCAAAGCAAATGAATTTTTTGCTGAGAAGCTTTTCATGGCAGAAATACACCCGGAGAGTTTGCCAAACTACTGCCGAGGGGCGACCCCGTTTAGAAAAATTCTTTTTCTAAATAATTTTTGATGTTACTTTTGTCGAGCATCGAACCGCCACGACTTGGTGTAGAAGGCCGAACACTTAACCGCTACACCACGGCGGCCGCCAATTTAACAATAAAAACCTGTTAAATTAACATGATAGATCGTGTTAATTTAACAATAAAATCCTGTTAAATTAACATGATAGATCGTGTTGATTTAACATAACATATCGTGTCAATTTCACATGATAGATCGTGTAAATTTAACAGGACGAAAGTGTTATTTCAACATAGTATAGTGTTAATTTAACATGTCTGATCGTGTTGATTTAACAAGAAAAATAATGTTGTATCAACAGGAAATCATATTGATTCAAACCTTTGTGATCATGTTAAATTCACACTGTTCCTTCATGTTGATTTAACATGTAGGAACAGCGAAAAAGTAGCTTCATGTTAGAACAACATGAGCGATAGTGTTGAAAAATAGTAACCTGAAAAAGTGTTAAAAGTGTTGATTCAACATGAAAATTATTCTACGTGCGTGTGTTTCCTGTGAAAAAACAACCACGTGTGAATGTAAACAACAACGTGTCAAACGGACTCCATTGTGCACATGCGTGTACCCTCTTTGTCTCTCTTCTTCCTAGACAACAAATTGGAGGAAGGTAGGTTCAAGTGGCTGCCGCAGAGGCACACTTAGGCCAGTTTTGAAAGGCCCGTTGTGATACCACCAACACAAGGAAAGTCAGCCCCGGGACCCAGCCATATGGAAAATCCCTGAGTTGTTGGGATTTTCCACATAGCAGAATCCCGGGACTGACACTCCTAAACCGACACCGTTACTCCTCCTCGAACCACTTAGATGACTTTATGAAGCCCATCAAGTCCTTTATGTCCAGTTCCGCGATCTGGCTTAGGCTATCTAGGAACGGAACTCCCAAAATGCGCGTTCTCGCGCCGCTTAAAGCCGGACAGTTGCAGATGAGGTGCTCCACTGTTTCCTCCTCCTCATCATCTTTGCAACTCCTGCAGCATCGTCGGTAGGGCACACTTAGCCTTTCTGCATGCCTACCAATGAGGCAGTGACCGGTTAATACCCCTATCAATATGCAGATTTCCCTCCTAGTTAGGGCATAAATGCGTCTAGACCTTTTAAGATCCCATTTTGGCCAGGTTTGTTTAGATATCCGAAACCCTGGGGATTGCAGCCATCTTTCGTTGGCTTGACGGAGTGTGTGCTCCTTCAGCATTAGTTTGCATGTGGCAAACGGCATTCCTAAGCGCTCTTTATCCTGAAGAACCTGCTTGGTCGCGCCCTGCCTGGCAAGCTCGTCTGCCTTACAGTTTCCCTCAATGTCCCTATGTCCCGGGACCCATATGAGGTTTACGCGGTTCTGTTGGGCCATCTCCTGAAGAGATCGACGACAGCTGAGCGTCAGTTCAGAGTTGAACATGTATGAGCCAAGGGATTTGATTGCCGCTTGGCTATCGCTGAAAATAGTGATATCTTCTCCGATAACACGTTTGCTTAACCAGGCCGCGGCGTCCCGGATTGCCGAGACTTCCGCCTGGAAGACGCTACAATGATCAGGTAGTCTGAAGGAGAGCTCAAGGTCCAAATCCCTTGAATAAACCCATCCTCCAACTCTGCCGTCCAACTTCGAGCCGTCGGTGTATATGGAAGTGCCACCATTTGTTTCGGGACACCAATCCGTCCTCCCCAGTCTTCTCTGCTGGGAATGTTTATTTTGAAACAGCTATCCCCGACTGTAGTGGTCGCACAACGATCTGTGCTTAGAGGGAGAAAGCTGTAAGATTCCAGAATACTGGAGTGTCCAATAGTACCCGCGTCCCAACTGGAGGTTTCTCTTAGGCGCAGAGCTGATGCCGCCGCTGACCGAAACCCTTCCAGATCAAGTGGCAAAATGCCCAGAATGGCCTGGAGGGCTTCGTTGGGCGTTGTCCTTAGCGCACCGCATATACAGATCATATTGGATCTATGGACTTTCCGCAACAGATTCAGGTGTGTTGTCTTGCCCAGTGCCGGCCACCATACGACGACTCCATACAGCATGATTGGGCGAATGATGGCCGTGTAGATCCAACTGCATACTCTAGGGCTGAGCCCCCATATTTTGCCAATGGCTCTTTTACATGTGTAAAGAGCGATGCAAACTTTCTTCTGGCGCTGAAGAACATTCTCCTTCCAATTCAATTTCCTGTCCAGAACTATGCCTAGAAACTTGGCCTTATCCGACAAGCCCAGGCGCGTGCCATCTAGTTCTGGTAGGCTTAGTGGCGGTATTTTGTACCGGTTGGTGAAGAGGACAAGTTCCACTTTCCCCGGGTTGATACTAAGTCCGCAGCGAGAGGACCACCTCGAAATCTCTCGCAGTGCTACTTGCATCAGGTCACACAGAGTTTGTGTTAAACCAGTTAGAGGTCTATCTACGCCCAGATTAGTTAGAGCGGAGTTGATCGCCTCCGGGCTTATATTGTTGAAAGCCCCCTCAATGTCTAAGAAGGCCACGAGACAGTAGTCCTTTTCACACAGCGATTTCTCAATGACAGATACTAGGCTGTGCAGAGCAGCTTCTGTTGATTTACTCTTGGTGTATGCATGCTGATAGCTAGAGATAAGGTTGCTATCAATAGTCGTTGAGAGGTAGTCGCTTAGTATCCTCTCAAAGGTTTTGAGTACAAAGGACGAGAGACTGATCGGTCTGTAATATTTTGGCTCGTAGTGGGATGCCTTCCCAGCCTTAGGGATAAACACTCCCTTGGCGCTTCTCCAGGAGCCCGGAATGTGGTTGAGAGCCAGGCAGGCTGTGAAGAGAAATACCAGCCATTTAGCTGATGTCTCCAACGTTTTTATAAGTTGCGCGGGGATAATCCCGTCCGGCCCGGCAGCCTTATACGGTTCAAAACTCTTAACTGCCCACCTTATCCTTTGTTGTTGTTGTAGCGAGGTGTAGCCCTGCCTAAATGTCAGACAGGGTCACCCCGAGTGTATTGCTCTTGGCCGGGTCGATATAAGAAAACGGCCCGGGTCGTTTCGGCACGATGGGTACAGCACAAGTACTGGTATCGTTCTCGTAGAACCGGCAATACAAGAAACTAGCCGTGTAGGCTATGTAGGTCATTTAGCGTTACCCAGGGTGCACCAACTGGGAGGCGACCTACTTTTACACCCCTTTCCTCAGTGATGGGTATATTTACTGCCAGGTTTGTTGCAGGTGCTAGTGGTGCGTCATGCAGATTCCCCGGAAAATGTGCATTCAGGAGCAGCTCAAGGGTTTCCTCTTCCGTGCTGGTCCAGGATCCGTCAGGTTTTCGCAAATAGCTGATGGCTGTTTGACTTTTCGAGAGGACTCGTCTAAGTCTCGCTGTGTCGTCGACGTATTCGACGCCAGTGCAGAAATTTCTCCACGAGGTTCTCTTCGTCTGTCTCAGAGCTTTTTTGTAGGCCCTTAGTTTAGCTTTATATTCGTGCCAATGAGGCTCAGAGCCTAGGTTCCCTATGTACAGTCACTTCTCAGAGCAGAAAACCCAGGACATCGCCATGGATCTCTGCGCAGTGGAACCACCCGGGGTTTTACCTCGGCCAAGGACTGACACTTTCAATGCAACCCTGTTTAATATGTTTTTTCCATTTCGAAACTATCCTCCCCCCTTGCAGCAGGGCTGCAAGATATTCTATTGTTACAGGCGGGCGTTGAGCCGAACCCCGGACCAAAAGAATGGATATGCAGTGTCTCTTGCAAAAAGATATATATTAAACGGTCGCTCGAGAAGGGTGGATACCTTGCCGCGGTACGAGGGCTTAAGTCGATAGCCACAGGGCTACGCTGACCTTGTGATCATAGCTCCGTACGGCACTTCATCACGAGAGCAGCCTAGCCTCTCTGGCGCGACGACAAAGATCTTCCCCCTCCCAATCCAGGGTGTTATGCGACCACGTACCCATTGGACGTTTGCAGCCGGGAGGCAAATCGTGGCTGTATTTGAACGGAGCCTCTCTGATACCGGGTCGCCTCAGAGAGTAAGCATGGCCTTACCGCGGTACGGGGCTCTGCCGCGGCGGACGACACATTTTCCCCTACTCTTCCCTTGACCCTAAGCTGGCCTTGTCCGGCGATGGGTCGTACGAACATGATGAACTCAAATAACGCAAATAAAAACGAAAAACCCAAAAAGCAAACAACGCCAAATTTCACTCTCCAGCAAAGGAGAGCTATGGAGGAGCAGGCGAGAAAGCAACAACAACGCCGGAGGACAACCTCCGTTCCACAATCAAGGGGGGAATCGACAGCGATGGCAACTACGAGTCGGTCAACCAACCCTCTATCGAGTAAGATTGACTTGATGGGAGCTAGCACCAGTGCGGTTGCCAACGCAGCTAAGCGGACAACCGCGGATGCTAAACTCCCATCAACCTCTGATATGAAAACCAGTATCTTTACGTCTGTGGCAGCGGTCTCACGACCTGGCCTCGGAGTTTCGAAGGGGAAGGAAGCTGCAACTGAGATTTCGGCAAGGGGAGCGACCGCGATGGCAACTACGGGTCCGCACTCCCGGGAGACATCTCCCCGCCGCTTCACATACCACGAGAAAAGATTGGCTGCAAAGATCCTGAAAAGGTATGAAGGGGTACCGCAGGAGTCGCTGTCGCCGAATTCCAGTAAATCGGTAGAGCTAGCGAAAGCTGTGATACCGGATTTCCAAAAATCTTACATGCCAAAGAGGTTAAAAGTTAACCCTTTCAAGCGCCAGAGATCGGACCTGGAGTTAAATCCCCCTCCCAAGCGGCATCAGAATACCTCTGGAGCGGGCAAACTAAGCTTTGCTGAGGTAACCAAGGACAGGATCCTTATAGGCGTCCTTGACCGAGGCAATGACCGTCTGGCCATCCCCAAGGACCGGTGGCGTTACGTGCGAAATGAACTCGGCAACATTCTTCTCAACGTTGCTCCGGAGTTTCCGGGTAGTTCGGCGCGAGTAACGGATGCGGGCTGGCACCAGGGTCAGATCAGATTACTCGCATGCGAGGATGCAAAAACCGTAGCACTGTATAAGGCAGCAGCTGCTAAACTGGGTGAAGTCTACAAGGGCGCAAAGATAGAGGTCGTCGACTGGAAGGACATTCCAGCTCGTCCAAGGGCAAGGGCGTGGATTCCGGCCATCCCTGACGAACCCGACAGAATTCTCGGGATGCTACGGCTAATGAATCCGTCTCTCCCAACGCATGACTGGAGTGTTAATCTGGTGGGGATGCGGTGGGGCCCGACAGACAGGTGGTGTTCACCATGAATAAAGAGTCAATCGAGCCCCTCAAAAGGTGCAATGGCCTAGTACACTACAGCGTAGGCCAGATCGTTATCCACGTATATCGTGGTGACGCTCAGCGCGCTACCTTCTCGGCTGCTCCGGGGGAACCGGAAAACGAATTACCAGAAGAGGAAGCGGAGGATTCCGCTGCGGAAAGCATGTTATCCGCCACGTCCCTTGCCGATAGTGCTGTGAACAACTCGGAGATGGAGGACAGCCTACAGGACGAGGAAGTCCTCGACGTTACGGTGGTAGCAGCCAACGCTGAGCGATTAACATCTAACGCTACAAGCAGCAGGACTCCTGCAACGCCATATCGGGCAGTTAATCGGAACAACTCGTCGTTGATAGGCAACCTCCGGGATGGGGCAAACCTCGACGACATGGGGACGGCAGGGAAGTCTGTGCGCTCTCATGTTGGTGGTGCTTCAGATTAATCTGCACAAATCTAAAGTGGCTTCGGCTGCTTTAAGTAGTCGTCTTTCTAAAGGCGACGTGGATGTGGTCCTCATCCAAGAACCCTGGGTCAATAGCTCGAGAATCTGCGGATTGGGGACTAAAGGCTTCAAGCTCATTCGAGCCAGCGAGGAGAGCAAAGTCCGAACGTGTATTTTGGTCAAGTCTGAGTTGAACTCCTTTCTCCTACCTAACTACACCAATGGTGATATTACCGCTATCAGTCTAACGGTCGACAGCACCCGCCTGGCGGTGGCGTCGGTCTATATGCCCTACGACGCCGAAGAACCCCTACCACAAACGGAGGTGATTACCTCTTAACAACCAACCTGGTAATTTGCAACGTGGGTAATGAGCCTACTTTTATCACTAAGAGTGAAGGCGCTTATGGGTGGGTCAGAAAATGCGGGTTCTGGAAGAACATTCATTCTCCGACCACCGTTACATAGAAATTGTTTTAGACTTTATTGTAGAACAACCAATCATGAAGCGCAATCCACGTAACACAAATTGGCAGTTACACAATGAAATATTAGACAGAGACCTCCCAGTACTGCCCTCACAAGCCCCCTCATCAGTATAGCAGCTGGAGGATTTTGTTACTACATTTACATCGGCGCTCTCAAATGCTCTAGGACAGGCTTGTCCAGTGCCAAAACCACGCGGTAAACACAGGCCACATTGGTGGTCCTACGATTTGGACTCGTTCCGCAAATCATGCCGGAAACAATTTAATAAGGCCAAGACCCTCGGCTCTGAGCCTCATTGGCACGAATATAAAGCTAAACTTAGGGCCTACAAAAAAGCTCTGAGACAGGCGAAGAGAACTTCGTGGAGAAATTTCTGCACTGGCGTCGAAAAGGTCGACGACACAGCGAGACTTATACGAGTCCTATCGAAAAGTCAAACAGCCATCAGCTATTTGCGAAAAACTGACGGATCCTGGACCAGCACGGAAAAGGAAACCCTTGGGCTGCTCTTGAATACACATTTTCCGGGGAATCTGCATGAAACACCACTAGCACCTGCAACAAACCTGGCAGTAAATATACCCATCACTGAGGAAAGGGTAAGGTGGGCAGTTAAGAGCTTTGAACCGTATAAGGCTGCCGGGCCGGACGGGATTATCCCCGCGCAACTTATAAACACGTTGGAGACAACAGCTAAATGGCTGGTAGTTCTCTTCACAGCCTGCCTGGCTCTCAACCACATTCCGGGCTCCTGGAGAAGCGCCACGGTAGTGTTTATCCCTAAGGCTGGGAAGGCATCCCACTACGAGCCAAAAGACTACAGACCGATCAGTCTCTCGTCCTTTGTACTCAAAACCTTTGAGAGGATACTAAGCGACTACCTCTCAACGACTATTGATAGCAACCTAATCTCTAGCTATCAGCATGCATACACCAAGGGTAAATCAACAGAAACCGCTCTGCACAGCCTAGTATCTGTCATTGAGAAATCGCTGTGTGAAAAGGACTACTGTCTCGTGGCCTTCCTAGACATTGAGGGGGCTTTCAACAATATAAGCCCGGAGGCTATCAACTCCGCTCTAACTAATCTGGGCGTAGATAGACCTCTAACTGGTTTAATTGGCCAACTTTTAAGGGGAAGGAAAATAGCTTCTTCACTTGGTACGGTTGAGTTATCACGCTATGTCACAAGGGGAACCAGGGTGGTGTTCTTTCCCCGCTTTTATGGAACCTCACAGTCAACTCGTTGCTACGTGACACAAGTTGGGGGGGCGGGAAGATAGTGGCATACGCAGACGTTTTAGCTATTGCATTCAGAGGCAAGTTCCCACAAACTCTGTGTGACCTGATGCAAGTAGCACTGCGAGAAGTTTCGACGTGGTCCTCTCGCTGCGGACTTAGTATCAACCCGGGGAAAGTGGAACTTGTCCTCTTCACCAACCGGTACAAAATACCGCCACTAAGCCTACCAGAACTAGATGGCACGCGCCTGGGCTTGTCGGATAAGGCCAAGTTTCTAGGCATAGTTCTGGACAGGAAACTGAATTGGAAGGAGAATGTTCTTCAGCGCCAGAAGAAAGCTTGCATCGGTCTTTACACATGCAAAAGAGCCATTGGCAAAAAATGGGGGCTCAGCCCTAGAGTATGCAGTTGGATCTACACGGCCATCATTCGTCCAATCATGCTATATGGAGTCGTCGTATGGTGGCCTGCGCTGAGCAAGGCAACATACCTGAATCTGTTGCGGAAAGTCCATAGATCCAATATGATCTGTATAAGCGGTGCGCTAAGAACAACGCCCAACGAAGCCCTCCAGGTCATTCTGGGCATTTTGCCACTTGATCTGGAAGGGTTTCGGTCAGCAGCGGCATCAGCTCTGCGCCTAAGAGAAACCTCCAGTTGGGGGGCGGGTATTATTGGACACTCCAGTATTCTGGAATCTTACAGCTTTCTCCCTCTAAGCACAGATCGTTGTGCGACCACTACAGTCGGTGATAGCTGTTTCAAAATAAACATTCCCAGCAGAGAAGACTTGGAGAGGACGGATTGGTGTCCCGAAACAAATAGTGGCACTTCCATATACACCGACGGCTCGAAGTTGGACGGCAGAGTTGGTGGAGGGGTTTATTCAAGGGATTTGGACCTTGAGCTCTCCTTCAGACTACCTGATCATTGTAGCGTCTTTCAGGCGGAAGTCTCGGCAATCCTAGACGCCGCGGCCTGGTTAAGCAAACGTGTTATCGGAGAAGATATCGCTATTTTCAGCGATAGTCAAGCGGCCACCAAATCCCTTGGCTCATACACGTTCAACTCTGAACTGACGCTCAGTTGTCGTCGATCTCTTCAGGAGATGGCCCAACAGAACCGCGTAAACCTCATATGGGTCCCGGGACATAGGGACATTGAGGGAAACTGTAAGGCAGACGAGCTTGCCAGGCAGGGCACGACCAAGCAGGTTCTTCAGGATAAAGAGCGCTTAGGTATGCCGTTTGCCACATGCAAACTAATGCTGAAGGAGCACATACTCCGTCAAGCCAACGAAAGATGGCTGCAATCCCCAGGGTGTCGGATATCGAAACAAACCTGGCCAAAATGGGATCTTAAAAGGTCTAGACGCATTTATGCCCTAACTAAGAGGGAAATCTGCATATTGAGAGGGGTATTAACCGGTCACTGCCTCATTGGTAGGCATGCAGAAAGGCTAAGTGTGCCCTACCGACGATGCTGCAGGAGTTGCAAAGATGATGAGGAGGAGGAAACAGTGGAACACCTCATCTGCAACTGTCCGGCTTTAAGCGGCGCGAGAACGCGCTTTTTGGGAGTTCCGTTCCTGGATAGCCTAAGCCAGATCGCGGAACTGGACATAAAGGACTTGATGGCCTTCATAAAGTCATCTAAGTGGTTCGAGGAGGAGTAACGGTGTCGGTTTAGGAGTGTCAGTCCCGGGATTCTGCTATGTGGAAAATCCCAACAACTCAGGGATTTTCCATTTGGCTGGGTCCCGGGACTGACTTTCCTTGTGTTGGTGGTATCACAACGGGCCTTTCGAAACTGGCCTAAGTGTGCCTATGCGGCAGCCACTTGAACCTAACCTAACGGTCGCATTCTGTGCAATGCTTCTCGTGTAAGAGATGGCTCCATAAATCTGGATGTTCAGGGCTTAACCTTAACATCCACAGACCCCGTACTTTCTTTAGTACTTTCGTGGCCCCTTGTTGTTTGCGCCCTCGGGCGTCCCGCGGTAAGCGCCGTTCAAGCGCACCCCTACCGCCACTTTCTAGTAGCAATACTAATAGTAATAATAATAATGTCTTAACGACTAGCAGGATAAGTAGGAGTTTAACCTTACACTATATCCAGACCTAAGCTGTGCCAAGGCCACTCTTGTCTCCCTTGGTAAGGTGCGTTCTTCTTCAGCAATATCCGGTGGAGGACTGTTCAGAACGGGATTCACAGGTAGAGATCCGACAAAAGTGTCTACCGACTCGGTATGGATGTCGGTTAGAGCCCGCTTATGATTCTGCAGATCAAACGGCAAGGTAATATGATGCCGGATCTCATCATAATGCTTACGGAGATGTCTCCTTATGTCTCTCGGGGGCGGATCTATGTCCAAAAGATGACGGTTTGGATGTGCTGGCTTGTGGCAGTTCAGAAGGAATTGCCTGCTCAGCATTTCCGCATGCTCTTTTACATTGAGCAGTTTTGCCTCCTGATGGAGGTGAGACTAGGAAGACATGAGGAGACATCCCGTAGCAGTTCTGATGGCAGTATTTTGGCAGACTTGTAACTTCGTCCAGTTGGTGTTATGTACATTAGGCGACCATATGGGTGCAGCATAGTCAAAGACTTAGGGGTATAAAAGTAGGTCGCCTCCCAGTTGGTGCACCCTGGGTAACGCTAAATGACCTACATAGCCTATACGGCTAGTTTCTTGTATTGCCGGTTCTACGAGAACGGTGCCAGTACTTGTGCTGTACCCATCGTGCCGAAACGACCCGGGCCATTTTCTTATATCGACCCGGCCAAGAGCAATACACTCGAGGTGACCCTGTCTGACATTTAGGCAGGGCTACACCTCGCTACAACAACTGGTTGGCCAATTTCCTTATATGTAGTCAGCAACGTTTCTTTGTTTTTTCCCCAAGTACTGCCGGCAAGTGACTTGAGGATCTTGTTGCGACCACGTACCTTTGAGACCATTGCAGACACATGACCAGCAAATGAGAAAGTATTATCCAGTGTCATCCCTAATAACTTTGGGTGGCTGACAGTTGGTAGCTTAGTGCCATCAACGAAAATGTCTAATTCATTTCTCACCTGGTGCGTCCATGTCGTAAAAAGCGTCGCCGTTGATTTTGTCGGAGATATTGTCAGATCTCGCTCAGTGAAAAACCTGGAAAGGTCGCAGAGGTAACCATTGATTCTCGTACAGAGTTCATCAGTATAGGGGCCCTTCCCCGTCGCCATTATTGTACAGTCGTCGGCATATGAAACGACGGAGACGCCCTCTGGTGGTGGGGGCATCTTCGATAGATAGAAATTAAACAGTGTCGGGGATCGGACACCACCCTGTGCTCTTCTAAGGGGAGTCCAAGGAAACGTGCAGAAAGAGAGGGAGCCCCGGTGGGGCAACTCTGACATACTTGGTTTAAAGGCTCACCGAGGTCTTTTGCGCAGCGTCTGTTCACCATGAGGTGCGGCTTCAAGCGGGCGTCTGTCTTGAAGCAAGCGGCTCGCTATATAAATGTGTATAAGGCATAATGATTTGGATATTAGGGCATGCATACTGGGAATGTCCGGACCCTTTCAAGGGACGGTACCGCTCCCCGACTGGTTGATGCGATGGACGGGGCAAAGCGCATGGTGTAGGATTCGTGGTGGGAAAGAGACTTCGCCGCCAAGTATTATCGTTCACTCCTGTGGACGAGCGTCTCGCTGCGATCCGCATCAAGGCAAGGTTTTTCAACATAACATTTATCTGCGCCTATGCGCCGACTGAGGAGACGGACGACGCAGAGAAGGACTCCTTCTACGATAAACTTGAACAGACTTATGATCGCTGCCCCCAGCATGATATCAAAATCGTGCTCGGCGACTTTAATGCCAAGGTGGGCAAGGAAGGAGTCTTTGGTCCTACAGTTGGAAAATTCAGTCTCCACGATATAACATCCCCCCAACGGCACTAGGTTGATTGACTTCGCCGCTGCTCGCAATATGGTCATCAGTAGTACCAGGTTCCAGCATAAGCGAACACACCAAGCCACATGGCTGTCCCCTGATCAAAGAACTAGAAACCAGATTGGTCATGTCTTGATCGACGGCAGACACAGCTCCACCGTTCTGGACGTGCGTACCCTACGTGGTCCCAATATCGACTCGGACCATTATCTTGTTGCAGCCAAGATACGCACACGCCTCTGTGCAGCGAAGAAAGTGCGCGGAAGTAACGGAAGGAAAGTTTGACTTCGAGAAGCTGCGCATGACACAGACAGCTGATAATTTCTCCACTCGACTCTCACACCTGCTATCAGAGGGCAATCCTCGACCTAACGATGTAACCGAGCAATGGAAGCATATCTCTCACTCATTGCGTACCGCCGCTGCGGCCACTATAGGGTTTCAGCGAGCCCGCAAGAACAACTGGTACGACGAGGAATGTAGCACTGCCTCGAACAAAAAGGACGCTGCATACAGGGAGACGTTGCGAACGGGCGCAACCCGCAGTGTATGACAACGCTATAGTGAGGCGAGGAAGGAAGAGAGGCGCCTTTTCAGAAAAAAGAAACGTGAAGCCGAAAGGCGTGAGTGTGAGGAGCTTGAGATGCTGGCTGACATGAATGATGCCCGCAAATTCTATGAAAAGATCCGGCGGATGACGGAAGGTTTAAAGACCGGGGCAAGTTCCTGTAAGGACAATATCGGCGACCTGGTAACCGACGTACAGAATGTACTTAAATTATGGAGGGAGCACTTCTCCTCACTGCTAAATTGCGATGGAGACGTCGAACCCGATACCCCATGAAGTGAGGATAGCTATATCCCGGCTCAAAAATAACAAATCGCATGGGAAAGACGGACTACCCGCCGAGCTGTTCAAACACGGAGGCGAAGAGCTGGTAAAAAGCATGCATCAGATAAGGGGTGTAAAAGTAGGTCGCCTCCCAGTTGGTACACCCTGGGTAATGCTAAATGACCTACATAGCCTACACGGCTAGTTTCTTGTATAGCCGGTTCTACGATAACGGTACCAGTACTTGTGCTGTACCCATCGTGCCGAAACGACCCGGGCCGTTTTCTTATATCGACCCGGCCAAGAGCAATACACTCGGGGTGACCCTGTCTGACATTTAGGCCGAGCTACACCTCGCTACAACAACAACAACATCCATCAGCTCTTATGCAGAATATGGTCAGATGAGTGCATGCCTCCAGATTGGAATTTAAATGTGCTCTGCCCAATCCACAAGAAAGGCGACCCCGCTAACCCCGCCAACTACCGCGGAATCAGTCTTCTTAATATCGCATATAAGGTTCTTTCTTCGGAATGATCATACACTCTAGACAGGGCAATGCATTGTTAACAACAACAACAACAGGCTCAGAGCCGAGGCTCTTGGCCTTGTTAAATTGTTTCCGGCATGATTTGCGGAGCGAGTGCAAATCGTAGGACCACCAATGTGGCCTCTGTTTACCGCGTGGTTTTGGCACTGGACAAGCCTGTCCTAGAGCATTTGAGAGCGCCGATGTAAATGTAGTAACAAGATCCTCCAGCTCCTCTACTTATGAGGGGGCTTGTGAGGGCAGCACTGGTAGTTCTCTGTCTAATATTTCATTGTGTAACTGCCAATCAGTGTTACGTGTATTGCGCTTCATGATTGGTTGTTCTACAATAAAGTCTAAAACCATTTCTATGTAACGGTGGTCGGAGAATGAATGCTCTTCCAGAACCCGCCATTTTCTGACCCACTCATAAGCGCCTTCACTATAGATAGTGAGGTCTATGACCTCCCTGCGGGTCTTATCAGGTATAATAAGATTACCCGTGCAGAAATTTGACACCAGGTCTTTCACCTCCGTTTGTGGTGCGGGTTCTTCGGCGTCGTAGGGCATATAGACCGACGCCACCGTCAGGCGGGTGCTGTCGACCGTTAGACTGATAGCGGTAATATCACCATTGGTGTAGTTAGGTAGGAGAAAGGAGTTCAACGCAGACTTGACCAAAATACACGTTCTGACTTTGCTCTCCTCGCTGGCTCGAATGAGCTTGAAGTCCTTAGTCCCCAATCCGCAGATTCTCGAGCTATTGACCCAGGGTTCTTGGATGAGGACCACATCCACATCGCCTTTAGAAAGACGACTACTTAAAGCAGCCGAAGACACTTTAGATTTGTGCAGATTAATCTGAAGCACCACCAACATGAGAGCGCACAGACTTCCCTGCCGTCCCCATATCGTCGAGGTTTGCCCCATCCCGGAGGTTGCCTATCAACGACGAGTTGTTCCGATTAACTGCCCGATATGGCGTTGCGGGAGTCCTGCTGCCTGTAGCGTTAGATGTTAATAGCTCAGCGTTGGCTGCTACCACCGTGACGTCGAGGACTTCCTCGTCCTGTAGGCTGTCCTCCATCTCCGAGTTGTTCACAGCACTATCGCCAAGGGACGTAGCGTATAACATGCTTTCCGCATCAGAATCCTCCGCTTCCTCTTCTGGTAATTCGTTTTCCGGTTTCCCCGGAGCAGCCGAGAAGGCAGTGCGCCGAGCATCACCACCATACACGTGGATAACGATCTGGCCTACGCTGTAGTGTACTAGGCCATTGCACCTTTTGAGGGGCTCAATTGACTCTTAATTCATGGTGAACACCACCTGTCTGTCGGGCCCTACCGCATCCCCGACCAGATTGACACTTCAGTCATGCGTTGGGAGGGACGGATTCATTAGCCGTAGCATCCCGAGAATTCTATCGGGTTCGACAGGGATGGCCGGAATCCACGCCCTTGCCCTTGGACGAGCTGGAATGTCCTTCCAGTCGACGACCTCTATCTTTGCGCCCTTGTAGACTTCACCCAGTTTAGCAGCTGCTGCCTTGTACAGTGCTACGGTTTTTGCAACCTCGCATGCGAGTAATTTAATCTGACCCTGGTGCCAACCCGCATCCGTTACTCGCGCCGAACTACCCGGAAACTCCGGAGCAACGTTGAGAAGAATGTTGCCGAGTTCATTTCGCACGTAACGCCACCGGTCCTTGGGGATGGCCAGACGGTCCTTGGGGATGGCCAGACGGTCATTGCCTCGGTCAAGGACGCCTATAAGGATCCTGTCCTTGGTTACCTCAGCAAAGCTTAGTTTGCCCGCTCCAGAGGTATTCTGATGCCGCTTGGGAGGGGGATTTAACTCCAGGTCCGATCTCTGGCGCTTGAAAGGGTTAACTTTTAACCTCTTTGGCATGTAAGAATTGTGGAAATCCGGTATCACAGCTTTCGCTAGCTCTACCGATTTACTGGAATTCGGCGACAGCGATTCCTGCGGTACCCCTTCATACCTCTTCAGGATCTTTGCAGCCAATCTTTTCTCGTGGTATGTGAAGCGGCGGGGCGATGTCTCCCGGGAGTGCGGACCCGTAGTTGCCATCGCGGTCGCTCTCCTTGCCGACATCTCAGTTGCAGCTTCCTTCTCCTTCGAAACTCCGAGGCCAGGTCGTGAGACCGCTGCCACAGACGTAAAGATACTGGTCTTCATATCAGCGGTTGATGGGAGTTTAGCATCCGCCGTTGTCCGCTTAGCTGCGTTGGCAACCGCACTGGTGCTAGCTCCCATCAAGTCAATCTTACTCGATAGAGGGTTGGTTGACCGACTCGTAGTTGCCATCGCTGTCGATCCCCCCCCTTGATTGTGGAACGGAGGTTGTCCTCCGGCGTTGTTGTTGCTTTCTCGCCTGCTCCTCCATAGCTCTCCTTTGCTGAGGAGTGAAATTTGGCGTTGTTTGTTTTTTATGTTTTTCGTTTTGATTTAGGTTATTTGAGTTCATCTTGTTCGTACGACCCTTCGCCGGACAAGGCCAGCTTAGGGTCAAGGGAAGAGTAGGGGAAAATTTGTCGTCCGCCGCGGCAGAGCCCCGTACCGCGGTAAGGCCATGCTTACTCTCTGAGGCGACCCAATATCAGAGATGCTCCGTTCAAATACAGCCACGATTTGCCTCCCGTCTGCAAACGTCCAATGGGCACGGTTTCGCATAACACCCTGGATTGGGAGGGGGAAGATCTTTGTCGTCGCGCCAGAGAGGCTAGGCTGCTCTCGTGATGAAGTGCCGTACGGAGCTATGATCACAAGGGCAGTTTAGGCCTGTGGCTATCGACTTAAGCCCTCGTACCGCGGCAAGGTATCCACCCTTCACGAGGGAAAAAATTGGAGGAAAAAACTCGGGAAAATAATAGTGAAAATACGTAGTGTCATATGTAAAATTAATAAAAACAAAGCAATTGCTTTTTCGAAACCTTTCTCAAATTTTGAAAGTTTCTTCATACAAATTAATGTCCAATTTGTAAAAATTTGAGAAAAAGCAATTGACTTTTCTGGGGTTAAGGAACCCTAACTTAATTTCAGTTTTTAGATTTGACAGAATACAGATGTTACATAGTGCAAGAAATTGGGGTACAGTAAGTTATTAAGAAAAAAAACCTGACTTTAGATTCAGATTCAGCACACCCAAAAACTTTAGAAACCGATAAGAAACCCTCTGGGATTTTTTGGCTGTTGTACCCTTATTCTTTTTTTAGAATTCTAAAGCCATGTCAACTGTGTCAAAAATTTTTTTTTTCGATTTTTAGAAACCATAAATTTGTGCAGCCTAAAGACAGAATAAAAAAACACTTTATTCTTTTTCGAAATTCTGCATGGTTTTCAAGATTTGCAATAATATAGATTTTTGCACAATTTTAAAGAAAAATTCATAACTCACGACTCGTTTGACATATCTGTGGTCATAAGCAATAACAGCCTAAGTCGACTTAAGAAATTAGACAAGTTGAAATTTTTGCTGGCGAATTTTTGTACCAAAACTGTTTTATAACTAAGGCAAACGTATTGGATTTAATTGTTTGTAAAGAAAGTAAAAAAAGACCAATGAAAGTCTTGAAAAATGTCTCGATGTTGCTATTCAAAATCACCAGCAAAAATTTCAACTGGTCTAATTTCTTAAGTCGACTTAGGCTGTTATTGCTTATGACCACAGATATATGGACGAAATTTTTTTTGGTATTAGGTGAACGTTATCTCTTCACATAGATATATTTTCAAAATAGTTTAAAAAAAAAATTATTTTTTATAACAATTAAATTGGTGACAAAAAAAAATCGATACCAACTGTCTGAATAGGAACTACCATTTTTTTCTTGTTGGAACAGATAAGTAAGAGGTCGAAGATAATTGTGTAAAATTTTCACGGCAATAGTAGCTATAGAAGGCATTTAAAATTACTTTGTTTAAATAATTGTTATAAAAATTTTTTTTTTTTATTTTATAGCTATTGTGAAAAGATAACGTTCCCCTAATACCGAAAAAAAATTTCCCCCATATATGTCAAACGAGTCGTGCGTTATGAATTTTTCTTTAAAATGGTGCAAAATTCTATATTATTGAAAATCTTGAAAATCATGCTGAATTTCAGGCTAAGTTTTTTTTTGTTCTGTCTCACGCTACACAAATTTATGGTTTTTAAAAATCATCAAAAAATGTTTGACACAGTTGACATGGTTTGACTCAATAATAAATAATCTTTTCTTATATATTCCCAACACCTCTGAAAAATAGTAACTTCAAGAAAAAATAAAGATTTGGAAGTAGTTCCACTCCCACCAGTTTCTTAATCAGATTAGCGAAATTCGAATTTTAAGAGTACTATCGTAATTCATCAATACTTTCAAAATTACACAAAAATATTTCTATCAAATATAACAATATCCTTTAATAAAGTGGATTACACTAATTCCACAAAACTTCCATTATCTGTTATTCGTATAAGGCCAGCGGATTCGAGTTCTTTTAAAAAACTCAAAGCCACTGCCGCAAGGCTTCTGCTTGGTATTAACCTGGTTTTAGTGATGTTAAAAGATACGTTACAAATTATCTCTTTCAGGAAATCTAGTTTGATTTGTAATCGGTCAACCTTAGCCTCAAGCATTATATTCAAGTCATAAGAAAAATTTACTGGTAATAAAGCACCCGAAGAGGTTTGACAAACATCTTGATTAAATACTCTCATTAAGCGTTGCCATTCAACAAAATTATCTAAAATTGTTTCAATCGATTCGATATGCTCGTAAACATATTGTTCGTGTTGTTGTTTCATTAAATCTTCAGCTTTTCCACCGTTACATTGGGCTCGTTTTGTTTCCAATATATGCTTTGAGGTGTAAGACAAATCTTGTATTTGTCCTTGCTGTATTGGAGCCTCTACAACCGTGCTACCATGTAAGAGGCACATAGGCGATTGATTTCGTACTGGAGACAGTGCTTCTAATATTTCAATAATGTCTGTTTGAGCATTTACGTTATTATTATTGACTGGCGTTTGACGTATTGGCTGCCTTGATATTTGACGCCTCTTCTTTCGTCGTAGTGGCATCGTTTTAGCATGATCTACATATTGAAGTTTCAAATTGGGCGCGCGAAGCACTTCAAGCCAATTTCTACGCTCAATTGTTTGAGGCGATCGTGCTAGTTCGTGTAATATTGATTCACCTGCTTGTAGGCCAAGCTGGTCGATTCGAGGCAAGTTTATTGGTTCAACAACTTCTGTTATTTGGGGTTGCAATATTTCAGATTCTTGTGTATTAAAACTTGTATTACTTTCCATTTGCATATGTAAGAGTTGAACATCACTGCGTTTGATGATTTCACTATCAGGAACTTTCGAGTTGTTTTGAAAATCAGTTGGCACTCTTGCTTTTCTAATTGTGTCCTCAAGAGGGCGCAGCGGCGTCGAAAAAGGATTACTTTCACGAATTGTGCGTCTTAATAATGTTTGTCGAAACTGCTCTTCGCGTATAGATGGTAGAGGTTTGGATTGTGAAAAATCTGATCGTAGTTTGAATGAAGGCCCGGATATGGAACGTAGGGTTTTAAATGGGTTCTCATCAGAAAGGAAGGCATTGGAAGGCGTTTCAACAGGATCCGGAGTTAAAAGAGAGTTATCTATATTTAATCCAGATACCACGCTGCTTCCTGGAATTCTGCAGAAGTACTAGTTATTATGGTTGTCTAATTTCACAAAATTTTTATACGAGGCCTAAGTGAAGGTAATTTTAAAGACATATACATATTAAGCTGTTCCTTAAGAAAAAACAATTTTTCGCCGGGCGGCATATGAGAGATTTTGCTCTAAAAATAAGCTGTGCAAAATTTCACTCGATTATATGATATGATTATATAAAAACATTGATAGCCGTAAACTTGGCACACATTTATTACGTGAATTCGCTCTAGATTTTGAGATTTCCCAACGTTATCGTTTTTAAAAAGTGAGACAACACCATTTTTGTATTTTACGAAAAATCTCCACCTTTGCTTATCCCATCGAACCCCACTACTGAAATCAGGGCATGCTTAGTTGAGGTCGTCAATAAGGCAAAGGGTGTGTTCGAGCCGCTCAATATTACTGCAATATTGCAGTCATGTTACTTTATTGATGCAATGATGCTGATACTTAGATGACTATATGCAACAATGATTGTATACTTTATATTCATGTTTCATCATTTTATTCAACGAACGCGCGACGTTGCAAATTTTGCCAAAACGTTGCCGAAGAACGTGATGCTCTGTCATAAAAAGTAACACTGCCGCAACAATTGCGGCTCGAACACACCCAAAAACTGACATCACCGCTATACAAGAAATGCGATGGACGGGTAGGGTTATACGACCATCCGAACCTGCAATGTCTACTGGAGTGGCCACACTAATGAGAGCAGCTTCGGCGTCGGTTTTGTGGTGTGAAAGAGACGTGAAACATGTAGCTTGAATGAGCGTCTCGCCACAATCCGAATAAAACTAGGATTTTTCACCATATCGTTTACCTGCGTGCACGCACCGGCCGAGGACAAGGACGACGTGGAAAAAGATGCATTCTACGCGAAATTAGAAAAAACTGATGAGCGCTGTCCCCGTCGTCATATCAAAGCCGTGCTTGGCGACTTTAACGCCAAGGCGGGCAAAGGTGTATTTGGCCCCACCGTCGGAAAGTTCAGCCTCTATGATGACGTACGGGGTCCGAACATCGACTCCGATCACTACTTGGTAGCAGCCAAGTTTCGTACCCGCCTAAGTACAACAAAAGCGGCGCCACAAAAAACGAAAGGAAAGCTGGACGTCGAAAAACTGCAGTCGTAACAGGCAGCCAATGATTTCGCAGAACGACTCGCACACCTTCTCTCTGAGAGCACAACTCAACCCAGTGGGCACATATCTTCGGAGCACTTCGTACCGAAGAAGTTATGGATTCCGGCAAGTGCAAAAAACAGCTGGTACGATGATAGAGAGTGCAGAGACGCAGTGAAAACAAAGGACGACGCCTATAAGGCAACATTAAAAGCGAATGCAACGAGGAGCGTGTGTGAACACTATCGTGAGATGAAAAGGGAAGCGAGACGGCTTTTCGGGCGAGGAAAAGGAAAGCGGAAAAGCGTGAAATCCAAGAGCTTGAAATGCTAGCCACAAGAAGCAACGCCCGAAAATTTTATCAAAAAATTCGACAAATGCGAAAAAACAGCTGGTACGATGATAGAGAGTGCAAAGACGCAATGAAAAGAAAGGACGACGCCTATAAGGCAACGTTAAAAGCGAATACAACGAGGAGCGTGGGTGAACACTACCGCGAGATGAAGAGGGAAGCGAGACGGCTTTTCCGGGCGAGGAAAAGGGAGGCAAAAAAGGGTGAAATCGAAGAGCTTGAAATGCTTGCCAGCAGAAGCAACGCCCGAAAATTTTATCAAAGAATTCGACGAATGACGGAAGGTTTTAAACCCGGGGCAAACTCCTGTAAAAATGACAACGGCGACCTGGTGGCAAATGTTCAGAGAGTACTAAGGTTATGGAGGGGCCACTTCTCTGTCCTTCTAAACGGAGGAACAAAGCAACAATCCAGAGAAGAGGACGAACCCGACCCCACAATCGAAGACGATGGAATCGAAGTTCCACAACCCGACTATAACGAGGTGCGAATTGCTACATAACGGCTAAAAAAAAAACAATAAAGCGGCAGGTGCTGATGGCCTGCCCGCTGAGCTATTCAAACGCGGCGGCGAAAAGCTGGTTAGGTGCATGCACCAGCTCTAGTGCAGAATATGGTCGGACGAATGCATGCCTGAAGATTGGAATCTAAGTGTTCTCTGCCCAATCCATAGGGAGGGTGATCTTGCAATCGTGGAATTAGCATTTTGAGTATCGCGTATAAGATCCTATCATTGGACCTTATCAGCGTGGCTTCAGACCTGGTAAAACTACCATCGAACAGATTTTTACAATACGCTAAATCTTGAAAAAAAAAACCGTGAGAAAAGGATCGACACACACCCTCTGTTGATTTTAAACCCGCCTTCGACTGAAAGGCGTTGCTTATATGCCGCTATGTCTGATTTCGGTTTTCCAGCAAAACTTATACGGCTGTGCAAAATGACGCTGAGCAACACCACCAGTTCGGTCAGAATCGGAAAGGACCTCTCCGATCCGTTCAAAACTAAGCGAGGTTCCAGGCAGAGCGACCCCCTATCGTACGATTTCTGTAATTTGATGTTGGAGAGGAAAATACAAGCTGCAGAACTTAATCGCGCTGGAACAATATACATATTACAAGAGCGTATACATATTGTAGCGAGGTATAGCCCTGCCTAAATATCAGACAGGGTCACCCCGAGTACATTGCTCTTGGCCGGGTCGATATAAGAAAACGGCCCGGGTCGTTTCGGCACGATGGGTACAGCACAAGTACTGGTACCGTTCTCGTAGAACCGGCAATACAAGAAACTAGCCATGTAGGCCATGTAGGTCATTTAGCGTTACCCAGCGTGCACCAACGGGGAGGCGACCTACTCTTACACCCTTATCGTACCCGTCCTGTGCTATATGGTGCAGACGCATGGACACTGACAGCATCGGACGAGGCGGCTTTGGGAGTATTCGAGAGAAAAATTCTTCGAAAGATTTATGGACCCCTAAAAGTTGGCGACGACGAGTACCTAATAAGATATAATGATGAGCTGTATGAGCTTTACGCAGACGTCGTCATAGTTCAGCGAATTAAAACCAGCGGCTTCGCTGGCTAGGACACGTGGTGCGAATGAGCGAAGACGTTCCGGCCCAGAAGGTATTCTCTTATCGGCACCCGCCGGTGGAAGTAGAGGAAGAGGGAGGCCACCACTCCGATGGCAGGATCAAGTGGATGCAGATCTGAGAACACGCGGTGTCTCCAATTGGCGCCAATTGGCTCCACAAAGAGCCCTGCGCACTATTGAGATCATTTTGTGGTGATATTGGGCTCGTTTTGGGTTCAAGATCATTTTTCCGCTTGGAAAATAGTGGGGTAGCCATTGGTACCGATTTTTGTAGTTTGGTCCATAGATACCAGCTTCCGTTTTACCATCTTCCAGCTTCGATCCATCCGTATACCAAATCTCCGAATCGGATTCAGCATATAGGTTCCCTGTTTCCCAGAGCACTCAAATTTTCGCGAGATCCTTAGCGTAGGAGATAATGCATCACTTACTTGCAATATAGGATCGTTTATGAAGTTCTTGACTATCTTGTTGTTGTTGTTGTTGTAACGAGGTGTAGCCCTGCCTAAATGTCAGACAGGGTCACCTCGAGTGTATTGCTCTTGGCCAGGTCGATATAAGAAAACGGCCCGGGTCGTTTCGGCACGATGGGTACAGCACACCCCCTGCGGGTTAGGGGTTTAGAATATGCCCGAGGTAGGCATACCGGTCGTAAGAGGCGACTAATATGCACATAGGTAATTGACGTGCTACTCGATGGTTGATCTACGGATATGATGCCTCTCACCTCTCATTACCCATCTTCTCCTTCCTCATGGATGGAGGGATGCCATGACCTAGAAGGTTCCACTGGTCATACCAAATCGCTACCACGACAGTCGGGCAGTACCGCAAGGGAGTACCGCAGCGTACCGGGGTCATATCCGGCCAAGGACTGTCAACTTCGGCATCACTCCCCAAAACCTTCGGGGAGTGTTTTGTTGTTAACAACAACAACAACAACAACAACAACAACAACAACAACAACAACAACAACAACAACAACAACAACAACAACAACAACAACAACAACAACAACATGGGTACAGCACAAGTACTGGTACCGTTCTCGTAGATCCGGCAATACAAGAAACTAAACTAGCCGTGCATATTTCCGATTTTAAGATTAATGCAGCAAGTTTGGTTTCCTTCTCTATCAGAATAGGGAAGGGAGGTATTCTCACAAGGGCACTTAAAGCATCAGCAGAGCAATTCTCATTGTACCTGTTATACCGACACAGACCAGCCGATGCAGCTTACTTAATTTAGTTGTTAGTAGCTGTTGTTCTTTGAGCAGTCTTAGGCCACCAGACTAAGGAAGCATAGGTGACTATTGGCTTCACAACTGTATTAAATGACCGATACGTCATTATGGGAGACAGTCCTCATGTTATGCCATAAAGTCTAGTGCAGGCGAAAAAGGCCCTCGTTGCTTTATTTGTTGTAGCCTCCAAATGAGCATTCCATGTGAGGGTTTTATCCAATGTTACTCCTCGGTATTTTGCCTCCGTTGATAAACTTATGTGGCTGCCTCCTAGGGACGGCTCTAACAAGGACAGCTTTCCTCGCCGCGTGAAAGGCACCAAAATTGTTTTGCTTGGGTTAATAGATAGCCCTTTGCTAGCACACCATCTCTCAATGATGGGCCGGGCTTGTTGCATGCGATCGGGTATTGTTCCGTCATGCATTCCTGTTACGCAGACAACCAAGTAATCTGCATAGCCCTGAACGTCAAAGCCATTGCCCTTCAAAAGGTGAAGAAGTTCGTATATGACTAGGGTCCAAAGTACAGGACAAAGTACCCCTCCTTGAGGGCATCCGCTTGTGGCCACGATTGAGCCAGTACTCCCTCCTATCTCAAAGCTGATTTTTATTTGCTTTAGCATGGCCACGTATTATCGAAAGCGCCTGATATATCGATAAATGTAAACAGGGCTATGTTTTTAGACTCTATGGCCTTTTCAATTTTTTTCGGTAAGAAAATGGATAGCAGTCTCTGTAGATTTTCCGGGTTGGTACGCAAATTTGGTTTTTACACAGAGAAAGTTTCTTTAAGTTTTCTTCCCTAATGTGCTGATCCAAAATTTTCGCCATTCCAATTACATGTAATGTAGAATTGGGAGTAATTTAATTCCTTATGGACAAAGGCCTCGGCGACGCTATGCACGACTTTGACAGCGCAAGTTGCATGGAATTAGAGATCTACGTACATAGGTGGACTCAAGCTTCCTATTTTCTTTCATCCCAAAATCTTAGGGATGACCTTAGGTACCATGCTGACTTTTGCAATAAAATCCTCAAGTCACTAGCTGGCAGCACTTGGGGTAAAGAGAAAGAAACGTTGATGGCAACTTATAAAGCAATTGATTAGCCGATCCTGAACTACGCGTCGCCGATATAGTCGCCGGGTCTTGCTGACACTCATTGGGATCAGCTGCAGGCAGCTAAAACACCGTCTACTATTCATCTTTTACACCACGAGACGAAACTGTTCAAAGTTAGAGGGCAAAATGAAATGATTTGCAGGCAGTTCCTGTTAAACTGCTGCAAACCGCAGCATTCTAATAGACAACAAACTACCTACTGTCTCCCACTCAGCTTCGGTTAGGGAAAACCGTATCAATGAAGCAGTTAAAAAAATTACTGAAAATGTTTCTAGCAGGCGAAGTACAGCCAAGAGTTCAGCAAAAGTGCAGGACAAAAAAAAAACTTTAAAAAGTAATTGACTTGTTTTACCTTCACTTATGACTTGTTAGACAAATGTATTGAAATCTATTAAAAGTGAATACCCTAGATTTCCTGTATGCTGCTGTATAGCATCCCTAATCTCTGGCAGAGTATCGAAATTTTCTTCTAAAATAGGTACCCAGTGGTCTTCTGAGTGTGATGAATGAACAAAGGGTATGCCAGATACATGACGGGCCTCATTAATACTTGAAGACGTTCCAGCACTCATTTCCTGAATTTGATCATCACAACAAAGCGGTACTTCATCAAGTCCTATTTGTGGTATTATGCTGTTTGTCCAGGTGCTTTCTAATGGAAATAAGCTATATGCGATTTTACAAGAATAATCTACAATTGCATTTTGCTTTTCCACCATTTTAAGAAATTTGCGCGTGCGCAAACGCTTTCGAAGGGCATATTCCGGTTCAGTTACGTGGGGGTTCTTCTTTGAAATAATGTTCGTTTTTCTTACATTAGAAGAAGCATGATGGCAGTCGATGTTAGCAATGTCATTTGACTTTGTTTTCCCTGTTCTTGGTTTCGAAACTATTAAAATATGTAATGGGGCTTCCGCTGTATCGTTATTAAACAATTCTAACAATTCGGTTTGTTGAGAATGATGTAAATTAACCAGATCAAATTCCTGAGACGTATCTACTTTTTCGTTTGCGATATTGGAAGTTTCGTTACCAATGACATTGAAAAAATATTCTTGATCTAAATCAAATTCAGCTTGTTCAAATTCAACACGTTCGCCACAATCTGCTGCATCTTCACTAGTGTTGTAAGTTTTTTTGACGGAAATTTCAGCAGAGAGATATATTTTATAAGTTTTTAACACGTATCTAACTATGCAATAAAGTTCAACCAGATTCTTTGTTTTATGTATACGGCTTGGCACGTCAAGTATGAAGTTGCGTACAGTTGATATCATAAAGTTATCGGGCACAAAACAGTTTGGTTTCAATTCGATTTCATTTGTGGAATGTGCTAGAAAATATGAAAAGGGTGAGACATATTCCATCGTTGATTACACAAAATTACACAAAATTTTAAATTTATTATCCGGAAGAAATTTCTTCCAAGTTGTTTAGCAGTTTTGTTCGGCACCATTCTTTATCCTAAGTCAAATACTAAATACTAGTGGCCGCGAATCAAGAAACTGAAGTTAGCACAAGGACGGATCTTCACTCTTGTACTCAGTTTTCGGACTTCTAACACTTTTTTGAGTGTCTACCACTTCTCCCACGCATGCTTAGAAATCCTAGGTCGGGTTTTATTTTTGAGTATGTATTAGTAAATGCGGGAGTAACTTCGCTACAGCGGTGTTAAGAACAAAATTTTCGCGTTGCTTAACCTACAGCAAGGAAGTAAAAATTCGATAGCTTTGACGAAAAATTTGTATGATAATATTTATGCGCGACTAAAAATTACTGACAAACATTTTTTTTTCAAGTAATTAGCGGTCCATCTCTTTAACCCATCAGGTATCTGTGTTTCTAACAGATCTTGTATGAGAGTGGCATGGTTGACTGTGTCAAAAGCTTTCTACAGGTCAAGTGCCACTAACACAGTCCTGTGATTTGGTTGGTTTTGATTTAGACCGCTATTTATTTGCGTTGTAATGGCATTGAGTACGGTGGTGGTACTGTGCAGCTTACGGAAGCCATGTTGATGACTAGCCAGGTGCAGATTTGCAGTATAATACGGGAGCAAAATGGACTCTAGCGTCGTCACTACCGGCGACAAAAGTGATATAGGGCGATATGAATCGCCTATGTTTGCCGGCTTTCTAGGTTGTAGTAATGGAACCACTTTCGCCTTTTTCCATATTTCAGGAATGACGAAAGTGTTCAGTGAAAGACTGAATAGAGCCGCTAAGTATTTGTGTCCCTCCTGGCCTAGATGTTTCAGCATCTTCATGGCAATGCCGTCGGGGCCGATGGATTTTGAAGGCTTAGCCTGTCTGATGGCTTCCTTGACCTCTGAGGCAGTGATGACAACGGGCCTTTTAATACTGGCCTAGGTGTGCCTCTGCGGCAGCCACTTGAACCTAACCTATATCAAGCTCCGAGTGGCGAAGAATTCGACAAGAGAGGGGAGATAACCAACCTTTTTTTTTAGAGCACAGCTCATCAACGGAAGTGCCTGTTGCCAATATCGTGCAGTCATCTGCGTAAGAAACAATCGTTGTTGTTGTAGTTAACAGCAAACACACTGCCCGAAGGTTTTGGGGAGTGATGCCGAAATTGAAAGTCCTTGGCCGGATATTAACCCGGTACGCTGCGGTACTACCCGACTGTCATCGATTTGGTATGACCAGTGGAACCTTCTAGGTCATGTTATCCCTCCAACCGTGAGAAAGGAGAAGATGGGTAATGAGTAGTCTTCCAGAATGACGAGTCTTCCAGATCGGACACCAGCTGTGCACGATTAACTGTCAAAAGCTTGACTCAGACCAAGAGCAGCTAGAAACGTCCTGTCATTGGGTCTATTTTGATTTAGACCGTTATTGAGTGTTTATGACATTTAGAGAGGATGTTATGCTCCTACCTTTCCTGAAGCCATGTTGGTGCTCGGCTAACATCAAATTTGATGTGTAGCGCGGGAGTAGGACCGCCTGCAGTGTCTTTACTACTGGCGAGAAGAGTGATATACGACGATATGACTCCCCAACGTTGGCTGGCTTGCCAGGCTTTAGTATTGGGATCACAGTTGCCTGCTTCCATTTATCGGGTATGACAGCTGTGGTCAAGGACAGATTGAAGACGGTAGTGAGGTAGTTAACTCCTACAGGCCGATGTGTTTAAGGTGCACCATGGCTATTGTAGCATGACAGCTAAGCAAAATAAAATGCCCACAGTTCAATATACTTTTGGCAATAACTAGGCCAAAGTATTCAAATCAATTTAGCTTACGCTGCACTTCTCCAATAACATAGACTCCATTGAACCCATATATATGTTTGTATGCATGCACAATAACGTAGAGTCATAAGCATGACTAACAACTTAGAAATGTAAGTTTGTAAATTAGATTACTCATAAGGTAGATTGTAAGCATATAAAAGACGGCGATAAGCCGAAATAAAGTCATTCTTGGTCTAAGACGCAATCTTATTGTTTTACTTATTCCTTGAATCTAATCGTGCATTTTAATGCTCGGAACAAAGCGGCTGAGGAGCTAAGATAGTACCTAACCTCCTTTACACTATGGCATCGGCACCGATGGCTTTGGAGTTCTTGGCTTTCCTGATGGCCTCTTGAACCTCTGTAGCGGTGATGGGAACGGGGGCATAGTTTTTGTGTTTATGCGCACGCCTGAAGATTCCACGTCTAGCCCTGTCTTGCGCAGGGTGTGGGACATATTATCGACAAAAAGCCTGTGCACATTTCCTGGGGTCATTTATTGTCTTGTCACCAAAGGTAATGTCGACATTCTTTGGCGGATCCGTAGGATTGGACAAGGATTTGACTGTGGACCATAATTTCCCAACACTGGTAGAGAGGTTACAAGACCTGAGGTGCTCCTCCCATTTGGCGTGTTTGCGTTCGTTGACAAGCCATCTGATTTCCACGTTGAGGTCACGTTCGTGGCCTCAGCTGGGAAGTTTGTTATCATGTTTTTTTATTCTACCAGCTAGTATAAAGCGGGCTGTAGCCTTTTTTAGACCTCGCGAATATTACGCTCACCAACGTGTACATCAGTCGGAATGGGAAGATCACCAAAGGAGCTCTCCGTGAATTCCATAAAGCCAACCCAGTTAGCCTTTTAGAAGCTCACGTATGATCTTTTCTCCGAGGTTATAAAATCCGAAGCACGGTCGACGGACAGGATGATGGGCAGATGATCAGATGAAAACCACAACAATAGTTAGGTCCGAGGAGCTACTGCAATTAACTGCCATCCTTGTAGGGGCGTCTCCTTTTACAGTGTGGAAAGGGGAAGCGTCAATTTGTATGTATGTATGTATGTTTATTTAAACAGTTTCCTGACACAACAATTTAACAAAATTAATATTACAGTGCCAGTCATGACTAGTAAAAGATTAAAATTAAATTAAAATTTAAAAATTAAATAAATAAAATAAAAATTTATAGTAAAAAAAAAATTTCTTTAAATTAAATTAAGTAAATAAATAGATAAAAATATTGGAACTTAATCTAAGAAGCATGTGTGGAAAAAGGAAAACGAAGGTAGGATAGGATAGTTATACAAATAGGATAGTAGAGTAGAATTTCTGATCGATAGAGAAAAATAAAGAAGTAAGAGAAGACTAGTCATAGTAAGATTTGTAAGAGCCTACAAGTCATTGTAAAAACAAATTAAACATTCTTTAAAATGCTGTGCATTGGGGATCAACCTTAATCTAGCTGGGAGAGAGTTCAAAAGACGAATCGAAATAATGAAGAATTGTCGCTCGGACAGTAGCATCCGATATTTGATGTGAGTGAGAAGCACTGACCTAGACGACTGGAGAAAACGGAGCCGACTATAAAGGTAAAGAGGTTCCTTCGTATATATGATTTTGTGAAGAGTAGCTAGTGTTCTCACTTTTAGTAAATCGTCAAAAGAAATGTTTAGCAACTTTTCAGCGTAGACGTGGTTAAACCTTTTTAGTCCAAATACCTATCTAGCAATGTTGTTATAGACAACATTTAATTTCATCTTGCTTACGAACTAAAGCTTTGTTTGAGTGGACGTGTTTATTTTCGCTCTCCGATTGTTGTGTAAACAAATGGTTAAACCAAGCTAAGTATTTGCTGAAATCGCTACATATTCGAGATAGAGACTCATAAAGTGAATAAATGTTTTTTATTTGAAATTAAAGTAAAGTAATTTTGAAAATTTAAATATTTTATTTCGCCAATTTATGTGAGAAAGTGACTCAAAGTAATTAAAATCGTTGTCAACGATACATTCATTCATTCATTCATTTATTGACAGTATTAGCACAATAAGATCTTGTATGATCTTTTATAGTGCAACAATCATTACATATTAGTGGGTATAATTTTTAAAACTTAAAACTAAAAACTTTTATCAAATTTAAAAACATGTAAACAAGTAAAAAAAGTAAAAAAAAAATTAAAAATAAATTAAAAATTAAAAATAAAGGAATAACAATGGTAATATATGAGATTGACAAGAATAGTTACAATGACCTTTAACAACAATATTTTACAACAATGATTGACTAGACTAATAAGTAGCTAAACTCAGATTTTAATTTGAATACACCTTACCAAAGAAAGAAAATATAACATTCATATAGAGAAAAACGGGAAATATAAACAAACTGGAAAAGCTCGAGTAAATGAGTGTGTGTGCGAGGTGTCAGTCCCACATTAGGGGAGAGAGTGGTATAAGATGTGAGGGAGTTTGTGGTAAAGTGTTTCATGAAACACTCTCATTTGCAGGTGTCGACAAATATAGCAGCAAAGTTCTAGACGACTGGAGAAAACGGAGCCGACTATAAAGGTAAAGAGGTTCCTTCGTATATATGATTTTGTGAAGAGTAGCTAGTGTTCTCACTTTTAGTAAATCGTCAAAAGAAATGTTTAGCAACTTTTCAGCGTAGTATGAGACGTGGTTAAACCTTTTTAGTCCAAATACCTATCTAGCAATGTTGTTATAGACAACATTTAATTTCATCTTGCTTACGAACTAAAGCTTTGTTTGAGTGGACGTGTTTATTTTCGCTCTCCGATTGTTGTGTAAACAAATGGTTAAACCAAGCTAAGTATTTGCTGAAATCGCTACATATACGAGATAGAGACTCATAAAGTGAATAAATGTTTCTTATTTGAAATTAAAGTAAAGTAATTTTGAAAATTTAAATATTTTATTTCGCCAATTTATGTGAGAAAGTGACTCAAAGTAATTAAAATCGTTGTCAACGATACATATAGAGAAAAACGGGAAATATAAACAAACTGGAAAAGCTCGAGTAAATGAGTGTGTGTGCGACGTGTAAGTCCCACATTAGGGGAGAGAGTGGTATAAGATGTGAGGGAGTTTGTGGTAAAGTGTTTCATGAAACACTCTCATGTGCAGGTGTCGACAAATATAGCAGCAAAGTTCTTGGCGTGTCAAACAGTATGGTGCGGCTGATGTGTGATGACTGTATGACATACATACAAAATGTGGATACGGTGCTACAAGACATGCAAATGAGTGTACAAAAAAATGGATCGATATTGAATGAGTATAAGAATGAGTTTGAAGAAGCGATGAAGGAAAGTCAAAGTGAGATAAAAGCTTTGCTTGAAGCTATTGAGAGCCGTTACACCAAACGAGTAGAGAGAATGGAGAAAACACAAAAGCTCTTTGAGAAGAAAATTGGAGATATGAAAAGCTTATATGAAATGGTGGAAGAAGTGAAAAACAAAACTGAGTTGATCAACAAAGATAATGAGAAAGTATACAGTGAAGTGCAAAAAATAAGCAGCAACAATAGTAGTGTACAAAAATCATACGCCGATGCTATGAAATTCAATGCTAAAAAAATTAAATACCTCACCTAAAAAATGATGTAGCCATAATTGTGAAACCCAAAGAAAAACAAACAGGTAGTAAAACAAAAGAGGACTTAAACAGCAAAGTAGATCCGGAAAATCTAAAAAAAAAATATTGCAACAAAAAATAATGGAGTGGTGGTTATCCATAGTGAAAATAACGATGAACGTGAAAAAATTAAAGTAGCAATTGAAAATAATAGTGGGAAAGAATACTCTGTGAAAGTGCCAGAAGTGATTCACCCAACCTTTATAATCAAGGGTCTTAATTTTAAATATGACAACAAAGTGTTGATTGATAAGATAAACAAAAAAAAAGGAAGATATCAGCGAAAGTTCGTTAAATGTTGTTAAAATCCTAGAAAGAAAACGAGGTAATTCAGTGGTCTATAATGCTATTATTGAGATTGAAAAGGAGAATTTTACTAAAGTTCTTACAGCAGAGAGATTAAATGTCGGCTGGGAAAGATGTAGAGTGTACGATGCAATAAATGTACTACGATGTTATAAATGTAAAGGATTTAATCACAAAGCTACAAACTGTAATAATGACGAAGCTTGTCATAAATGCCATGGAAAACACAACTCAAAAACGTGTGAGAAAAGTCCAATAAACAAGTGCATTAATTATATTATAGCCAAAGAAAAATATAAACTGCCATTAGACATAAATCATGACACATTCGATAGGGATTGTCCATGCTATGTGAATAAATTGCATATAAAGATGCAGAAGCTTGGGTATTAGCCACTAACAGATGACGAAGTAGTCGATGGTATAAGTAAGCAAAACAAAATAAACAATAATAAAGATAAGAACGAAATAAAGTGTATCTACTTAAACACAAATAGTATTACAGCATACAAAGGTGAACTTGAAGTAATGATAGAGAAGGAAAGCGTTTCACGTATTGCCGGTTCTGCGAGAACGGTATTTGTACCTGTACAATACCCTTCGTACCGAAACGACCCGGGTTGTTTTTTTTTATAATGACTCGGCCAAGAGCAATACATTTCGAAGTGACCCTGTCTAACGCGTCACGATTCCCTCACCTATTGTCATCCCCGGAACATCCCCTTGCAACACGGCTGCTCCTTATTCTCTTAATCCGGGCTGGCATTGAGCCAAATCCTGGCCCAAGAGAATGGTTCTGCTGCGTTTGTCGGAAGAAAATATATACAAGACGATCACACTCAGTACAGTGCGCATCATGCAAAGGTTGGTTGCATAAATCTAGTTGCTCCGGACTAGATCCAAAAACACATCGGCCCACTAGTTTCTATAAAAGTTTTGTGGCGCCCTGCTGTTCACGTCCTAGGACGTGCCGAGGCAAGCGACGCTCATATGTTGCTTTATCGCCCTCTAATAATCAAGTCTCCACGACCTGCAATAATTATATTGCCCAGCAGAATATATGTGTTCCCGGCTGTAGCTTACTTCCTAGTGCATCAACAGCACAAGCACCCACTCATGGCTACTTTCTTCGTAGCACATCAGTTGATGCTTTTAGCACTACTGAGCTTCAGCCCCCGTCTCTAAACTCTTTAATAACTACTTCCGGCACTAGCACGAATGAAAGTCAAGTCCATCAACTTCTGGTCCCTCACTCTTCGTGCACTGTATGTCGGCACAGGATATATGCGTCTGTGGCATCGGTCAAGTGCAACTCCTGCCTAGGCCTGTGTCACCTACGCATATGTTCTGGGCTCGCAAACAGAAATCTCTGGACTGATGTGTTTGTCGCGCCTTGCTGTCGTGTTGTGCAGCCCTCAACGCCGACGGATGTACACTCATCTAATAGTGAACGAATTCCGCCGGCTTCAGGACTGCAACGGAGATCAATATCGCGACATAACCTACCACCATCTAGGCGAACACATCAGTCTTTAACTCCCAGAGTGGCCATTGCCACTCCTTCGCAATTTAAATTGTTGCAATTTAACTGCAACGGCTTGACCGGCAAGATAGCGGAGATAACCACATTTATGCAGCTACATAAAATCAAAATTGCTGCAATCCAGGAGACAAAACTTGGCCCCCACTCGAATCTCCGAGCGAGTGGAGGCTACCACGTACTCCGGCATGACCGTACGGACGGCGGAGGTGGTCTCGCGTTCCTTGTTCACCATACGGTGCAGTATAGGGAATTTGATATCAACACTGACCAAAGAGACTTACCTTTAGAGTGTCAAGGTATAGTTATACAAGCTGGTGGCGTTGATCTCGAGCTAATCAATATATACATCCCTCCCGTCACCTGCTGCCCCAGAAGTTATCGTCCTGACCTTAGGGCATTTCTTTGTGGCGATTTTAATGCCCATCATGATATGTGGCATTCACACCTTTCTGTGGACGGCAGAGGACGGGAATTAGCCGAGCAAATTGATAACTCCTCTTTCTGTACTGTGAACGGAGACTCCTCAACTAGGATGGCTGTTAACTGCAGTAGCTCCCCGGACCTAACTATTGTTAGCCCGAGGTTAATTAACAGCGTCAACTGGCAACCTATGGTGGCCCTGTCATCCGACCACCTGCCTATCATCCTGTCCGTCGATCGTGCCACGGATTTTATCACGTCGGAGAAAAGAACATACGTGAATTTCAAAAAGGCTAATTGGGTCGGCTTTTTGGAATTCACGGAGAGCTCCTTTGGTGATCTTCCCATTCCCACTGATGTACACGTCGGCGAGCGTAACATACGTGAGGTCATTAAAAAGGCTACAGCCCGTTTTATACCAGCTGGTAGGATAAAAGATATTAGGCCTAACTTCCCAGCTGAGGCCGCAGCCTTGGCAAACGAACGTGACCTCATACGCAACATCGATCCCTCTGACCCACAGATCGATGATCTCAACGTGGAAATCAGACGGCTGGTTAACGAACACAAACAAACCAAATGGGAGGAGCACCTCAGGTCTTGTAACCTCTCTACCGGTGTTGGGAAATTATGGTCCACCGTCAAGTCCTTGTCGAATCCTTCGGGTCCACCAAAAAATGTCGACATTACCTTTGGTGACAAGACAATAAATGACCCCAGGAAATGTGCACAGGCTTTTTGTCGACAATATGTCCCACACCCTGCGCAAGACAGGGCTAGACGTGGATTTTTCAGGCATGCGCATAAACACAAAAACTATGCCCCCGTTCCCATCACCGCTACAGAGGTTCAAGAGGCCATCCGGAAGGCCAACAACTCCAAAGCCATCGGCCCTGATGGCATAGCCATGGTGCATCTAAAACATATTGGCCTAGCGGGAGTCAAATATTTAACTGCCGTCTTCAATTTGTCTCTGATCACAGCTGTCATACCCGATAAATGGAAGCAGGCAACTGTGATCCCACTACTAAAGCCTGGCAAGCCAGCTAACGTTGGGGAGTCATATCGCCCGATATCACTCCTCCCGCCAGTAGTAAAGACACTTGAAGCGGTCTTACTCCCGCTCTATACATCACAGCTGATGTTAGCCGAGCACCAACATGGCTTCAGGAAAGGTAGGAGCACAACATCTGCTCTAAATGTCATAAACACTCAGATAACTGACGGTCTAAATCAAAACAGGCCTAATGACAGGACGGTTCTAGTTGCACTTGATTTGAGTCAAGCTTTTGACACAGTAAATCATGGGCAACTTGTAGCTGATTTGGAAGACTCGTCACTCCCCCTCTGTCTAAAGCGTTGGACCGCCAATTATCTCAGTGGTCGTCGGTCGTCTGTTGTATTCAGAAACAAAAAATCTAAAGCCAGGAAGATAAAACAAGGGGTACCACAGGGTGGTGTCCTCTCCCCGTTATTGTTTAACTTCTATATTTCGAAGCTTTTTTCCTCCACCAGAAGAAGTTACGATTGTTTCTTATGCAGACGAAACGGGGTGCGTCCTTATGTCACCTATATCTCATATACATAATGAGGTGGAAATGCTTCCAGATAGGGAGCATAATGAAATGCTAAACAAGCAGTATCTACTGAATTGCTGTAAACCACAGCATCCCGGTAGACAACTGCTTGAACTCATTCCGCCTCCTAGGACCATAAGGTCGCATCTACGTAAACATTTTGATGTTGTTGTTGTTGTAACGATGTGTAGTCCTGCCCAACGCGTATTTTTCCTTAACCTAATTGTCATCAATATCTTCTAACGGGAGTCCAAGGAAACTAGCAGTTTCAATAGGATTGGACCAAAGAGAGATGGGTGTTAGAAGAGTGGGCTCAAATGAGCAAGAAAATAAGTGATTGGTATTGTGGGGGGATGAGCCGCATGCCGGACATACATTCGGCACATCAGGGTTCAGTCTAGATATGTAGGAGTTTAACCTACTACAATATCCAGAGCGTAATTGAGCCAGAGTGACCCTTGTCTCTCGAGGAAGATGACGCTCCTCCTCTTGATGAGATCCGTCACTATATAACAACGCCGTTTGATCTACAGAAGCATAAACAGGCTTTGGGGCATATCCATACAACGTCTGTTGGCCATTACTCTGTGCTCTGTCCGCTAAACAATGTCTTACATGCCGCAACATCTGGCATTTCTGAAGAGGAGCGTCATCTTCCTGGAGAGACAAGGGTCACTCTGGCTCAATTACGCTCTGGATATTGTAGTAGGTTAAACTGCTACATATCTAGACTGAAACCTGATGTGCCGAATGTATGTCCGGCATGCGGCTCGTCCCCCCACAATACCAATCACTTATTTTCTTGCTCATTTTAGCCCACTCTTCTAACACCCATCTCTCTTTGGTCCAACCCTATTGAAACTGCTAGTTTCCTTGCACTCCCGTTAGAATATATTGATGACAATTAGGTTAAGGAAAAATACGCGTTGGGCAGGACTACACCTCGTTACAACAACAACAAGGAAAGCCCAAATATTGTTTTATGTGCTGAGACCCATACCACCAGAAATGTAACTGAGGCAGAGCTAAATATCGTTGGATATAACCATATCAGGTGTGATTTACATAGTCGTCATACAGGTGGTGTCCTTATATATATACATAAACAGATCGACTTTAAAGTAATATATAAAAACAGTGTAAACAACAACGTATGGATTGTGGCGATTAAAACAATAAAAAGCCCGATTAACTGGCAAATAGGCGTAGTATACCACTCGCCAAATGCGAGCCACACTGAATTTATAAACTATTTGGGAGAAATAATCGATGAGCACTTCAGTGAAAATTAAAACAATATAGTTATCGGTTACTTCAACATAAATGTAAATACCCAATCTTCTCACTCGAACCAGCTTACTAATACGTTCGCAGCAGCATCTATGCAGGAACTAATTGACTTTAACACGAGAATCATCGAGTCATCTCAAACCAAAATAGACCTTCTGTTTAGTAATAGTGATAACCTTAAAGTACAACGTCTCGAGAAGCATAAGATATCACTTGAGGCGGTCTTACTCCCGCTCTACACATCACACTTGACGTTAGCCGAGCACCAACATGGCTTCAGGAAAGGTAGGAGCACAACATCTGCTCTAAATGTCATAAACACTCAGATAACTGACGGCCTACATCATAACAGACCTAATGACAGGACGGTTCTAGTTGCACTCGATTTGAGTCAAGCTTTTGACACAGTATATCATGGGTAGCTTGTATCCGATTTGGCAGACTCGTCACTCCCCCCCTGTCTCAAGCGTTGGACCGCCAATTATCTCAGTGGTCGTCGGTCGTCTGTTGTATTCAGAAATAAAAAATCTAAAGCCAGGAAGATGAAACAAGGGGTATCACAGGTACTTCCGTTGATGAGCTGTGCTCTAAAATAAATTGCTATCTCCCCTCTCTAGTCGAGTTCTTCACCGCCCGAAGCTTGACATTATCGCCAACAAAGTCTTCGGCGACCTTGTTCACGACGTGGACAGCGCAGGTTGGCATGGAATTAGAAATTTATGTACGTGATCATAAAATACCTACTGTCGCTCACCAAAAAATCTTAGGAGTGACTTTCGACACCATGCACACTTTCGCTGCCCATTCAGCTGCAATTGTCTCAAAATTACAGAGCCGCAACAAAATCCTCAAGTCACTAGCCGGCAGTACTTGGGGTAAAGACAAAGAAACGTTGTTGGTAACGTAGAAGGCAATTGGTCGGCCGATCCTGAACTATGCGTCGCCAATATGGTCGCCGTGGCTTGCAGACGTTCACTGGAGTCAGCTGCAGGCCTGTCAAAACACCGCGCTCAGAACCGCTACGGGGTGCGTCCTTATATCACCTATATCTCATATACACAATGAGGTGGAAATGCTTCCAATTAGGGAGCATAATGAAATGCTAAACAAACAGTACCTACTGAATTGCCGTAAACCACAGCATTCCAATAGACAACTGCTTGAACTCATTCCGCCTCCTAGGACCATAAGGTCGCATTTACGTATCCGCTAAACAGTGTCTTACATGCCGCAACACCAGGCATTTCTGAAGAGGAGCGTCATCTTCCTCGAGAGACAAGGGTCACTCTGGCTCAATTACGCTCTGGATATTGTAGCAGGTTAAACTCCTACATATCCAGACTGAACCCTGATGTGCCGAATGTATGTCCGGCATGCGGCTCGTCCCCCCACAATACCAATCACTTATTTTCTTGCTCTTCTGAGCCTACTCTTCTAACACCCATCTCTCTTTGGTCCAACCCTATTGAAACTGCTAGTTTCCTTGCACTCCCGTTAGAAGATATTGATGACAATTTAGGCTAAGGAAAAATACGCGTTAGGCAGGACTACAACTCGTTACAACAACAAATCAGTTCAAATGTGATCATTCATCATTTATTGGCGCTTAACCGCCTAAGCGATTTTGGCCGTTTCGTATCAAAGCACGCCAGTCATTCCTTTTTAGCGATAACCGACGCCAATTGGAAACCCCAAGGGAGTTCAAGTCATCCTCCACCTGTTGTTTCCATCTCAGTCGAGGCCTCCCCCTTCCTCTGCTGCCGAATTCAGGCAACGATAGGAAAACCTTCTGTGCTGGAGCTTCTTTGTCCATTCGCATAACATGGCCCAGCCAGCGGAGTCTTTGGTCTTTAATTCGCTGGACTATGGTCAGATCTGCGTAGAGCTCGTACAGCTCATCGTTAAATTTCCTTCGATACTCGCCGTTGGCATCACGGGAAGGACCATAAATCTTCCGGAGAACTTTTCTCTCAAATACTCCAAGGGCCATCTCATCTTCTCTTGACATTGTCCATGAATCTGAGCCATACATCAGGACAGGTATGATGAGAGACTTATAGAGCGTGATCTTTGTTCTTCGAGAGAGGACTTTACTTCTCAATTGCCTACTCAGTCCAAAGTAGCACTTGTTGGCAAGAGTGATTCTCCGCTGGATTTCTAGACTGATATTATTTTCGGTGTTAATACTGGTTCCCAAATAGACGAAGTCTCTCACAGTTTCAAATTTGTAACTATCAACAGTGACATGGCTGCCAAGGCGCAGGTGCGCCGATTCTTTCTTTGATGACAGCAAATACTTCGTCTTGTCCTCGTTCACGGCAAGACCCACTTTTTTCGCTTCCTTATCCAGTCCAGAGAAGGCAGCGCTTACGGCGCGGTTGTTAAGGCCAATGATATCAATATCATCGGCATACGCCAGCAATTGCACGCTCTTGTAAAAGATTGTACCATTGCGGTTTAGCTCTGCTGCTCGAATTATCTTCTCCAGCATCAGATTGAAGAAATCGCACGAAAGGGAGTCGCCCTGTCTGAAGCCTCGTTTGGTTTCAAATGGCTCAGAGAGGTCCTTCCCGATTCTAACGGAGCTGTTGGTATTGCTCAACGTCATTTGGCAAAGCCGTATAAGCTTTGCAGGGAAGTCAAATTCAGACATGGCGGCATACAGGCAACTCCTTTTTACGCTGTCAAAAGCGGCTTTAAAATCGACAAAGAGATGGTGAGTGTCGATTCTCTTATCATGGGTCTTCTCCAGGATTTGGCGTATCGTGAAAATCTGGTCGATGGTAGACTTACCAGGTCTAAAGCCACACTGATAAGGTCCAATCAGTTTGTCTACGATGGGCTTCAGCCTTTCACACAACACGCTAGAAAGAACCTTATATGCGATATTAAGAAGACTAATTCCGCGGTAGTTGGTGCGGTTAGCGGGATCGCCTTTCTTGTGGATTGGGCAAAGCACACTTAAATTCCAATCCGGAGGCATGCATTCGTCTGACCATATTCTGCATAAGAGCTGATGCATGCTTTTTACCAGCTCTTCGCCTCCGTGTTTGAACAGCTCGGCGGGTAGTCCGTCTTTTCCAGGCGCTTTGTTGTTTTTGAGCCGGGATATAGCTATCCTCACTTCATCATAGTCAGGTGGTGGGACGACTTTTCCATCGTCAGGGATTGGGGTATCGGGTTCGACGTCTCCCTCGCAATTTAGCAGTGAGGAGAAGTGCTCCCTCCATAATTTAAGTACACTTTGTACGTCGGTTACCAGGTCGCCATTATTGTCCTTACAGGAGCTTGCCCGGTCTTAAAACCTTCCGTCATCCGCCGGATCTTTTCATAGAATTTTCGGGCATCATTCCTGTCAGCCAGCATCTCAAGCTCCTCACACTCACGCCTTTCAGCCTCACTTTTCTTTTTTCTGAAAAGGCGTCTCTCTTCCTTCTTTGCCTCACGATATTGTTGCCATACACTGCGGGTTGCGCCCGTTCGCAACGTCTCCTTGTAGGCAGCGTCCTTTTTTTTCGAGGCAGTTTTGCATTCCTCATCGTACCAATTGTTCTTGCGGGCTCGCTGGAACCCTATAGTGGCCTCAGCGGCGGTACGCAATGAGTGAGAGATATGCTTCCATTGCTCGGTTACATCGTTAGGTCGAGGATTGCCCTCTGCTAGCAGGTGTGAGAGTCGAGTTGTGAAATTATCAGCTGTCTGTGTCATGCGCAGCTTCTCGACGTCAAACTTTCCTTCCGTTACTGTGCGCACTTTCTTCGTTGCACAGAGGCGTGTGCGTATCTTGGCTGCGACAAGATAATGGTCAGAGTCAATATTGGGACCACGCAGTGTACGCACGTCCAGAACGGTGGAGCTATGTCTGCCGTCAATCAAGACATGATCAATCTGGTTTCTAGTTCTTTGATCAGGGGACAGCCATGTGGCTTGGTGTATTCGCTTATGCTGGAACCTGGTACTACTGATGACCATATTGCGAGCAGCGGCGAAGTCAATCAACCTAGTGCCGTTGGGGGATGTTATATCGTGGAGACTGAATTTTCCAACTGTGGGACCAAAGACTCCTTCCTTGCCCACCTTCGCATTAAAGTCGCCGAGCACGATTTTGATATCATGCTGGGGGCAGCGATCATAAGTCTGTTCAAGTTTATCGTAGAAGGAGTCCTTCTCTGCGTCGTCCGTCTCCTCTGTCGGCGCATAGGCGCAGATAAATGTTATGTTGAAAAACCTCGCCTTGATGCGGATCGCAGCGAGACGCTCGTTCACAGGAGTGAACGCTAATACTTGGCGGCGAAGTCTCTTTCCCACCACGAATCCTACACCACGCGCTTTGCCGCGTGTCTGGCCACTGTAGTATACGTCACAAGGTCCGATGGTCGTCTTTCCTTGTCCCGTCCATCGCATTTCCTGCAGGGCGGTGATGTCAGCCTTTGCGTTCATGAGGACATCAACCAGTCGGGCAGCGGTACCATCCCTTGAAAGGGTCCGGACATTCCAGGTACATGCCCTAATATCCTTCTCGTAGTCCTTATTTCGTTTTGCCGGGTCGTCAACATTAAAGGGGGTTCTCATCCGAGGCTTTATTAAAATTTTCAGTGGACTAAATTTTTTACGTGGCGGGTCCCAAACCCAGCGCACAACCCGTCTCCGGGATTTTGATAAAAAAAATATTCACACATTTATATAGCGAGCCGCTTGCTACAAGACAGACACCCGCTTGCAGCCGCACCATGTGGTGAACAGACGCTGCGAAAAAGACCTCGGTGAGCCCTTAAACCAAGTATGTCAGAGTGGCCCCACCGGGGCTCCCTCTCTTTCTGCCGCGAGCCTAGGTAGCTCCCGTTGCCCAGAGTGCACGAACGAGGACGCAAGAGTCGGGATTGAGCAAGGTCACTTAGCAACCACACTCCATTACACTCCAAATGGGACAAAACATACTAAACAGGGTTACATTGAAAGTGACAGTCCTTGGCCGAGGTAAAACCCCGGGTGGTTCCACTGCGCAGAGATCCATGGCGATGACCTTTCCAGGTTTTTCACAGAGCGAGATCTGACGATATCTCCGACTAAATCAACGGCGACGCTTTTTACGACGTGGACGCAACAGGTGAGAAATGAATTAGACATTTTCGTTGACGGCACTAAGCTACCAACTGTCAGCCACCCAAAGTTATTAGGGATGACATTGGATAATACTTTCTCATTTGCTGGTCATGTGTCTGCAATGGTCTCAAAGGTACGTGGTCGCAACAAGATCCTCAAGTCACTTGCCGGCAGTACTTGGGGAAAAGACAAAGAAACGTTGTTGACTACATATAAGGCCATTGGCCGACCAGTCTTTGACTATGCTGCACCCATATGGTCGCCTAATGTACATAACACCAACTGGACGAAGTTACAAGTCTGCCAAAATACTGCCATCAGAACTGCTACGGGATGTCTCCTCATGTCTTCCGAGTCTCACCTCCATCAGGAGGCAAAACTGCTCAATGTAAAAGAGCATGCGGAAATGCTGAGCAAGCAATTCCTTCTGAACTGCCACAAGCCAGCACATCCAAACCGTCATCTTTTGGACATAGATCCGCCCCCGAGAGACATAAGGAAACATCTCCGTAAACATTATGATGAGATCCGGCATCATATTACCTTGCCGTTTGATCTGCAGAATCATAAGCGGGCTCTAACCGACATCCACACCGAGTCGGTAGATACTTTTGTCGGATCTCTACCTGTGAACCCCGTTCTGAACAGTCCTCCACCGGATATTGCTGAAGAAGAACGCACCTTACCAAGGGAGACAAGAGTTACCCTGGCACAGCTTAGGTCTGGATATAGTGTAAGGTTAAACTCCTACTTGTCCAGACTTAATGACACAATCTCAAACACATGCCCTGCATGTGGTAGGACCCCCCATGATACTCTACATCTCTTCAATTGTTCATTTGAACCTACTCTTCTAACCCCTCTGTCCCTCTGGACAAACCCTGTTGAAACTGCACGTTTCCTTGGACTCCCCTTAGAAGAGCTTGATGAAGATCTTCGGAATGATCATACACTCTAGACAGGGCAATGCATTGTTAACAACAACAACAACAACAACACTCCAAATGTGATGGAATTCCAAATTTGGCAAATGAGATTTGTATGTAAAAAAGCGCCAAATTTGCCAAATTTTTTACCCGAATTTGCCAGTTTGGTGCGGTGTAAATGTACCATAAGGGCGTCTTTGGGGTCATTTGTGAATCCTTTTTGGATCATTTTGGGATCATATTGGGTAAGTAAAGTTAGCGCTAATTTGATAGCACCGAGCAAGCTCGGCCACGCAGGTACTGTTTAAATAAATGCAGAAACTTGTGAAGGACAGACATCGGCCAAAATGGCAATACTGCCGAGAATGTTCGCTATGGCTACTTTCCGCAAAAAAAAAGGTCTGACTGTACCGCTAAGAAGGTGCGATATGGTCATTTGGACACAAATATGAATACATGGTGATGACCTGGATGATCTCATTCCGGCAACACTCGCAAAAAGCTGCGAGTCTTACTCAAACTGGCCAAAAAGTAGTGCCTACTTACCATAACTGTTTTCATCATCATTGTTTCGACGCCCACCTCCATAACCACCTCTTCCGCCACGGCCTTCAAAATATTGAGGTATTTTAAAAAAAATCGGTCAAATAAGATACAGATGACATATTACCTCTTCCACCGCCCCTGCCGCGACCTCTATTGTCAAATCCTCGATTGTTATCGTCTACATTTTCATCATTGAAACCTTTCTCGCCATTCGCTCCGCCTTCGAAGTCATTATTTTCTTGGTATTGATCGCTTTTGCCAAAACCGCGTCCAGTTTCCTAGTATTCAAGGATTATTAAGTTAAAAAATTTACTTAGCATTCAAAACTTACTTCTTCATCACCCCAGTCAGACATTTTCTTCGATTTTTCTGTAAACGAATAAGAAACTTGATTAGTAACGTGGAGAGAATACTTCCTTAGTAATCTGTGTTCACGAAAACGCTGCATTTTAGGTTTGCAATATGAAACCTCATTTTTAATAAACCGCCAATTGCTTTAGCGTTTGCTTTTTTAGTTTGTAAACAAATACTGGCTTTCCTCACCAAAATGTCATAAAACATGTGAACATACAGTAGTGGACGAAAGTTCACAATAGCCTTACTTAGGTTAGGCTCACACTGCAACCGACTTCGGCCGTCCGGCAGCAATCCCACATCCACACACATGTGTTTTAAATGAGCTCTGCGTTTTAAATGAGCTCTGCGAAGAATTATGAAATTCTTGGTTATTACTAATGCCCGAATTAGTATAAAAATAACTTGAAAATTGCAATTCTAATAGGGTCTATACACAGTGCGTCTGAATCGCGAGTCATCTGTGTACGTAAACTCATTTTGATTTTCTTGAGTCATGCTAGAATCAATGTCGGTGTAACTACTACATACACATTTTCACTAATACACCTAGGGCCTATAAGGGTTCCATTAGCGCAAGCTTATCTTAAAAATACTTTAAAATATCACTTCTAGAAGTGCATGTACCTGATTACCGAAAAATTAAGTTAAATTAAGTATCCAAGTTCAGTGTGAGTAATATTGTGACCATGTTTTTAAACGTTTTGGATAAAATTCTCCAACTATTCCATAGAGAAAGTAATTTTTGGATGTTAAGCTAAGTACTAACTTCACGTTTCATACAAAATTTCTTGTCGTGAAATAAGTGAAATTTCGCTAGTACTTCACGGAAAAGTAGTACTGAGTTCACGATCTGAAAATATTGCGCAATAAGACATTAGCAAAATTGTTTCACGACTTTTTTAATTGTCCATGTCATTTAAAACAGTGCGAAAAGTGACGGTATTAGTTTCCTTTAGGGGACAACTGCTAATAAATTAGCTAAAATGATGGGAGATAGCTCAAAACACGGGTTTGGCCTCAGGGTTTGTTTTAGTGAAAAGTTATGGTCAAAAAACCGAAAAATTACCCGGGTCCGATACCAAAATTGGGCCGGAATCCATGGTATTTATGTGCGAAACACTTTCCGAGTTGGCGGCCTTCGGCCGCGCTTATAACAAATAACCCTGGGCTACGCCATCCCAAGTCCGGACGTGTGACCAAAACCGTGGCTACCGCCACGGCGGGACTTTTTTTTGCACGTTTTTAGGGACAGTCTAATAAAATTACAACAACCACATGAAAACTTGAAACTTTGATTGCAAATATCTCTACAGAGAAGCAAAATATTAAAAAAGCGCTTCCGGATTCGTGATCCTGAGGCCGAACCCCGTCTTTTGAGCTATATCACATAATTTTAGCTAATATATTAGCAGTTGACCCCGAAAGGAAACTAATACCAAAGTGACATTTGTTGACAATGCCCATGAAATTGGAAACGAGATAAATAAAGAATTAATGAAATAAAAAAATGACAATTTCTAGCAACATTTCACGACAAGCCAATTAATATGGCAGCCGGAAAACCAACTGTCAAATAAATTAAATTCACATTAGGCCAACCAAAAAATAAAAAAAAAATTTCCCAACATGTTTTATATATACAGCTACGATCAAAATAATAGCCGTGAAATTAGATTAGAAATCATTCGATGAAATAAGAAGCTGTGTTTTTAATAATTTTCATTTTTATACCCAGCGTACTAGTACTAGTATAAGGCTATTTAATTTTGTTCACATAACGGTGGTATGTAACGGCACAAAATAATCGTGATAGATATAGAGTTCCATATATGAAAGTTCTTAGGTTGAAAAGAGAAGTTTATTAAGGCATGTCCGTCCGTCTGTCCGTCTGTGTACACGATAACTTGAATAAAAATTGAGATATTTGCATGAAATTTTGTATACAGGTTACTTTCTGGCCAAAGTAGGTTGCTATTGAAAATGGGCGAAATCGGATGATAACCACGCCCCCTTTTTAGCGAAAATTTCGAAAATCACACAAATTGGCACATCTCGGCACCTGAAATGGCTAAAATGATATAATTTTATAAATGAATCCCCCTGGTCATTCTTTTATGATTTTTCCGCCAACTCTTAAGGGGGGCAATTTTGAAAATTCGACTGGGCGTAACTTTTAAACTGATTACGATAGAACGATGGTACTAGTATCGTTGGGAGTAATCGCTCTCCAACCACGCCCACTTTCGATATCGAAAATTTCGAAAATCACTTAAATTGACATACTTCGGTAACGGAAATGGCCAAAATGATAGTTTGGTAGGATGAACCCCCTAGTCATTCTATTATGAGTTTTTGATAAATTTTTAAAAGTAGGCGTGGCATCGCCCACTTTTCAGGGAGGCATATTTGAAAATTTCACGGGTCATAACTACTAAACTGATTACGGTAGAACGATGAAATTGGTACAAGGTATACTAGCATAATAGGGAGCATACCTGATGTAATTGGACGAAATCGCTTTCCGACCATGCCCACTTTCGATATGGAACATTTCGAAAATCACATAAATTGACATAATTCGGTAAGGTAAATAGCTAAGATAAAACTTTAATAAATCCTCCTAGGGCACATATATCTTTATTATCCCGTTCTGGAAATTACCGCTGGGTATTTAATGTTCGGTTCACCCGAACTTTGACTTCCTTACTTGTTAGTATAGCGAATTCTGTAGTGGAAACCACTAAAAAAGTAATTTAAAAGTTTACACAAGGTTCATAGTAGTTAATTTAACTTTAAATGCATCAAAATTTGAAACTTTTTTGTCAGAATTTTTAGAAAATTTTTGAGTATGCAGTTTTGTAGCCCATTCAATTTTACTGTGCAAGTTAAAAGTCGCTAAAAATTTTACCTGAATTTTCAGAATTTTTTTTGTCAAGGGTGTTGGGTATTTTCTTCCATACAACGCATGAACTAAATTTACTTTTGTATGGAAGAAAACACGCGGTGTCTCTTAATTGGCGCAAGTTGGCTCAACAAAGAACCGACTGGCGTAACATGCTGGACGGCCGAAATCGCCTAGGCGGTTAAAGGCTATTTCAAGTAAGTTAAGTTCCTCAAGTTAAAATTTATGGTTTTGGTATGTTATTGTTGTAGCCATACTTTGCCCTGCCTAGTCGGGTTGTACGGGTGTTGACAGTCCTTTGCCGGATGTATCCGGTACTCCCTTGCGGTACTGCCCGACTGTCTTGGGAACGATTTAGTGGATTTTAGTCGCCTCTTACGACCGGCATACCTACCAAGGGTCCGGTCGCCCAAGAAAATTATCACTCCGTGAAGAGCGCCAAATAATCAACATGGTAAAGACGAATCCTCGAACTACGTCTACAAAAATCATTGAAAACTTGCAAGAAAGGTTTAACAAACGCATTTGTGCCGAAAGTGCCAGACAAATTTTACGTAGAGCTGGTTATCATGGTAGAGTTGCGCGTAAAAAGCCATTTATTTCACCTGTGAATCGGCAAAAACGAATTGAGTTTGACAACACCTTCGTAAACAAGCCTCCGGAGTTCCGGAAACAAGTAATATTTTCAGACGAAAGTAAATTTTGCATTTTCAGAATAAAAGGCCGGATCTACGAGAACGGTACCAGTACTTGTGCTGTACCCATGTTGTTGTTGTTGTTGTTGTTAACAACAAAACACTCCCCGAAGGTTTTGGGGAGTGATGCCGAAGTTGACAGTCCTTGCCCGGATATGACCACGGTACGCTGCGGTACTCCCTTGCGGTACTGCCCGACTGTCGTGGTAGCGATTTGGTATGACCAGTGGAACCTTCTAGGTCATGTCATCCCTCCATCCGTGAGGAAGGAGAAGATGGGTAATGAGAGGTGAGAGGTATCATATCCGTAGATCAACCATCGAGTAGCACGTCAATTACCTATGTGCATATTAGTCGCCTCTACGACCGGTATGCCTACCTCGGGCATATTCTAAACCCCTAACCCGCAGGGGGTAATGCACAATGGATAGATGGGGTTATCTCAATATCTTGAAGCAAAGTGCAGAAAATCTTGGGTTATCCACAACGTTTCGGTTCCAGTAGGATAACGACCTCAAACACACAGCGGAGGTCGTGCGTCTTTGGCTATTGTATAATGCTCCAAGACAGCTTAAAACGCCCCACAATCACCCGATCTCAACCCAATTGAGCACCTTTGGGATTTGCTAGAGAAAAAAATACGTCAGCATGTGATAACAAGTAAAGAGGCCTTGCGAAACGTTCTGCGGACGGAATGGGATAAGATTACAGCTGAGGAAACCGAGAAGTTCGTACTCTCATCAAAAACAATTCAGATAATCAGAGATAATCTCATTGAAAACACCGAAACAATTAGACTTCTCTGGATACCAGGGCATGTTAACATCCCAGGCAATGAAGCAGCAGACACCGCGGCTAAATCAGCCGCGTATTGCCGGTTCTGCGAGAACGGTATTTGTACCTGTACAATACCCTTCGTACCGAAACGACCCGGGTTGTTTTTTTTTATAATGACTCGGCCAAGAGCAATACATTTCGAAGTGACCCTGTCTAACGCGTCACGATTCCCTCACCCTCAGCTAAATCAGCAAGCCACCTTCCTGTAACGACAGACAGCACCATTGAAAAAAATGATATGCGACGATTCATTCTACACTTTCTACGCCAAGAAGATAAACAAAAATGGAATAACTACAACCACTATCACTACAAGGCAATCAACCAAGAACTGGTACCTCCAACCTATCCCGCAAACATCTGGAAAAAACAAATATAAATCTACTCCCGCATTCGTCTACCTAAAGGAAAATTGGATAACCATTCTAAGGAACCCAACAAACGACAACCTAAACGCAGTATACAATTTCACCAGAGCCATTAAAGTAACAATCTAGCAAACCATACATTATCACTTAACAACTTTTTTAAATTAAATTTAAGTTAAAATATAGAGCCGATAGCCCTGGCTGCTAGTGCTCACCAGTCTATTTAACTAGTTAATTTAATTAATTTTGTTAATAAATTATAATAATAATAATAAAAAACTACAACTACACAAACAAAAAATTTAAAAAAATGATGACCCCAGTTGGCCGTAGCTGTTTTATTTTAGTAACGCCAAATTAAAACTTTAAATTGTGGCTATTTGAATCTGTCAAAGTTTTTTTCGGTTTCTGAAAAATTATTGAAAGTGGAAATAAGGCGTTTTGTTTGTTCAGTCCTCTGATATAATATTTTTAATTTCAGCTTTCGATGCCGGAGTCAAGATGCGTCTTTTGATACCAACATCGATAATTTTGGACCACCATTAACCATTGAACCGTCTTGTAAAATGGTACCCAGAGGGTTACTTGTCATAAGCGCGGCCGAGGGCCGCTAACTCAAAAAGGTGTTGTGTACATAAATACAAGGTCTGATCCTTTACTTTTCTGACAAAAACTAGAACTGTCAAATTTAGAAAATCCGCTCTCAGTGCGAGAGCAATACCAAGGAGTACGGGATCGCAAAAATGGTAGAACTGTCAAACTTGGTCGCTTGACAGTTCTACAACAAGTAGTCAGAATTTACCAGCAAAAATTCTGCTGACTAAGGGCGGATTTCTCACTAGCCGTCAACTTAACGCTCACTTTAAATTTTATCGGGCAGTTCATCCTCCTGTTAAATAAAGGGCAAATCCCTTAGGGCGGATTTCTCGACTGCCTGTTAACGTCAAAGTTCACTGTCAATTCACTGTCAGTTTAACAGCTAGTTCATTTGCCCTTTATTTAACAGGAGGATGAACTGCCAGATAAAATTTAAAGTGAGCGTTAAGTTGACGGCTAGTTGAGAAATCCGCCCTAAATCCTGTAACTCCTTGACTAAAGAGAACTCAATTTTCTGCTCTCACCAGTCAGAAAACTGGCGTACGGGATCACTTTCCTGTAGTTCGTGACTGTTTCTGACTGTCAAATTGGAGTACGGGATCAGAACTACAATTTTGGTATCGACCCCGGGTCATTTAACGGGTTTTTGAGCATAACTTTCCACAGAAACAAAAAATTAAAAAAGCGCTTCCGGATTCGTCATCCTGCGCCAAAACACGTTTTTGAGCCCTCCCATAATTTTAGCTAATTCTTTATCAGTTGGGTGCTAAAAGAAACAAATAAGACTAATATGCACCTTCCTTACGGAAGGAGGGGTCATGATAGACGTTTCACTGGTTATAAATCAATACCACAACATCAGGCAATACCTACCGCCAGGTAGGGCTGGAAAACTATCGATAGTACCGGGTCAGCAGCACTCCCAAAAAACCTCGCAGGCTGCTTTTGTAGTTTAGATTTTCCTAAATTTTGGCGTCGGTAACCCAAAGCTTCCACAAGCAAATCTTTTTTTAATCAAAATGCAGATCGTGTCGGTAGTGTACATATTTAACATTTTGCTAGCTATTTTATTGTATGCACACGTGAAAAGTATAGGCACGAACTTAGCATAATTAATAAATATAAACACGTTACCTTAAAATTTAGTAATTAGACGCAAAAAACTTCTGCTGTTCTCAATGGTGAAACGCCTCAAACGGTACATCTACTTACTAGCGGTTCTTAAAGTTTGAGCGCCATCTACATGTCAATTACATTAATTTTTTTTTCAGACCTTTTGTTCTTTGTTATACTGCTTACTAAACACACCTTTTAGCTGTCAAAAATTTTAGCACTCTCTTCTTCTTATATGTATACCATGCTTTTTCAATGTTGGCATGTGTTCTTATTACTTTTGACTATCGTGCAGCAGAAAGCAAAAATTAAGGTTAGTTTAAATTCATAAGAAATTGACCGAAGAAAGGCAGAAAAAAACAGGAATAATAAATAATTCACAAAAACGCCAAATATGGATGGCTCTGGAAACAATCGTTATGAACTTTTGTTCATGGACGATGATATTAGTGATCCATTAGATAACGTTGCGAGCAAGTCTAAAAAGCAGGTTAAGACTGCTGGTGGTAGTGGGGGAAGTGCACCCTCCGCAAAGCTATCGAATAAACAAAATGTCGACGGTGCTGCAAAGGCACAATTGAATAAAAAACCCAATCCAGCCGAGAAGGAAAATAAGCCATCAACCCTGAACAAAAACGAAGCAAATAAGAAACAAACTACAGGTGTTGCTGTAGATAGAAACAATAAGCAACAAGGTGGTGGTCCAGGAGCTAATGCAGCAAACCGTAAACGCACTGGTCCTACTAGTGATGGTGGACAAGGCACACGAAACTTAACTTTTAGGCAACAAAACGGCGAAACTCGCGAACAACGCAATAACCGACGAAATGTACGAGAAAATGGTTTTGCTGGTAATTTTGGAAATCAAATTGAAGGTGGATCATCGCAGCAGCAGCCAAGACAATTCCGTGAACGAGAAAATCGAGGTCCTCCACGTAATCGAAATTTTGAGGGTGGTAATCGAGGTGGAAAACGAGAATTTGACCGTCAATCTGGCTCTGATAAAACTGGTATGTGAAATCTACTGTTCTGCTCAAAAATATCTTATACTATATGCATACATACATATATTTATACAAATGTACATATATAAATTTGTAATATTTATGTATTGGTGTTAATCAAAATATTGCGAATGAACTAGGTATATATTTATATCAGAGCTGTTAATTTTGATTAGTAATTAGTAATTGATTGATTAGAAAATTTTTTTAATTACTAATGATTATTTTAATTGCTTTCAAGAAAAAGCAATTACTAATTGATTACTTTTGATTTTTTTAAATTTTTTTTATTTTTTTTTGATTTTTTTAAATTATTTTGATTTTTTTTGGATTATTTTAAAGTTTTGTTGTTAAAAGTATAAACATCTGTGTATCTTTGTATGCAAATATATACATCTACTTACACTTTGGGGCTCATGGATTTCTAGAATGAACCTTGGTCGCTAAGTATATGTATGTACATATGAGAAAAAATGCCAGGTTTGATGGTTATATGCGTTGTAGTGGTGAAAATTTGTCCCTTTTATATCTAAACGGGTAGTGTCGTGCATTTCTCGTTTAAAACCCTATGGGTACGGTCGGATGGTTCTATTCGAACACTTATAAGTATGCTACACAAAGTAAAACGTGGGCATACCAACTACATATGTATGCCCAAAAGAGACTAGTAATGATCAATTGATCAAAAATTAAGTGGTTTTTATCCATAGAGAGAGGTCCGGGATTAATAACTTTAGGCCAAAATGGACGACATAGTCATTTTGTTGGAGTAGAGAATAGTAGAAGTAGAATCGTTTTAATTTTATTCATTTTTGTTTAAGTAATGCTATTTAGTAATATTTGCGAATAATATGTAAGTAATAATGTAATGGCAATTAAAGAACAATAACACAAATAGTCAACAATAACGGTATTCAGTTTAAAAATAATTCATGTAGGTGGACATGAGTGCTATCAACGGTTATTTCTACTCACATTGAAAACGAACGTTTGAGATCTGAGAAGGTGATTGGTTCTCAAATGCATCTCAAATTGAGATTAGCTAAAAATGTTTGTTGGGATTACACCGTTACTTCTTGCTTCACCTATACATTTGTATGTTTGTGCAAGTGAATATTTATGTATGAACATATTTTTCTACAACAGTACTGGAAAAAAATGATTACTTTTGATTTTTTGATTTTTTTTGGATTTTTTTAAATTTTTTTGATTTTTTTTGATTTTTTTTTTTAATCAATTGAAAAAATAATCATTAAAAAGTGAAAGTAATTGGTAATCAATCATTAGGTGGCTTCTCAAAAAATAATCAATGAAATGCTAATCATTACCGATTACTAATCAATTATTAACAGGTCTGATTTATATACATAAATATATATTTCGTTACCTTAATTCACGAAGACCCTAACTGACAAAAAAAAATTTTACAGTAGAAGCAAAAAAAACAATTTTTTTACATTGAACGCATGCAAATATTGCTATGTAAATTTGCAATATCTCCGTTATTCCTGCTAGTAACTCCTTAAAATTTGTAGTGTGCATTTTACTAAATCGTACTTGAACTTGTGAAAAAGTAGTTTTCGAAAAATGTGTCAATTAGGGCCTTTGTGAATTAAGGTAACGATATGGGACATAAAATATAAGCACAACGGGTTGAAGCATACATCAAGACGTGCTAAATGTCACGGATTTTAAATAGGGTAAGAAACCTTCGAATGGAATAAAAACATGTAGGTAGTGGCTACAGTATTTATTGGGCGAAGGAGAGGATTTTTCCACCAATCAAATTTTTAAATTCATATACATACGTTGCGTTTCAGGCAATCTCAATTAACAATTTCTAAACAAAAAAAAACACAAATTCTGATCATATTAAAAAGAATTAAAAAAAATATTTTTAGGTGTAAAAGCTGTTGACAAACGTGATGGCGCTGGTGCACACAACTGGGGATCAGTTAAAGAAGCTATTGATGATGTTAATAAAAGCGATGTTGAAACTGGCAATGTAACTGATAAGGCTGAAGAATCTGGTAACGAACAAGCTGACCAAACGCCGGCAGAAGAAGAAACCAAAGAATTAACACTGGATGAATGGAAGGCGCAAAAACAACAACGAGCCAAGCCAACTTTCAATATTCGTAAAGCCGGTGAAGGTAATGATACATTTACACTGCACCAAATGCGCTGCATTTGGCGAAGTTATTTCGAGAATGTTTCTCCGCAGAATGAATTTGTTTGCCAAATTAGATGAATTTAATTTAATTTGTCCTAATTTTGTGATCAATTTTAATCTGCGGATGAACGGTCTCGAAAAAACTTGGCCAAAAGTGACGCATTTGGTGCAGTGTAAACGTAGCTTAAGCAGGAGTATAATATTAAATTTGTACCCAATATTTATATTTTAAATGTATAAACATTTTTTTCTTATTTCAGGTGAGGACACAACTCAATGGAAGAAAATGGTGGTCTTAAATAACAATAAGAAAAAGGAAAATGAGAGTGAAGAGGAGCTTGAATATGATCCTGCCATGTATCCTCAAAGAGTTGGACGCCAACAACGTGTGCTTGATATACAATTCAATTTTAACGATGGTCGCCGTGGGGGCGGTTTTGGTGGACGTGGGCGTGGACGTGGTCCTCGTCCTGGTGGTGGTGCCCCCAACGCACTCCCTAACACCAATTTTAATAATTCTGAACGACCAGTTGTAGGTGGTCGTGGTGGTGGTGTCAATGCTGGTCGAGGCGGAAAACGTGGTTTCGGTGGTTTTAGACAACAAAATATTGCACCAAAGGTCAATGACGAAAGTCAATTCCCAACTTTGGCTTAAAAGGTCTGCGTGCGTTTTATTATAAAAGCAGACAAGATATCAAAAAGATAACTTTTAACTATTTAAAAAAAATGGAAATACAGAAGCAAACAATAAAAGAATTATAAATTAAACAAGTTTGAAACTTTATCAAAATTAAACACCATACAATACAGAAAAATAGCAGAGCGAGGACAAGAAATAAAATCCAGGTAGTGAGTTACCAGAAAATATATAATATTACTTGTTTTCAGTACCATTCTATTAATACATTCATATATGACTATCCTATAATAGTAAAGGGTCCAAATAACAACGTAGAAGCGTACGAACAAGAAAAATAAGAAGCAATTCATTTCAGGTCAAAGTGTTTAAAACCAGTTACTTCAAGAGCCACACTAGCATAGATAATGCAAAAGCACTTGTCGTTTATAAAGTTTAGTACTGCTAAAAAATGTGTATATTTTGTTGTGATTAAATTAAAAGTTTTTTTTTTATTACAAAATGATATCGAAAGTGAGAAAAAATTCACTTTAATGTTCTCAAGTTCTGCAAAGTTTTAGCAGTTAAAATGGAATAACCAAACCACGAACTACGCTAGGTAGTTTGTTTAAGCAAAATTAAAACAAAATGTATTTGATGTCATCACATGTATAACGAAAACTATGCAGTAAAGCAAATACATAACTATCATTATTCATCACCCTCATGCAAAGCAAATATCATTTTATTGTAACTTTCTTAATTGTATTAACAAATATAATTTCACGGCAAATAAAAGTTCATACTACTATTAAAGAAGAAAAAAGCTTATTCAACTAAATGGTATATAATATACATATTTAAGTCTGTAAAAAAATTATTTTGCTTTAGCAGCCATACAAATATTCAAAAATGAAAGCATAATACACAGATTTAAATCTAAAATGAAATGAAAAAACATCCAAGCGAAATGCTTACAATTAGTCATATAGTAAGAGAAATTTTTTGAGATGTATTTTGACCCAATGAAGTTCGAAAACCCGTTTAAATAAAAACTTATTTGATAATATCAAAGAAGAGTGTATTAGCTTACTATAACAATAGAAGAAAACATACTCGAAAATTTATAACCATTTGATACCAGATACAGATCTTGGCCGAAAGTTCAAAATCCATATTGCGATGAAAGTCAGTATGTTGATTAATTGCAGAATACCATTTTGACATAATAACGAATAAAGGTAACGGATTGAGGAGCTCCAAACCAAAACACAATAACTATAAAGGTACACCTACACTACTCCCTCCTCCACCAGAAGAAGTAACGATTGTTTCTTACGCAGACGCCTGCGCGATATTGGCAACAGGCACTTCCGTAGATGAGCTGTGCTCTAAAATAAATGGTTGTCTCCCCTCTCTTGTCGAATTCTTCGCCGCTCGGAGCTTGACATTGTCACCAACAAAGTCCTCGGCGACACATCGGGGTGTAGATTAGGTCGCCTCCCTGTTGTTGCACCCTGGGTAAGGCCAAATGACCTACATACGCCTACACTGCTTGTTTCTATGTATTCGACGAGAACGGTACCAGTACTGCTGCTGTACCCATAGTACCGAAACGACCCAGGGCTTTTTTTAAATCGACCCGGCCAAGAGCAATACTTCGCGGGGTGACCCTGTCTGGAATTTGGGCAGGGCTACCCCTCGTTACAACAACAACAACATTATTCACGCCTTGGGCATCGCAAGTTGGCATGGAGTTAGAAATCTATGTATGACTTTCGACACTATGAACACTTTCGCTGCCCATTCAGCTGCAATTGTCTCTAAAATACAGGCAGCCAGAGCAGCAACAAAATCCTCAATCACTAGCCGGCTGTACTTGGGGTAAAGATAAAAGAAACGTTGTTGGTAACTTACAAGACAATTGGTCGGCCGATCCTGAACTATGCGTCGCCGATATGGTCGCCGGGGCTTGCAAACGTTCATTAGAGTCAGCTACAGGCCTGCCAAAACTCCTTATATCTCCTATAACTCATTTACACCATGAGGCGGAAATGCTCCCAGTTAGGGAGCACAATGAAATGCTAAACAAGCAGTACCTGTTGAATTGCTGCAAACGGAAGCACCCCAATAGGCAACGGTTTGAGTTAACTCCGCCTCTTAGGCCCTAAGGACGCATCTACGTTAACATTTTGATGAGATCCGGCATCTTGTAACAACACCCTTTGATCCAGAGGTCCATAAGCGGGCCTTGAAGCATATCCATCATACGTCTGTTCACCACCAGGCCGAGCTCTGTCCAGTGAATACTGCCCTGCGGGTTAGGGGTTTAGAATATGCCCGAGGTAGGCATACCGGTCGTAAGAGGCGACTAATATGTACATAGGTAATGACGTTCTACTCGATGGTTGATCTACTGATATGATTCCTCTCACCTCTCATTACCCATCTTCTTTTTCCTCACGGATGGAGGGATGACATGACCTAGAAGGTTCCACTGGTTCACGTATTGCCAGTTCTGCTAGAACGGTATTTGTACCTGTACAATACCCTTCGTACCGAAACGACCCGGGTTGTTTTTTTTTATAATGACTCGGCCAAGAGCAATACATTTCGAAGTGACCCTGTCTAACGCGTCACGATTCCCTCAACTATTGTCATCCCCGGAACAGCCCCTTAGGGCACGGCTGCTCCTTATTCTCTTGATCCGGGCTGGCATTGAGCCAAATCCTGGCCCAAGAGAATGGTTCTGCTGCGTTTGTCGGAAGAAAATATATACAAGACGATCACACTCAGTACAGTGTGCATCATGCAAAGGTTGGTTGCACAAATCTAGTTGCTCCGGACTAGATCCAAAAACACATCGGCCCACTAGTTTCTATAAAAATTTTGTGGCGCCCTGCTGTTGACGTCCTAGGACGTCCCGAGGCAAGCGACGCTCATATGTTGCTTTATCGCCCTCTAATAACACTGGTTTACAGCCAAAATGCACCAGAGACGCCATAGTGAAATTCCTATGTAAAATCACCTCCTAATTCCGAAAATCAAGGTTATTTTTACTTGAATGGTACCGTTTTTGAGATATTTACGATTTACCGTTATTTCAAAAAACAAAAAAGATGGCTCCACTTAATCGTGTATATCTCAAGAACAAACTGAGCTCTTCCAAAACGGTTTGAAAAATTTGAAAGCTAATAAAATTTACTATAATCAGTACATACAACACTTTTTGCTAGGTCCTGCAGATTCAAACATATTGAACAATCATTACGGATTTTTTAAATTTTTTTTGTAAAAATATAAAAAAAATTGTACTTTGCGAGGGAGCATCTCGAAAACTTTTTGTTTTTAGCAGATATTTCATCTATGCTGTGGGCTCGCGAGGGAGCATCTCGAAAACTTTTTGTTTTTAGCAGATATTACATCTATGCTCTGGGCTCGCTAACAGGAATCTTTGGACGGATGCGTTCATCGCACCATGCTGTAACACGCCTCAACCTACGACGCCAGCCAACCCGGTTACACCAGGTCCACAGCTAACTAGGCTGAGGCACAGCCTTGGTCTTCGCCTACCAACACCTGGGCGAACACATCCGTCTCTCACGCCTTTGGTTAACTCGCCATCGACCCCACCGGCGCACTTCCAAATCTTACAGCACAACTGTAACGGATTAACTGGTAAGATCGCAGAGATAACTAATTTGATGACGCAATATGACATAAAACTTGCCGCAATCCAAGAAACCAAGCTCAGTCCAAGGTCGGACCTCATTACCTATGGCGGATATAACATTCACCGGAAAGACCGTCATAGAGTAACAGGAGGTCTGGGAGGTGGTCTAGCGTTCATAACGCACAACTCTGTACAGTATCATCTATTTGATACCGACATCGAAGGAACGGATGATATCTTAGAAAGCCAAGGTATTACCATCCGTACAGGAGATGTCGATCTGCAAATCATTAACATCTACATACCCCCTGTCTCAAGTTGCCCCACCGGTTATCACCCCGACATTAGCTTGCTATTACGAGGAGATAACCGCGTGATCCTGGGCGACTTCAATGCGCACCACGACATGTGGCACTCAAACTTGCCAGCAGACAGTAGGGGGCATGTACTCGCAGAACAAATAGATGATACGGCTTTCTGTACATTGAACGGAGACGCCCCAACGAGAGTATCGGGTAACTGCTATAGTTCGCCAGATATTTCTATCGTAAGTGCAGGACTATTGAACAACACCAATTGGCGACCCATACTCACGTTGGCGTCTGACCATCTCCCAATAGTCATTACCATCGAACGACCGACGGACTTTATAACACCTGAGCATGGTACATACATCAACTTTACCAAGGCGGACTGGGACAGTTTTCAGACATATACGGACGAATCCTTGGCTGCTCTATCCATTCCTACGGACGTACGCAAAGGCGAACGAGACTTCCGCAACATCATTGACTTGGCCTCTAGACGCTTCATTCCTGCGGGTCGAATATCCCGAATAAGACCAAATTTCCCCGCGGAGGCAGCGGCCATGGCTAGAGAAAGAGATGAAGTGCGAAGTCTCAATCCCGCAGACCCCCGTATAAGGGATCTCAACGCGGAAATTCGTAGGTTGGTCGATAAACACAAACTGGCCAAATGGAAACAACACCTAGAGCAATGCAACCTCTCTGACGGTGTTGGCAAATTATGGACTACGGTCAAAGCTCTATCTAATCCAACACAACACAAGGATAAAGTAGATATTACTTTCGGTGACAGGGTGAAGAAGGACCCTAGGGGATGTGCGAACTCCTTCTGTAGACAATTTGTACTACATTCCCCACCTGATAGAGCTAAACGTAGAACCATGCGACAGGCGCGTAAATACAAAAACCAAAACACGCCCATTGTCATCACTGCCTCAGAGGTCAAGGAAGCCATCAGACAGGCTAAGCCCTCAAAATCCATCGGCCCCGACGGCATTGCCATGAAGATGCTGAAACATCTAGGCCAGGAGGGACACAAATACTTAGCGGCTCTATTCAATCTTTCACTGAACACTTTCGTCATTCCTGAAATATGGAAAAAGGCGAGAGTGGTTCCATTATTAAAACCTAGAAAGTCGGCAAACATAGGCGATTCATATCGCCCTATATCACTTTTGTCGCCGGTAGTGAAGACGCTAGAGTCCATTTTGCTCCCGTATTACACCGCAAATCTGCACCTGGCTAATCATCAACATGGCTTCCGTAAGCTGCACAGCACCACCACCGCACTCAATGCCATTACAACGCAAATAAATAGCGGTCTAAATCAAAACCAACCAAATCACAGGACTGTGTTAGTGGCACTTGACTTGTCGAAAGCTTTTGACACAGTCAACCATGCCACTCTCATACAAGATCTATTAGAAACACAAATACCTGATGGGTTAAAGAGATGGACCACTAATTACTTGAATGGGCGGCAGGCGTCGGTCAACTTTAGAAACGCAACATCAAAACCAAGACGAATTAGACAGGGGGTGCCACAGGGTGGTGTCCTATCCCCGACACTGTTTAATTTCTATCTATCGAAGATGCCCCCACCACCAGAGGGTGTCTCCGTCGTTTCTTATGCTGACGACTGTACAATAATGGCGACGGGGAAGGGCCCCTATACTGATGAACTCTGTAATAAAATCAACGGTTACCTCTGCGACCTTTCCAGGTTTTTCACAGAGCGAGATCTGACGATATCTCCGACTAAATCAACGGCGACGCTTTTTACGACGTGGACGCACCAGGTGAGAAATGAATTAGACATTTTCGTTGACGGCACTAAGCTACCAACTGTCAGCCACCCAAAGTTATTAGGGATGACATTGGATAATACTTTCTCATTTGCTGGTCATGTGTCTGCAATGGTCTCAAAGGTACGTGGTCGCAACAAGATCCTCAAGTCACTTGCCGGCAGTACTTGGGGAAAAGACAAAGAAACGTTGCTGACTACATATAAGGCCATTGGCCGACCAGTCTTTGACTATGCTGCACCCATATGGTCGCCTAATGTACATAACACCAACTGGACGAAGTTACAAGTCTGCCAAAATACTGCCATCAGAACTGCTACGGGATGTCTCCTCATGTCTTCCGAGTCTCACCTCCATCAGGAGGCAAAAGTGCTCAATGTAAAAGAGCATGCGGAAATGCTGAGCAAGCAATTCCTTCTGAACTGCCACAAGCCAGCACATCCAAACCGTCATCTTTTGGACATAGATCCGCCCCCGAGAGACATAAGGAAACATCTCCGTAAACATTATGATGAGATCCGGCATCATATTACCTTGCCGTTTGATCTGCAGAATCATAAGCGGGCTCTAACCGACATCCACACCGAGTCGGTAGACACTTTTGTCGGATCTCTACCTGTGAACCCCGTTCTGAACAGTCCTCCACCGGATATTGCTGAAGAAGAACGCACCTTACCAAGGGAGACAAGAGTTACCCTGGCACAGCTTAGGTCTAGATATAGTGTAAGGTTAAACTCCTACTTGTCCAGACTTAATGACACAATCTCAAACACATGCCCTGCATGTGGTAGGACCCCCCAACAACAACAACAACAACAACAACACTGTGTGCACCACATGCCGAGTCGAATTCATTTCTTCGGAAACCGGAACAAAAAGGTACGTTGTAAAAATTAGGAATTTGTTCCCTTTTAATGCATAGCTGACTAATTTCTGAAACTATCTATTTAGGCGACGTGTGAAATTTATTACACCAATGAAGTGGAGGGAACCAACTTGCCATTCAACGGACTGCTATATTTGTACTACAAAAGTACTTGGGGTTGGAAAGTCCAGAAAAGTAACCTATGCGAGCGTATCTACAGTGTCATTACCAGAACTAATTTCAACAGAAGCGACATTGCCAGAATCAAATTTAACTTTAGTTCCGGCTCCAGTTTCATTGTCAACAGTAGTATCTGATTACGCGGCATCATGTTGTACTAAATTTCAAACGGAAAACGAAAGAAATTCTTTGTCACAAGCACAACTCAATGATTGGATAAGGGATTTGGAATTGTCAAAGGAAAAGGCCGAACTACACGCCTCTCGAATGCAACAATTTAAATGTTTCATCCGATGTTAAGGTAACATATTATAGAACTCGTCACGAAGAATTTTTCAAGTACTATACGAAGGAGGACAGTGTTTGTTACTGCATAGACATTGCTGGTCTATTCAAACAATTTGGTGAACCATATGATTCAAAAGAGTGGCGATTGTTCATAGACGGCAATAAATTAAGTTTAAAGGGCGTATTATTGCATATTGGCAACCAAAAGCCATCTATCCCTATCGCGCATGCAGTAAATACGAAGGAAACATATGAGATAATGCAAAAATTGCTCAAGTTAATCAAATACGAAGAACATGATTGGAAAATATGTGCCGATCTTAAAGTCGTTGGAATGCTATGTGGTCTACAAAGTGGATACACAAAATACTGTTGCTTTCTATGCAAATGGGATAGCCGAGCTCGTCAAGACCACTATATCATAAAGGATTGGCCAGAACGAATCGAGTTTCAAGTTGGGGTAGATAACATAAAATACTCTCCACTTATAAAGAAGGAAAAAATAATTCTACCTCCGCTCCACATCAAGCTCGGCCTTATCAAAAACTTTGTGAAGGCTTTGGACAAAGAAGGCGAAGCTTTTCATCATTTGAAGACAATCTTCCCAGAGATTTCAGAAGCAAAAATAAAGGAAGGGATTTTTGTGGGACCGCAAATAAGGAAAATGATGACCAATAACCATTTCAAAGAACTATTGTCACCAGTGGAGGCAGCAGCGTGGGATTCTTTTGAAAAGGTCGTTACTTCTTTTTTAGGCAAACACAAAAGTCCTAACTACGAGATGATAGTGAACGACTTAATCAAAAACTATGCGGAAATGGGTAAATAAAAAAACATATTATAATAAATTATATATTACATAAATTTACATGAGAATATATAGCCATAAATCTGAATTCATCGTCCAGTTCCGAACAAACAAGAACGGGAAAAATATAAACAAAAAATTTGTTCTGAATTGAAAGATAAATCCAGCCTAAGAAAATTATATACTAATGTGTCACTTATGTATTTATCTAATTTACTTTTTTATTTTCTTTCAGGAGTAAATATGTCTTTAAAAATGGTATAGTTATACAAGCTGGTGGCGTTGATCTCGAGCTAATCAATATAGATATACATTCCTCCCGTCACCTGCTGCACCAGAAGTTATCGTCCTGACCTTAGGGCGTTTCTTTGTGGCGATAACCGTATCATCATGGGCGATTTTAATGCCCATCATGATATGTGGCATTCACACCTTTCTGTGGACGGCAGAGGACGGGAATTAGCCGAGCTAATTGATAACTCCTCTTTCTGTACTGTGAACGGAGACTCCTCAACTAGGATGGCTGTTAACTGCAGTAGCTCCCCGGACCTAACTATGGTTAGCCCGGGGTTAATTAACAGCATCAACTGGCAACCTATGGTGGCCCTGTCATCCGACCACCTGCCTATCATCCTGTCTGTCGATCGTGCCACGGATTTTATCACGTCGGAGAAAAGAACATACGTGAATTTCAAAAAGGCCAATTGGGTCGGCTTTTTGGAATTCACGGAGAGCTCTTTTGGTGATCTTCCCATTCCCACTGACGTACACGTTGGCGAGCGAAACATACGTGAGGTCATTAAAAAGGCTACAGCCCGTTTTATACCAGCTGGTAGGATAAAATATATTAGGCCTAACTTCCCAGCTGAGGCCGCAGCCTTGGCCAACGAACGTGACCTCATACGCAACATCGATCCATCTGACCCATCTGACAGATCGGTGATCTCAACGTGGAAATCAGACGGCTGGTTAACGAACACAAACAAACCAAATGGGAGGAGCACCTCAGGTCTTGTAACCTCTCTACCGGTGTTGGGAAATTATGGTCCACCGTCAAGTCCTTGTCGAATCCTTCGGGTCCACCAAAAAATGTCGACATTACCTTAGGTGAAAAGACAATAAATGACCCTAGGAAATGTGCACAGGCTTTTTGTCGACAATATGTCCCACACCCTGCGCAAGACAGGGCTAGACGTGGAATCTTCAGGCGTGCGCATAAACACAAAAATTATGCCCCCGTTCCTATCACCGCTACAGAGGTTCAAGAGGCCATCTGGAAGGCCAAAAACTCCAAAGCCATCGGCCCTGATGGCATAGCCATGGTGCATCTAAAACACATCAGCCTAGCGGGAGTCAAATTTTTAACTGCCGTCTTCAATTTGTCTCTGATCACAGCTGTCATACCCGACAAATGGAAGCCGACAAACATACTAAACAGGGTTACATTGAAAGTGACAGTCCTTGGCCGAGGTAAAACCCCGGGTGGTTCCACTGCGCAGAGATCCATGGCGATGTCCTGGGTTTTCTGCTCTGAGAAGTGACTGTACATAGAGAAGCAGGCAACTGTGATCCCACTACTAAACCCTGGCAAGCCAGCTAACGTTGGGGAGTCACATCGTCCGATATCACTCCTCTCGCCAGTAGTAAAGACACTTGAGGCGGTCTTACTCCCGCTCTACACATCTCACTTGATGTTAGCCGAGCACCAACATGGCTTCAGGAAAGGTAGGAGCACAACATCTGCTCTAAATGTCCTAAACACTCAGATAACTGAGGGTCTAAATCATAACAGACCTAATGACAGGACGGTTCTAGTTGCACTCGATTTGAGTCAAGCTTTTGACACAGTAAATCATGGGCAGCTTGTATCCGATTTGGCAGACTCGTCACTCCCCCCCTGTCTCAAGCGTTGGACCGCCAATTATCTCAGTGGTCGTCGGTCGTCTGTTGTATTCAGAAATAAAAAATCTAAAGCCAGGAAGATCAAACAAGGGGTACCACAGGTACTTCCGTTGATGAGCTGTGCTCTAAAATAAATAGCTATCTCCCCTCTCTAGTCGAGTTCTTCACCGCCCAAAATCCGGGAAACCATCCCATTCTAAACCTAATGATTTTAGGCCAATAAGCCTATCTTCATTTCTACTTAAAATTATGGAAAGACTTTTGGAGGACTATGTCAGAAGATCGATAGACTCAACTCATATGTCGCGGGCTCAACACGCCTATAGTAAAGGTAGATCGACTGACACTGCCTTGCATTCTCTGGTATCTGTTATAGAAAAGTCAATTGACACAAAGGAATATACACTGGTGGCTTTCCTTGATATAGCAGGTGCCTTCAACAACGTTCTACCGGAAGCCATCACCTCGGCGTTAACGGGTCTGCGGGTCGATGCATGCCTTGTGGAGTTTATCCGCAAATTGCTTATTAGCAGACGGATTACCACGGAGCTAGGCGGTAATTCGGTTCACAGACTCGTTAACAGAGGTACCCCGCAAGGAGGTGTTCTCTCTCCGCTCCTGTGGCTGGTTACTGTAAACCAACTTCTACGTCTCATGGAAGCTGAAGGCTACCAAGTGATCGCGTACGCCGATGACATCTGCGTTATCATTCGGGGAAAATTTCCTCAAACCCTCTGCAATTTAATGGAAAATGCTCTGACTAAAGTATGCGACTGGGCGAACGCTTCAGGTTTGGAGGTTAACCCCGAGAAAACCGAACTTGTCCTCTTCACTAGGAGGTACAAAATACCGAAATTAATACCACCAAAAATTGGGAATACAACTTTAGTACTCAGTGACAAAGTCAAATATCTAGGAGTTATTCTAGACAGGAAACTACTCTGGAGCGACAATATAGCGGAACGAGTTAAAAACGCAACATGCGCGTTGTTTACTTGCAAGAGAGCAATTGGTATATCGTGGGGGTTCTCTCCCAAAGTGGTGCACTGGATATACACAGCTATTGTTCGTCCAATTTTACTGTACGGTGTGCTGGTCTGGTGGCCGGCACTAACCAAGAACACGTACCTCAAGCAGATACAAAAAGTCCAAAGGAGTTCAGAACTCTGCATAACCGGGGCCCTCGGCTCCACTCCGACAGAAGCACTCAACACGATGCTGAATCTTCCACCACTCGATCTGGTGGCTAAAGAAATGGCTGTGATTACAGCTCTGCGATTAAGGGAGACCGACGTATGGAAGGGCGGTACATGTGGTCACGCCACAATTTTAGGCTCCCATGCACCTGTGAGCATACCATTACATACTGACTATTGCACGCCAAGCAACGTGTCTACGAGGTGAAAATACCCACAAGACAAGAATGGGATTACCGACCGCATACTGTGCGGAATGCCATGAACATATTCACCGATGGCTCTAAGCTTGAAGGGAAGGTGGGTGGAGGGATCTTTTCACCGGACCTGGGACTAGAGATCTCCTTTCGTCTTCCCGACCACTGCAGCGTGTACCAAGCAGAAATGCTGGCAATACACGGTGCAGTGAAAAGCCTAGCGTCTACGCCCCAAAACAGCAAACGGATATTTATCTTCTCAGATAGTCAGGCCGCGCTAAAGGCACTGAACTCATATGTCGACAACACAAAGTCGCTAACTGAATGCCGCAGATCTCTTAACGAGATGGCTCAGCACTTCAGTATCAGCCTTATTTGGGTACCTGGTCACAGGGATATTGAAGGCAACTGTATAGCGGATGAGCTGGCCAGAAGAGGTACCACCACTCATCTCCTTCCAGGAAATGATCTGGTAGGCATTCCCATGGCATCTTTCAAACTCCGAGCTAGCACAAATACCTTACAAAGGGCAAATGAGCTCTGGTCAGGTCTCTCGACGTGCGAGATATCAAGGCTAACTTGGCCTTCGTACAACAAAGGACGCACTAACTGTCTGCTGTCACTTAATAAATCCGGTGTCTCATCACTGATAAGGGTGTTAACAGGGCACTGCTTAATAGGCACACATGGTGCTAGGATGGGCGTAATAACTCACGATTACTGTCGCAGTTGCAGATGTATTGAAGAGGAGGAGAGTGTTCAACATCTGCTGTGTCATTGTCCTGCACTCAGCAGAAGACGATTGGCTATTCTCGGCCAACCGTTCATCGACGACCTCACGGAGGTTTCAAAAATGGATATTAGGGCTCTATCGAAATTCATTGATTCCACGAGCTGGTTTGATCCTCTAATCCAAGTGTGAGAATGTGAGAGTGTTGATGTTTGTCTCTCGGATATGGGGTGGGTCTTAAGACCGCATAGGGTATCACAATGGGCCAACTTGACTGGCCTAAGTGGTGGGCAGGGTCCTGCACTCTGTCCTGCCCTCGCAACCTAACCTAACCTAACCTACCCCAAAAATACCCTTAAATGCACACTAAACGATCCAAAAAAATACACCAAAATGATCCCAAATATATCCTAAAATAATCCCAAAACCACCCCAAAAAGACCCTCAAATGTTCCCAAAGTAACCCAAAAATTATCCCAAAATGATACAAAAATTATCCAAAAATGGCTCCAAAATGAACCGAAAATTACCCAAAATTGTACCAAATTAATCCGAAATTGAACCCAAAATGATCTCAAGCAAGCCCCAAAATTATCCCAAAGTGATGTTCTCAAAATAATCCTAAAATATCCAAATATGATCCCAAAATACAAAATACAATTACAATACGGTAAAATGGTAACCCTGGGTGGCAACCCTACTTGAAAATATTTTAGCTGGTATGTCGGCGACAATACCTTTACTTTGATACCCAAAACTACCCAAAAATATTTTAGTTGGTATCTCGCCGAAAATACCTTTCATATGATACCCATATTGGCATATCTTGCTCCATAATTAAAAAAAAGGGATAGGTGGCAACCCTGTAAACCGCCCCAAGTGGCAACCCTAAAGTGGGTAGTCTTAGAATCCATCATACTATCTTTGTGCCAAATTTCATCCCAATCGGTCAAGCGGTTCTCGAGATAGTCCGAACATACAAATATACAAATATACAAGATTAACTCGTTTAAAGATATTAGATACAATGCTCGCATGGATTTCAGTCGAAATAGACAAACATTGAAAAAAATGTAAATATGTATGTATGTATGTATGTAAGTACATATGATTTTGCGCTACTTTGACTACAAAAGCAATGCAGGGGTAATAAGCAAACACACCCGATTATCGGGGGTTACATACTAGTTTTTTTTAAATGTTATCACCGGTGATCACATTTCGAAGAAGAAAATCAAAATAAATCAGTATCAAACTTGAGTTCATAGCGAGCAGTTGGTTGCAAATTACAGTGAATAATAGTGAAGTGAAGTTGTGAAGTTATGAATTCCGAGGAAATACGTGACGCGTTGAATTCAATTATTCAGAATTAAAGACGGCAAACTCGTCGTCAGTCGCCAGGAAGAAGGCCAAACTAGTGGCAACATACTGCGCCCAATGTCCGAAGTCACCATACCTATGTCTTAAACATTTTCAACAACTACATTAAAATTAAAAACAAAAAATATAGTTTTTTCTGTTTCCAGAATTGAATTGAATTTTCTTATTTTTAATTTCGTATTATTTCAAAACTTTGTATTTTACTATGAAATAAAATATTTTTTCTTTTAAAATAAACTTTCATTTTTCCCAAAACTCCTTCCGTTAGGGTCCCAGCCCCTAAAATCTAGGGGCCTAGGCGTGTATCACTGGTGATACATTGGCACCTGGGGGTGGTTTTTTGAAATGATTACAGGTGATACATTGGCACCTGGGGGTAGGTTTTTGAAATGATCACCAGTGATACATTGGCAGCCAACGTGTTAATTGTATTTTTCCCTATTTTTCTATATTTTTCATAGAAAAAATAAAGCCACAACAACAGTTTACAAGAATATTAAAATTAAAGAAAAAAAACTTTTTTAAAAATAAGCTTTTATTATTTGTTTATAAAATTAACTAAAAAGTAAAAAATAAATTCACTGTAAAGGAATATAACACTTTATAAGTTCATTGTAACGTTTAAAGATAATTTGGCTTCTTCGTCTGCCACAAAATAATTCCATATTGTACATAATTATATATTTCTAACATTAAAACTTTACACCTAAATTATTAAATCTACCAGTATATATCACATTGCTAATTTTATTAATAATAAAAGCGTGTTAAATTTTGATGGTATAATTAAGAACATTTAGGACCTTCTTTTCTATTTGATGGTATAATTAAGAACATTCAGGACCTTCTTTTCTTGCTATCGATGAGGTATACAAAGGATTAGTATTGGAGTACTCTAATATCAAACAATTGGAACACAGGGCCCCTGCAAAAATCGAGAGTACCCTATTTCCTATCCAAAGAATACTCCAATTGGAGCATCAGAGTACTCCAAATGTAATACTTTTTCATATAAAAATTGTGCTCCAATTAACATTGCGATGTCCTAGGACTGGACCACCTACTCCAACCTTCGCTTTGTTTCTGCTACTCCATGGAGTACCTACTGTCAGAGTACTTTGCAATGTACTCCAATGTTGTCACTCCTTGGAGTATATATTGTCAGAGCGATAGTGTCGTGATTTTCGTCGATAAGGCAGGAGCAATGATCGGCTTTCAAAAAGCTGAAGGTGGTCCGATTATGTAGACAAAGGATTACTATTGGAGTACTCCAATATTAGAAAATTGGAACACATAATCCACCGATTTTTGCAGGGTTATTGCGGCAACAGAGAACGTAAAAAATATTTTGTATAAGTAAATTTTGACGTATGGAAAAAGCACGTGCAAAAGGAAATATTCTGTGAATAAATATTCAGTTGACGTGGTTTTCAGCATTTATATTGCTTTATTTTGGTGTTTTCTTATAGCGGCGTCACAATCAATGTTTGCCGCAGCATTATGTATTGACAGATGAGTTGAACGTGGGTATATAGGTAGAGAACGACACATCGCGCATCACGAGCGACATCTGACATGCAAAAGTTGGCAACTTTCAACTTTGTATGCATGAAAAGCACAAGAAGAAGCATTTTACACTTGGCTCTCATATAGTTGATTGTGCCGCTGTTGCTGTGACGCATAAGTTTGCGTTAAATGCATGTACATGCGAAACTTGAATGTCACGCGGCTATTATATTTAAGTGTTTAGATTTGATTACAGACAGCCGTCAGGTGAAACTAAATAAAAGCTTATAAAAAAGTTTTTTTTTCTTTAATTTTATTTCTCATCAAGGTCTGAAACCGATTAAAATAACGTTCCGGTTTCGCTTTCGGTTTTTGCAACGTGTTTCGGTTTCGGTTCCGGTTTCGTTCTACAAAATTTATTTCGGTTTCGGTTACGGTTTCGTTCCGTTTTCGGTTTCCAAATAAAAACACGAAAAAAAAATTTTACTACTAAAATACTCAAGTACCTATGTAGCTACGAAATAGGTCTGAATTTTCATAACTTTTTTCCTGCGGCCATGATGGGATTTCTCCAATATAATAATACATTTATTAACGCTATGCATGGATGGAATTTCTGCAAAACAAATTCCTAAAGTTAACTCTACTTTTTTATTAAAAATGGAAGCCAAATGAAATGTATAAATCGTTAAAAACATTAAAATTAGTGGCGCTTTCTGAGACAAGCCTGAACATTTCTTTTACGGATCTCGTAAATTTGTTTCGATCGCTTCATTCAACTATAGTCAAACTTCCTCTTTCAGAATTTTGAAAAACGTGGCTCGACAATCTTCCATAAAAACTTTCAGGGTACCTGTTTGTAAAAGGAACTACCTATGTGCCCACTCACAGAAGTAAGGTATTGAGAAAATTCAAAACCGTTTGGAACCGGTTCCGGCTTTTGAAACGGTTTCGGTTTCGGTCTTTCGGTTTCGGTTTTCAAAAACTAATCGGTTTTAATCGGTTACGGTTTCGGTTTCGGTTTCAGTCCTTGTTTCTCATATTACATTAACACTTAATTCTAGCACTTGAATCACGCGAATGAAAACACAATCAGTAAAATCTAATAAATTAATTAGAACTGCGTTTCAATAATAATTAGCTGTTTCCTTTTTTCTTCAATTTAATAATTCAAAATCAGCAGAGCCAACTTTTTATGCATAATTGCTCAAAAGAGTGAAGGAATTAGCCGAATGTTGTATTCTTCAGCGCCATCTGCATATCAATATACATATAATGCTTAGTGCCATCTGCATATCAATAGACAATGCTCATAAGAGTAAAGGAATTCACCGCGTGGTAAGTAAAGGTACTTTTGGAATACACCACGCGCCGAATTCCAATCTTCTTTCTATGGCAATAGGGAAAAACGACTAAACTTGGGTGATGATTGGATTTTTGCAAATAAAGCAATATTTTAGATTTTTTTTTTGGTATAATGCATTGTCAGTAAAACCTGATAGATGGTGAAAATTTCAAAACCCCAGCTCAACGGGGAGTTAGTTCAAAATCGAAGGCAAAATCTCTGTAAATTAAATTTTTCAAATATCTCTACCCATCGGAATTATTTTTTTATTATAGTGCATTGGGGTATAAAACTAAACGATGATGAAAATTTCAAGATCCTACCTCAACGGGAAGTTCGTTGAAAAACGAATTAATCGACACTGAAAACAGGCCTTCGTAATTCTCAAATAAAGCGACTCACGCGCCACCTAGCGGGTCCAATTTTTTTTTAACATTTAGAAATTAATTAAGTAACACACACGTAAAATATCAGCCAAATCGGTCCATAATTACGATTTTGAGTTTTTATTACCGCTATCTCAGCCCCACCTAGCGGAATTTTTTTTTTCAAAAATATTTCTTTTCATGGTAGTAATACATGTTACGAATTTCAGCTAAATCGGACCATAAATGCGAATTTTGAAAATATAGCGACCCGCGCGCCACCTATCGAAATTTTTTTTTTATAATATTGCATTGTCATCGGGGTTATACATGGGTGCAGAATTTCAGATCAATCGGACACCGGGAAGTGTATCAAATTTAGCTTGCAAGATTTGTTAACAGACAGCCGTCAGGTGAAACCAAGGCGAATTCATTACAGGTGTGTTCGAGCGAATTCAGATCTACACGCACGCACACACTCCTTGTGCCTAAAAATGTCAGACAAAGCAACAACATAAGAAATTTGACAGCTACGATTGGATTTTCAAGGAAGAAGAAGAAGTCATATGGTGGGAAAAAGTCACCTGTAAATTTATTCGCCTTGGGTGAAACTAAATAAAAGCTTATAAAAAAAACAAGAAAAATACGTCAAAATAAACATTTGAAATAACAATAATTCCCTCAGAGCCAAATTTTGGTAGAGAGCTTAGGTTCGCCCTCAAACGGAAATCTTCAATCCTCAGCGATCCCGTATGTGCTAAAAAAGTAATTCGAAGTCAGAGGTCAAAATTTTAAGTTTTTTGGAGCCACCTTTTCTCCTTGTATAATTTAAATAAAATAAAAATAAATTTAGTTTATCCTGTAAAACAAAAAATCCCACAGAGCCAATTTTTTTGTCAGGAGCTTAGGTTCGCCCCCTGGAACAAAACTGTAAAAGTTCCCATCGATCCGATTTGTGCGAAAAAAGTTATTCGGGGCGGAAGTAAAGAAAAATCCAAATTTGAGGTTTTTTTCTATTTTTCCCCACTTTTAACCCCAAATAACTTTTTTACACGGTAATCTTGTATATTCAAAACATGGGGATTTTATTTTGGGGATAATTTTTTTGGGGATTTTTTAAAAGCTGGGTATTTTGTGTTTGGGGATTTAGTGGCACTCCCGGGGATAACGCCCAAAAAAATTTTTTTTATTAAAATAATTACAGCCATTCAAAATTTACTAGGTTTTATACGTGTAACTGTGTATGTGTGTGCAATATTACAAAACTCAGTCATTTTTAAATGGCTGTAATTATTTTAATAGTTAGGATAATCGCACATGGCTTACCATTTTGGAAGCTTCAAAGCTTCAACTTTAAGAGTATGTAAAAATATTTTCAAAAAAGTTTAAAAAATTAAAGGAAAATTCACTTGAATAAAAATGTAATTTTTCCCAATACAAAATGTATGGGAAGGGGCGAAAAAAATAGCTACCCCTAAGGGTTAAGTTAGAGCGCTAATTTTTTGCAAGACTTATTTTCTCATCAATACCTAACTTTTTAGGGGGTAAGACCAAGACGACATTTATTTTGAATCACCCTAATATACGTGTTACCCTTTAGAAGGTTATTCTTCTTGGCACCCGCAGGTGGAAACAGAAAGAGAAACAGCACCACTCAGATGGAAGGACGAAGTGGAAACCGCGTTTCTACGTACTGCCGGTTCTGCGAGAAAGGTACATGTGCTTGCGCAGTACCCTTCGTACCGAAACGACCCAGGTTGTATTTTTTTTTTTTATATTACAGCCTGGCCAAGAGCAGTACACCCGAAGTGGTCCTGTCTAACGTGTCACGATTCCTCCCCCTAAATTTGTCAGGATCGGCCGACCAATTGCTTTATAGGTTGCCAGCAACGTTTCTTTGTCTTTACCCCAAGTGCTGCCGGCTAGCGACTTGAGAATTTTGTTGCGGCTTTGTAGCTTAGAGACAATTGCGGTTGAATGAGCAGCGAATTTGTGCATGGGGTCGAAAGTTACCCCTAAGATTTTGGGGTGAGAGACAGTAGGTAATTTTTGATCGCCTACGTAGATTTCTAACTCCATGCCAACTTGCGCCGTCCAGGTCGTGAATAGTGTCACCGAGGACTTCGTTGGCGACAATGTCAGGCTCCGGGCACTGAAAAACTCAACAAGAGAGGGGAGATAACCATTGATCCTGGAGCATAGCTCATCAACGGAAGTGCCAGAAGCCAGGATCGTACAATCGTCTGCGTAAGAAACAATCGAGACTCCATCTGGTGGGGAAGGAAGCCTCGAAATATAAAGATTAAACAGAAGCGGGGAAAGGACACCACCCTGCGGTACCCCTTGTTTAATCTTTCTCGGTTTTGATTTTTTGTTTCTGAAAACTACAGACGATTGACGACCACTCAGATAATTGGCGGACCAACGCTTAAGACAGGGGGGGAGCGATGAATCTTCCAAATCGGATACCAGTTGTCCATGATTTACTGTGTCAAAAGCTTGAGACAGGTCAAGAGCAACTAGAACCGTCCTGTGATGAGGGCTTTTCTGGTTGAGTCCGTCAGTTATCTGAGTGTTAATGGCATTTAGAGCAGATGTTGTGCTCCGTATTTTTCTAAAGCCATGTTGGTGCTCGGCTAACCTCAACTTTGATGTGTAAAGAGGAAGTAATACCGCCTCCAATGTCTTCACTACTGGCGAGAGGAGCGATATCGGACGATAAGACTCCCCTACGTTAGCTAGTTTGCCAGGCTTTAGTAGTGGGACCACGACTGCCTGTTTCCATTTTTCAGGTATGACAGAAGTGGCCAGGGACAAATTGAAGACGGTAGTGAGGTATTTTACTCCCTCTTCGCTGATGTGTTTTAAATGCACCATGGCTATGTCGTCAGGGCCCATAGCTTTAGAGTTTTTGGCTTTCCAGATGGCCACTCGAACCTCTGTAGCGGTGATGGAAACGGGGGCATTGTTTTTGTGTTTATGCGCACACCTGAAGATCCTACGTCTGTCCCTGTCCTGTGCAGGGTGTGGTACAAACTGTCGGCAAAAGGCCGTTGCACTTTTCTTCGGGTCACTAAACGTCTTATCACCAAAGGTGATGTCTACGTTTTTTGGTGGGCCCGTCGAATTTGACAGGGATTTGACTGTGGACCATAATTTTCCAACACCGGTAGAGAGGTTACAAGACCTCAGATGCTCCTCCCATTTGGCATGTTTGTGTTCATCCGCCAACCGTCTGATTTCCGCGTTGAGACCACTGATCTGTGGGTCTGCGGGATCGATGCTACTTATATGGTCACGTTCATTGGCCAGGGCTGCAGCTTCAGTTGGGAAGTTTGGCCGTATATTTTGTATTCTCCCAGCTGGTATAAAAAGGGCTGCAGCTCTATTTATGACCTTACGTATTTCCTTTTCACCTTGGCGTACGTCAGTCAGTATGGGAAGAGCACCAAAGGAGCTCTCAGTAAACTCAGTAAAGCCAACCCAGTCAGCCCTCCTGAAGTTTACGTAGGATCTCTTCTCAGAGGTGGTGAAATCCGGAGCACGATCAACGGACAGGATGATTGGCAGGTGATCTGATGCCAAAGCCACCATTGGGCGCCAGTTTATGCAGTTTATTAGACCCGGACTAACAATTGTTATGTCCGGGGAGCTACTGCAATTTACTGCCATCCTCGTGGGGGCGTCCGTGTTCACCGCGCAGAATGTGGAAGCGTCAATTTGCTCGGCTATTTCCCGTCCCCTGCCGTCAGCAGAATGGCGTGAATGCCACATGTCATGGTGTGCATTAAAATCGCCCATAATGACACGGTTATCGCCCCGTAGGAAATCGCTTAAATCAGGGCGATAACTTCTGAAACAACAGGTGACGGGAGGTATGTAGATGTTTATCAGCTCGAGATCAACACCTCCAGCTGAAATGACAATACCCTGTCGCTCTAGGGGTATGTCCTCTTGGTCGGTGTTGAATGCAAATTCCCTATACCGCACGGTTTGGTGGATGATGAACGCAAGACCACCCCCACCGTCCGTACGATCATGCCGGAGAATGTGGTAGCCACCACTCGCTCTGAGATCCGAGTGGGTGCCAAGTTTAGTCTCCTGGATTGCAGCAATTTTGATGGAGTTTTGCTGCATAAACTTGGTGATCTCCACAATCTTGCCAGTTATACCATTGCAGTTTAATTGCATTATTTTGAAATGCGGGGGAGAGGCAATGGTCACTCTGGGAGTCAGGGACTGGTGCGCTCGCCGTGGAGGTAATATGCTAGTCCGTGATCGTCGTCGCAGTCCTGAAGGCGACAAATTCCGCTCGTTGGGAAACGAGGTAGAATTTGTCGGCAATGTGGGCTGCACAGCTCGACAACACGGCGCAACATACGCATCAGTCCATAGATTTCTGGCGTCTCCGTCGTTTCATATGCCGACGACTGTACAATAATGGCGACGGGGAAGGGCCCCTATACTGATGAACTCTGTACGAGAATCAATGGTTACCTCTGCGACCTTTCCAGGTTTTTCACTGAGCGAGATCTGACAATATCTCCGACAAATCAACGGCGACGCTTTTTACGACATGGACGCACCAGGTGAGAAATGAATTAGACATTTTCGTTGATGGCACTAAGCTACCAACTGTCAGCCACCCAAAGTTATTAGGGATGACACTGGATAATACTTTCTCATTTGCTGGTCATGTGTCTGCAATGGTCTCAAAGGTACGTGGTCGCAACAAGATCCTGTTGTTGTTGTTGTAGCGAGGTGTAGCCCTGCCTAAATGTCAGACAGGGTCACCCCGAGTGTATTGCTCTTGGCCGGGTCGATATAATAAAACGGCCCGGGTCGTTTCGGCACGATGGGTACAGCACAAGTACTGGTACCGTTCTCGTAGAACCGGCAATACAAGAAACTAGCCGTGTAGGCTATCCTCAAGTCACTTGCCGGCAGTACTTGGGGAAAAGACAAAGAAACGTTGCTGACTACATATAAGGCCATTGGCCGACCAGTCTTTGACTATGCTGCGCCCATATGGTCGCCTAATGTACATAACACCAACTGGACGAAGTTACAAGTCTGCCAAAATACTGCCATCAGAACTGCTACGGAATGTCTCCTCATGTCTTCCGAGTCTCACCTCCATCAGGAGGCAAAACTGCTCAATGTAAAAGAGCATGCGGAAATGCTGAGCAGGCAATTCCTTCTGAACTGCCACAAGCCAGCACATCCAAACCGTCATCTTTCCGCCCCGAGAGACATAAGGAGACATCTCCGTAAGCACTATGATGAGATCCGGCATCATATTTCCTTGCCGTTTGATCTGCAGAATCATAAGCGGGCTCTAACCGACATCCACACCGAGTCGGTTGTTGTTGTTGTTGTAACGAGGTGTAGCCCTGCCTAAATGTCAGACAGGGTCACCTCGAGTGTATTGCTCTTGGCCGGGTCGATATAAGAAAACGGCCCGGGTCGTTTCGGCACGATGGGTACAGCACAAGTACTGGTACCGTTCTCGTAGATCCGGCAATACAAGAAACTAAACTAGCCGTGCAGGCTATGTAGGTCATTTAGCGTTACCCAGGGTGCACCAACTGGGAGGCGACCTACCTGTGAATCCCGTTCTGAACAGTCCTCCACCGGATATTGCTGAAGAAGAACGCACCTTACCAAGGGAGACAAGAGTGACCTTGGCACAGCTTAGGTCTGGATATAGTGTAAGGTTAAACTCCTACTTATCCAGACTTAATGATACAATCTTAAATACATGCCCTGCATGTGGTAGGACCCCCCATGATACTCTACATCTCTTCAATTGTTCATCTGAACCTACTCTTCTAACCCCTCTGTCCCTCTGGACAAACCCTGTTGAAACTGCACGTTTCCTTGGACTCCCCTTAGAAGAGCTTGATGAAGATCTTCGGAATGATCATACACTCTAGACAGGGCAATGCATTGTTAACAACAACAACAACAACAACAGGGGTTATTTTTAAAAAAAATCGAGAAAAAAAATTTTTCGATTTTTTTCATTAGCACTACTTAATTACAGTTATTAAACAGGAATTATATGCGCAATTGATTTTAATTTTAGAGTCGAACTAAATTGTTTTTTAGGGTGGTAGTGCTAACTTGACCGTCAAGTTAGCATTACTAGGGGTTATTTTAAAAAAAAAATCGAGAAAAAATTTTTCAATTTTTTTCATTAGCACTACTTAATTACGGTTATTAAACGGGAATTATATGCGCAATTGATTTTAATTTTAGAGTCGAACTAAATTGTTTTCGAGGGTGGTAGTGCTAACCTGACCGTCAAGTTAGCATTACTAGGGGTTATTTTTAAAAAAAATCGAGAAAAAAAATTTTTCGATTTTTTTCATTAGCACTACTTAATTACGGTTATTAAACGGGAATTATCTGTGCAATTGATTTTAAATTTAGAATCGAATTAAATTGTTTTCGAGGGTGGTAGTGCTAACTTGACCGTCAAGTTAGCATTACTAGGGGTTATTTTTAAAAAAAATCAAAAAAAAAATTTTTCGATTTTTTTCATTAGCACTACTTAATTACAGTTATTAAACGGGCATTATATGCGCAATTGATTTTAATTTTAGAGTCGAACTAAATTGTTTTCGAGGGTGGTAGTGCTAACTTGACCGTCAATTTTAGAGTCGAACTAAATTGTTTTCGAGGGTGGTAGTGCTAACTTGACCGTCAAGTTAGCATTACTAGGGGTTATTTTTAAAAAAAAATCGAGAAAAAAAATTTTTCGATTTTTTTCATTAGCACTACTTAATTACGGTTATTAAACGGGAATTATCTGCGCAATTGATTTTAATTTTAGAGTCGAACTAAATTGTTTTCGAGGGTGGTAGTGCTAACTTGACCGTCAAGTTAGCATTACTAGGGGTTATTTAAAAAAAAAAATCTAGAAAAAATGTTTCAATTTTTTTCATTAGCACTACTTAATTACGGTTATTAAACGGGAATTATCTGCGCAATTGATTTGAAATTTAGAATCGAATTAAATTGTTTTCGAGGGTGGTAGTGCTAACTTGACCGTCAAGTTAGCATTACTAGGGGTTATTTTAAAAAAAAATCGAGAAAAAAAATGTTTCGATTTTTTTCATTAGCACTACTTAATTACGGTTATTAAACGGGAATTATCTGCGCAATTGATTTTAAATTTAGAATCGAATTAAATTGTTTTCGAGGGTGGTAGTGCTAACTTGACCGTCAAGTTAGCATTACTAGGGGTTATTTTTAAAAAAAATCGAGAAAAAAGATTTTTCGATTTTTTTCATTAGCACTACTTAATTACGGTTATTAAACGGGAATTATCTGCGCAATTGATTTTAATTTTAGAATCGAATTAAATTGTTTTCGAGGGTGGTAGTGCTAACTTGACTGTCAAGTTAGCATTACTAGGGGTTATTTTTAAAAAATGGAAAACGGTAATTTTTTGGATTTCACGGTGTGTTTACGGTTAAAAAGCGGGAATTAATCCCATATAGTAATATTAATTTTTTCAAAGTTGTAGTGCTAACTTGACGGACATTCTAAGCTACAAAGCCGCAACAAAATTCTCAAGTCGCTAGCCGGCAGCACTTGGGGTAAAGACAAAGAAACGTTGCTGGCAACCTATAAAGCAATTGGTCGGCCGATCCTGAACTATGCGTCGCCGATATGGTTGTTGTTGTTGTAACGAGGTGGATATGGTCGCCGGGGCTTGCAGACGTTCACTGGAATCAGCTTCAGGCCTGTCAAAACACCGCGCTCAGAACCGCTACGGGGTGCGTCCTTATGTCACCTATATCTCATATACACAATGAGGCGAAAATGCTTCCAGTTAGGGAGCATAATGAAATGCTAAACAAGCAGTACCTACTGAATTGCTGTAAACCACAGCATCCCAATAGACAACTGCTTGAACTCATTCCGCCTCCTAGGACCATAAGGTCGCATTTACGAAAACATTTTGATGAGATCCGACACTATATAACAACGCCGTTTGATCTACAGGTGCATAAACAGTCCTTGGGGCATATCCACACAATGTCTGTTGGCCATTACTCTGCGCTCTGTCCGCTAAACAATGTCTTACATGCCGCAACACCAAGCATTTCTGAAGAGGAGCGTCATCTTCCTCGAGAGACAAGGGTCACTCTGGCTCAATTACGCTCTGGATATTGTAGCAGGTTAAACTCCTACATATCTAACACCCATCTCTCTTTGGTCCAACCCTATTGAAACTGCTAGTTTCCTTGCACTCCCGTTAGAAGATATTGATGACAATTTAGGTTAAGGAAAAATACGCGTTGGGCAGGACTACACCTCTTTACAACAACAACAAGGGACACTTCTTTAGGGTCCTAAAGGATGAAATTTACACACATTTAATTTTTATACCCACTGGTTTCGGACTGGTCGAATTTCAAAGTTTGAAAAACGTAATTTTTAGGCTTACCCTATTATAGCTTTAAAAATGTTTCTATTAGAGATATCCTTACATGCGATTTGGTGTTTAAAAGGTTAAAGGGATTAGTTTGTTTAAAAGTAAATAATAAATCATATAGCCAGTACCTGGTATTGCTCATTTGAGCCCACTCTTCTAACACCCATCTCCCTCTGGTCCAAACCTGTCGAAACTGCAAGTTTCCTAGGACTCCCGGTAGAAGAAATTGATGACAATTTAGGTTAAGGAAAAGTACACGCTGGGCAGGGCTACACTTTGTTACAACAACAACAAGTGGAAACCGATTCCCTGTGTATCTAGTTAGCGTAACGAGAAACGAATGGCGGGCTTTGTTGGAAGATCAAAATCGCCTTCAATTTAAAGGAGGGAACCACTTACTCCAGTGCATTTTAGATTGTCTTTGTAGTTGTTTAAATACAATTTTTTCGGTGTGTTGGTGAGACGGGCAGGTTTGCAAGTTTGCAGTAATCGATTACATTGTTATGAAACTGCATAGTTAAGTGTTGAGCATATTCCTTCCGTTAGATCGACAGCCTACCCTGCTAATCAACAGCGGATGTCGATGATAGAATTGCTATTTATCAGTTGGAAAGACCAAATTCGACCCCTACTGTCTCCCACCCCAAAATCTTAGGGGTAACTTTCGACCCCATGCACAAATTCGCTGCTCATTCAACCGCAATTGTCTCTAAGCTACAAAGCCGCAACAAAATTTCCAAGTCGCTAGCCGGCAGCACTTGGGGTAAAGACAAAGAAACGTTGCTGGCAACCTATAAAGCAATTGGTCGGCCGATCCTGAATTACGCGTCGCCGATATGGTCGCCTGGGCTTGCTGAGGTTCATTGGAAAAGACTGCAGGCCTGCCAAAACACCGCACTCAGAACCGCCACGGGATGCGTCCTTATGTCTCCAGAACATCATTTACATCATGAGGTGGAAATGCTCCCAGTTTTGGAGCACAATGAAATGCTAAACAGGCAGTACCTGTTGAACTGTTGCAAAGCACAACATCCCAACAGACTACTGCTTGAGTATGAGCCACCTCCTAGGACCGTATGGGCGCATCTACGTGAGCATTTTGATGAGATCCGGCACCTCACACTTTCGCCGTTTGATCCAAAGGTGCATACGTAGGCCCTGAAGCACATCCATGACACGTCCGTTGCGTCCTATGTCTCGCTCTGTCCACTGAACGCCGTTTTGCACGCCAAACCACCTCGCGTTGCGGCTGAGGAACGTCATCTTCCTCGAGAGGCAAGGGTCACTCTGGCTCAATTACGCTCTGGATACTGTAGCAGGTTAAACTCCTACATATCCAGACTAGACCCTGACGTGCCGAATGAATGTCCGGCATGCGGCTCGTCACCCCATAATACCAACCATTTATTTACCTGCTGTTCGGAGCCCACTCTTCTAACACCCATCTCCCTCTGGTCCAACCCTGTCGAAACTGCAAGTTTCCTAGGACTCCCGTTAGAAGAAATTGATGACAATTTAGGTTAAGGAAAAGTACACGCTGGGCAGGGCTACACTTTGTTACAACAACAACAACAACAACAACAACAACCAAATTCGACCTGCAAAACGACCCGTGTAAATCATTCTTATAGTACACAAACCCCAGACTGCTTGGGAAGTAAAATATTTTTTTTTTTTTGTTGGTTAATTTTCTACTTGTTGTGAGGGAATCGTGACGCGTTAGACAGGGTCACTTCGAAATGTATTGCTCTTGGCCGGGTCATTATAAAAAAAAACAACCCGGGTCGTTTCGGTACGAAGGGTAATGTACAAGTACAAATACCGTTCTCGCAGTACGAGAGGTTTTAACTGCTAATAAATTAGCTAAAAATATGAGACAGGGCTCAAAAAACGTGATCCTGAGGCCAAACCCCGTATTTTGAGCCCTCTTCCATAATTTTACCTAATTTATTAGCTAAGTAGACCTTTTTTAAACAATGTTCTCGGGGAAATTCTTAAGAATTTTTTAAAAGTATCACTCCCGATGCCTTCAATGTCTGAAATAGTAAATAGTACGTTTACTCAAATTAAAAGATTAAGGAATCAATAAAGGTTTTGATCTGCTTAAGATAAGTTGGGTATTAGTTTCCTTTAGGGGTCAACTGCTAATAAATTAGATAAAATTATGGGAGATATCTCAAAAGACGGGTTTTGGCATCAGGATCACGAATCCGGAAGCGCTTTTTTAATTTTTTGTTTTAGTGAAAAGTTATGGTCAAAAAACCGAAAAATGACCCGGGTCCGATACCAAAATTGGGGCGGAATGCATGGTATTTATGTGCGAAACAGCTTTCTGAGTTGGCGGCCTTCGGCCGCGCTTATAAAAAATAACCTTGGGCTACGCCATCCCAAGTCCGGACGTGTGACATAACCGTGGCTACCGTCACGGCGGGACTTTTTGGTATTACTTTCCTTTAGGGGTCAACTGCTAATAAATTAGCTAAAATTATGTGATATAGCTCAAAAGACGGGGTTCG